>CANSGD010000412.1:0-445000 GCA_947645195.1 Patellifolia procumbens
GACCATCCAACTCTTCATCATGCTCAGGAATGGATCCACTTCTATTCACTGATGTATCCACCTGACAAACTCTGGTGAACTGGAACTGCCACAGAAGCGGGCTTTATCTTCATAACCCATTGTTTAGGGTTTGAGCTTCCTCAAGCCACTTCATACCTTTTCTGCCCACATTCCTCCATAGTATGACCTATACCGGGAAAATCAGCTAAAAAAATAGGCTTACACACTAATTGACAACAGCTTTGACTCTGCATTAATGCTCTCCTCATTGAAGAAACAATCTCATTAGGAAGATTCTGATCAATCAAATCTGGAACCAATACTCAAGCATCCCCCAAATGTCATTCGGAGAAGCTTACATTATCAGTTCCAATAGTCACCAATACTCAACCAGCTTGTTAAGGTGTTCTGCTTCAATACTTCAAAGGCAAACCAGGCAATTTAACTCCAAGGGGGAACCAACTTAATATCTTCATTATGAATGTCAACCGTGGGACAATCTGTAATAACAGGTTTTCTATCAAATAGGAGGGTCCTCAGCTGCAGCTCCTTCTCTCACTTGATCTAAATTTCAACTATAAACACTCCATTGGTCCATCATTCATTATTTCTGAGCACCAAACTTTTTCCAGCCATGACTAATGAAGCCACACCTTACGAAAGAGGACTAATCTCAAAAGTATGAGCATACAACAGCAGCAGCGTACTCAATCTCTTTTTCACATCATCCATAGTAATAGTAACAACATCATTCAAAAACCTAGCAGATAGAATACTACAGATAAACATAAACCTTCCTCATTCAAATGATTAAATATGACCCGACAAGTAGCTTGTCGACTAAATTCATGCATACTTCTACTTGTTTGGTTAATTGTTGCATCAGAAACGGAGAAGGATTGAAAGTAGCTTCTCTCTGAGGACTCTCATTTCCTCAATGTTCAATTAACATAAAAAGTTCATAAAACGCAAGTTAATTTTGATCCAGTATGGGAAAAAATGTTTGGTTTTTGGGCCAAGAGATAGGATATAAACGAAGTGTTGCTAACCTACCTACCAACGTTTTATATTTTTGAATAAAGTATTAATAGTTGTTAAAACTGTTTAGATAAGTATTATTGATAAACATATTGATTTAACTTTACTATTTTTATTGTAGTCATGTCTAATTTCTGTCTTTAACCTCACAGTATGGCATGAAAATAAAAACTCAATCAAGAGAATATCCTAGACTATAAACCTAGAGGATAATAAGCCTGCAGCTTCTTTTTCGTCAAACATCTATGTTATAGAAATTAACTTAGCTATACTGTAACGTCCGTGTTCTACAATGGATGTGATTCTCACATTATTTGTAATGTGAATGGACTAAAAAGAAGTAGGATACTGGCTAAGGGAGGGCGAGAATTGTGAGTTGGACAATGGATCTCGAGTTGTCGCCTTGATGACAATGGTAGTCTACAGCTTACCTTTACCTTAAGGACTAGTTGGGGAAGATCCCACACTTTATTGTGTTGCAGCATACTGGCAACATTATTTCAGTTTGTTTTGAATTATATGGATTTTCATTCAATATAACGAATAAAAGTATTGTTCAACTTGATTTAAATGATATAGTTCTATGTGCTCTAATAAGTTATAAAATGGATTATATGTTTTAGAATTAGAAACACACATCTATAAAATAGACAAGAAGAAACATAAGTCAAGTAAACCCAACCAACATGTTCCCATGGTATTGTTGATTAGCTACTTAAGTTCAAAATGAATTGAGAAATTACACACATTTGGAGTCAAAAATCATTTGACGTGGAAATCGAAATGTTTGTAACTTTTTCTTAATGGGGAGAAATGACAAAGTATCCTTTTCACCTATTTGACTAAAAGGGCCAATGACATCTTATACCTTATAAATATTGATGTGTGTGGACCTAGGAGGAAGATTAATGTGTGGAGGTACACACAACATTACTTTAACGAAACATATAAGCTAACAGGGATATGTTTACGTCACGCGGCATAAGTTGGAATGCTTTGGGAAATTCAATGAATTCCAAAATGAAGTACGTATACAAAACCAACTTTGGAAGAATATTAAAGCTCTACTATTTGATATTCGAAGGAATATGTGAACCAAGAATTTGATGATGATTTGAAAGATTCTGGAATGCTTTTATACTGGACTCAACGACGAACTCCACAAGTAAATGAAGTGGGAGAGACAAGGAAATTACACCCTATTAGATATAATACGATCCATGATGAGTTTTGAAACAGTTGCGCTACACTAAACATGGCTAAATCTAAAGCAACATTATAAGACTCCATATGAGATAGAGGCAATAATTGTTCCTAAAATGTTTCTAAGGGTTTGAGGTGTTCATTATAATATTTTCCTAACAAAAGCACCTAATCCCAATCGTTCTCTTCATGTTAATGCTAAAAAAATACCTCATTATCTTACTCAACAAAACCATCAAAGCATTTTGATTTTTGGCTACAAGATAGGATATAGACAAAGAGTTGTTAACCCATCACAAAGGATTATAAATTGTTATAATTTATGAAATTGGTTTACTTACCTCAATTACTACTTACTGTAGGGCCAATTTGTTTAATTATAATGGGAGGACTTTCCCTATTCAATAAGGGCTTTATGTTTTTGAATAAAGTATTAATGGATGTCTAAATGTTTTTAAATAACTACTATTGATAAACATATTGATTTAATCATTGTTTACTATTTTTACTAAATGCCAACAACAACTTTATCTTTAATTTGCGCATTTTTTTGAAAAGAAAATTCCAAACAGGAGAATTTCATAACTGGAATCTGGAGAAGAAGAAGCTCGAACTTATTCTTCAGACATTTATGTTGTATTCGTTATTTTGATGATGACAAATAAAGTAGTTTTAACTTAGGATTAGTTTATCATTTATTTACTGCTTTATTCACATTATTTATGGAAGATCAAATAACTTATGGAAATTGGTTTTGACGAACCAAAGGAAGTTATTGTATTTACAAGATATTGCGACACCTGTTTTGTGTATATTTAATCTATATAATATTGTGGAATATTAATTTCATAATATTAGTAGAGTTGTTATGCGTTTACAGATAAATGAAGAAGTGAACAAATAAGAGTACTCAGTCACAAATCCGGGTTGTTGGAGAAGCCCCAGCTAGTTCCTAGAAACTAGGAAGCAAGACCTATTCAACTAATTATACGGGTAACTACCAAGACCTATTCAACTGCAAAAGTGAAGATCGTAGGCTTAGTGGACTGAGCATGACCAAGCAACGGCTGTTAGTGGTTGGACGTGGCTGATTCTAAGCGTCCGCTACAAGCTGTTGAAGAAGACCGCCCCATATAAATCAACGATTCAAACATTGAAGAACAACAAATTGAGTTCTTAAGACTTTCCAGAGAAATTGTGTAATTTCTTTTGTGTTTAATCTCCTGCTTTTTCTTAACTATTCATTACTGAAATCATATTTAGAGTTTAGGGAGATGAAAAAGCGGGAGAAAATTTCTATTCTTAAGAGAAAGAGAAGAAAGAGAGAGAAGACTTCTAGTGAAGTCAAGTGAGAAAGTCAGCGACATTAGGGGGAACAATGTAACTGGAACTAGTTCCAGAGGAACAGAGCAGAGGTTGCTCATAATAGGAGTAATTGCCATTATAATAAGAAGGCAAGATTGTCTTCCGGAGAGAATATATAAGATTCGTTTAAAAGCATTTTTTGTGTTCATCGTTAAAGTTTCTCTTTATTTCTTTTTAAGTGTTTAATTCCGCAAAAAGAGTCTATAAATACCTTTACTACACCCCACCCCTCTCTTGTAGGAAACTTGCTCCATAGGACTAACAATTGGTATCGGAGCCTGTCCCTCCCGAAACAGCTAACACTGAGGAGTACATCCAGATAGAATACGAATACAACAGGAGAATAATCAGTGATAAGGGATACTCTACTCAACGTCCTCCAATGTTTAATGGAAACCACTATCCTTATTGAAGAATAAAGATCGAAATATTCATCATAAACTACTTCCAAGTCTGGAGAGTAATTGAGATAGGTGACTTTGTTGTTACCGAAAAGAATAAAGAAGGCGAGCTAGTTCCAAAGCCACTTTCAAAGTACGACAAAGAAGACTTTGAGAAAATGGAGATGAACAACATGGCCAAGAAAATTCTTCACTGCGGTCCTTGTCCTCAAGGAACACAATAGGGGCTTGTGATTCAAGAGTGCAAAGGAAATGTTGAACTCCTTCAAGTCACACATGAAGGAACAAGCGAGGTCAAGAGATCAAAGATAGATATGCTCACCAGATATGAGCTATTTCAAATGAAGCCTAAAGAGTCAATTCGGAAAATGCTCACAAGATTCTCAAACATCATAAAAGAACTTGACTCTCTAGGAAAATCTATTTCTCCAGAGGAACAGGTACGCAAAGTTCTAAGAAGTCTTCCACGAGATGAGAAATGGATGGACAAGGTGACATCTCTACAAGAAACCAAGGATTTCACCAACTTCAACATTGAAGAAATTTCATTGATCCTTGATGACACATAAGTTGCATTTAGGAACTCATGACTCTGATTCTAGCAGATCTAAGTCTCTAGAAACTCAAGTCTGAAGAACAAGATGAATCAGAGACTGATGACGAGGAAGATCCTCATGAAGAAATTCAAAAGCGCCAACAAAAACTATAAGGGGAAGAATACGAAGAAAAGCACTAAGCTAAGCTGCCATAAATGTGGAAGTCCAAATCACTACGGAAAGTAATGTCCTTTATGGGAAAATGAGAAAGGAAATGGAAGATTCAAGGGCGCAATATCATGAGCCTTTCTCGGGAACAGAAACGAGAAAAGCTATGGTAGCAACGGAAAGTTAATCAGACTCTGATGAGGAGCAGGAACAACCCTGAGGATGAAACTGCTCAGCTATGTCTGATGGCCAAATCAGATGATGAAAAGGACGTATCTAACAATCAAGGCAACTTAATGTCGTTGAAGAAGATTTACTGAAGCAAATAAGAACCAACTCACTGAATTACTTTTAGAAACTCTTGATAACTACAAGGCAATCTGCATAAGAGATGAGAATATGGAGAAGGCCTTGAAGGTTACCAAAGGATCATCAAACTGGTTTAAACAACGAGGGAGAAAGATTGAGGAACGGTTCTTCGATATTTTTGACAAATACCGTTGTCTTCAAGAAGCATAGCGAAAAACTGAAAAATGATAGCTACTTCTTGAATATTGCTTTTGCAAATTTGAATTTTGTTGTTTCTGAAGGAACCAGTTCTCCGATAGCATCAGTATTGATTTAGAAAAATTGAAAATTGAGCATGAGTCTGTGCTAAAATGAAAATCAAGTACTCCAGAGGAAATAATCTGAAAGAACTTGCTTTCTGATCCAGTGATTAAGATAAAAAAGTATAAAAATGAAGGAAGGAATAGACTAGGATTTAATTATAAGAAGAGGGGAACATGTAACAATATGTCAATTTTACAAGCCAGAGAATATGTTCCTTTACCGTGGGAATAAGGGGACACTTGGTGTCTGACTGTTCCAGCCAAGGAGGGGAACAGATTGAAAGAAACACTCGCTTAGCGGCGCGGAAGTGGAAGTTTAAGACGAATTAATGCTCAACAGAGGAACTGCCGAGCGAAACTGGGTTCTTACCACTGACTGATCACCGTAGGTGCAGACTAAGGTAGGGGGAACAACATGTGGCACCTCGACAGGAGTTGTTCTAAGCACGAAACTATGAGACAAAACCAAATTTCTCTCACTTTCAGTCTACGAAGGAGGAACTGTGACCTTTGGAGACAACCTGACAGGTAACATAGTAGGTATATGTAAGGTTGGGAAATCTCTGTCACATTCCATAAATAATGTATTTTTAGTCGAGGGTTCAAACATAATTTACTTAGTATTTCTCAATTTTGTGACAAAGGAAACCATGTGAAATTTACTAATGAATGTTGTGTAGCCGAGCACACCATGGGAGAACCAAGATACTAGAAGTAGAACAGTGGTGTGGAAACACTTATATGATCATTCAAACCTTGTTCCCAAAGAAGATCTATCTATTCGAATTGTATTTGTAGGGGACAACAAAACCTTTCGCATAAAAGGTGTAACACCCCGAATTTCTCTGAAATTTTCGCGCGTTAATTATTATTATTTTAGACGATAAATTATGTTTCAACATTATATCCCAAAACATCATATTTATATCTACAAAATATCTCAAAAATATTTATAGGTTTTATATATAATGTAAAATGTGAATTTACATGTAGCATTGTGAAGTATACAAGCAATGCTCATATTTGCGTCAATTATTTTAACGGGTACGAAGGCTTCGTTTGTAAAGTAAAAAATGGGTTAATGTGATAGTTTGTGATCACGTATTATATTGGGATGATAATTATAATTTACTTTATAAATTTTATTATAATATTTATTTTAAGCGATGTACGTTATTCTTGAGAACGTGCGCGGGACGAGAGGTTGAACATATTTTGCTACTTAACGGGAGGTCCAGGTCTCTGGTTTACTTGGGGTTTATGAAGGGTCTTGGACAGCCCTTGAATCCCTTTTGTAACGTTAATATGATTATGAGTTAACCTTTTTTACTCACCCTCATAATTCGGGTCATCATGGCCATTAAATACCCTTAATCATCCTCATTTCATCTCCCTTTTGCTGGGAATAAAATGCAAACAAACTCCACTCCCTCACCTCCATTCACACGCCTAACCCCAAAGAAAAGAGAGGAAAGGTTTCTCTTTTTTTTTCCTACAATACCCCTCAACACAAAATTAGTTTTTTCTTATTGGGTTTCAAGCTATTTTCGCACCGGTTTTCGAGAATTGCCGATGGTTGTAATTGTGATCAGAGGAGACGAAGGTGGTGACAACTCTCAAGGTGTCTAACTACAATTGAAGTGTTCAACTACTTTCCACGCGAAGAATAAGGTAACTAAAGGTTTAGTTCGATAGACGAATATTTTTGAACTTAGGTTGTTAGAATCACGTTAGAGAACATAGAATCATGCTAGGGGGAACTTAGGTGATTGTTTGCTTGTAGTTTAGGGTTGATATCATGTTTAGGATGTTGTTTGTAGTAATTACTATGTATGGAGCATGATGATATGATCACGTTGTTGGTTTTGATTGTTGGATGTTGTCAAGTTGATGTTCTTGTAGTTATGTTGATTGGAAAGATTTGCTGGACAGTGAGATTTACTTTTGTTGTTGATGATGCTAGTATCAAGTGCTAGGATGTTGCCTTGGGTGTGTATTGGTGTTTAGGTGTTGTTAAAGACTAGACGTGCCCCCTAACGGACGAAGTGTGAGCGTACGAGCGCTACCCGCAAGCCACGAGCAGTGGCAGCGCCGCGACTCACGACCGTTTGGTCGCACGCCAGAACCGTCTGGTCGCACCACGACCGTCGTCGCTGGTCGCGATCGACGTTTGCCGCTCTTACTTGCGTTTTGATGTTTGCTTTTTTTTGGGCTTACAACATGTTTATATGTTAAGAGTTGGGTTTATGTATGTATATTGAGCATGTTAGAGTACGTTGGAGTTGTTATGTTAAGGAACGACTCGGTTTTGTTGGGTAGTTTTGGTTGTTGTTCGATTTGTTGAGTGCTTGTGGGCCTATACTTTGAGTTGTCTTTGCTGAAATGCTTAGGGGAGGATAATACTGTCCTTAGCTTCTCTTCGCCAAGAGTTATAAATGTAACATAGTGATTTAGTCATAATTGACTCTGTACCCAAACTCAGATAACGTTTTTTGTGTTATACGACTCAACATGTTTGATTAGTTGTCTTATGGAATGGTTATGCTTGTATACCTTGGCGAGTATACGCATATTGGTTATTTGAGTTGATTTGCATAATTTTGACGTGTATACTCATGTATGGTTGATGATTGAGTTTCCTTTATATGCCTTGTAGTGTGTGCATTGCTCATTGTTTGTTAATCCTAAGGGCGGTACGGTCCTAGGAATTTGTTTGTTTATCCTAAAGGCGATATGGTCCTAGGATTTGGCTACTTAACCATGGGCGGTATGGTCCATTGGTTCACTCACTGGTGTTTGATCCGTTGAGTTTTGGTTATCCAGAACGGGCCGGTATGGTCTTCGGATATGTAGCGGCCTCGGAACGGGCGGTATGGTCCTCGAATATGCAAAGTAGGCTCTGGGCGTTTGGTCCAATGAGTTTACTCACATGCGGTATGGTCTGTTGTCTTTCGAATTCATGTGTCGCTTTGTGTGTGTGTGTATTTGATCATTGGTACTTAAATTTCTCTTTATGTATGTTTTGATGATTAGGACTCGTGGTATCATGTATTTCGTGTTGTGGTTACGTTTCTTTGTGGTGTAGGTCTTTGGCGTGCTTCGACTTCCTTTAAGTTTATTATTTGTTCCCTGTTGTGCTGGGAGAACTGCTAGTTACTGTCCACTGATTGTGGAAGTTGTTGATTTATTATGCAGATGACGATGCTGTTTAGGATTGTTTTGATTTGGACCGAGAAAGTGCGTTTTGGCCTTGTGAGCAAGAAGGTGGTGCTTGTCATAGTAGATGAGCATTTTGAGTCGTGAATCAGACTAGCTACTTAGTAGGCATTAAGTAGTTTTTTTTACGTTTGCTGTATGCTTTTAACCATGGATTACTAGTATTGTCTTTCGGATTTGGATCACTTTATTTTGAGGTCTTTTGGAATTTTCGGAGCAATTTGGAACTTTGCTGGGAATGAGGGTATGGGACTTCATTTCCTTTTATATATGATTATCGGAAGTTAATTATCTTACTTGGAGGATTTATGTTTATTTTATAGTTTAATTATACTCCTTAGAGTAGCATCTCCGTCTTAGTGGTATTTCCTCTACCACTAGTGCTTTATTTTATTTATTTTTTGTCTCTTTTGTTCTTTGTATCGGACGGGATGTTACAAATAGATCAGAGCCAAACGTTCCAAAAACTATGTTTGAGTTGCTACTTATTTCACGAGAAATCTGTAGACTTGTAACTAGGATTACTAGTTGTCTTAGGCTTCCAAGTTTAGTGGCTTATTGAGAGTTACTTTGGTAGGAAAGAAACCATGGGAACCATTTTTGTTTACTTTATTTGTCGAATAATTGTTTACTTATGTGAATTTGATGATTTAATTTATAAGCTCTTGCTTTGTAGAATGCCTCCGCGACAACAAATGGCTGCTAGAAAGGAAGCCGCCTCGTCGTCGTCAAAGCCTCAAAAGCTCATCTATATCCGTGCCTTACGGTAGCTACTACCCCGTTGTTAAGCACTCGGCTTTTTGATCGATTTGACAGTCATATGCCACCTACTTATAATGAAAAATGCAAATCCATGGCTCGCGAAGATTGCTTTCATGGACATATAGTTTTTTTTACGGCAACTAATTGCCCTATTGCTGAGATGGTACCTATTGGGACTTACTACTTGAAGAAAGAGGATGATAATTGGTTGGGTACTGTGAAGACTACTTGCATGACTATTGCTGGATTTAGGTGGACTTAGTTTTCCGCCAAGCTAAAGGGGAGAGGTTTTATCCCGAATGAGTTACGTTGGCATAAACAGGAGGAGTTCCTATCGTTGACTCAAGGGAACTTGAATATCCAAGAGTATACAGACCGCTTCACAGAGCTGTCTAAGCAGCGGCACCGTCATTCCCACTGAAGCTGAGAGAAAGTTAAGAGGTGACGAGAGAAAATGGATCCTATAAAAGGGACCCCTGTGCTGTGTTCGGGAGCTACTACTTTCCAGGGTGCTTATGAAATGGCCCTGAGTGTCCATGCTTCAAAAAAGGGGGAAGAACCGCTAACCTTCTTTATTTTATTTATTTTTGTCTCTTTTGTTCTTTTTACTGGACGGGATGTGACAAAAGAGTGGTCACAGCGTTCTACAGTACTTCATAAACTAAGTGGTAAGGACTTAGTATGTTGGTTCACTAACCATAAAAGGATCAAGCCATGGAGGTTGTGGAGCTCTTGAAAGAGGAAAGCAAGTTAGATCCTCGTTCAAATCCAAGAAAATGGCAAGCACTCAAAGTCCACTTGAGTTGATCCACATGGATCTTTGTGGCCCTGTGAGCATCCAAAGCAGGTCGGGAAGGAGATATGTATTAGTTATTGTTGATGAGGGGCGAGGGGAACGAAGGCAATCTTCCTTGTAGCAAAGATGAAACATTTGATGAATTTATAACTTTTGCCAAGAAAGTTCAAAGGATCAGTGGCTTTAAACTAAAACATTTAAGATCTGATCATGGCACGGAGTTTGAAAACTCCAAGTTTGATGATCTTTGCAGCAATGAAGGATTAGATCACAATTTCTCTGCCCAAGGACACCGCAACAGAATGGTGTAGTTGAAAGAAAGAACCAGACTCTGTAGGATATGGCTAGAACAATGCTTATATCTAGCAATCTCCAAAGAATTTTTGTGTCTGTTAACTCGCTATTACATCATCAACAGGACATGCTAAGAGCCATCACCAAGAAAACTCTTTGCGAACTGCTAAGGAAAGCCAAATATCTGTTACTTTAGAGTCTTTGGATGTAGATGCTTTGTACACAACAATGGTAAGAACAATTGTGTTTACTATGCTAGAAGTGATGAAGCAGTTTTATGGGATATGCTGGAGAGAGAAAGGCATATTATATATAATAAGAGAATAATGTGCGAGAGGAGAATGTCCATATTATGTTTTGATGAAACTGACTCACTCCACCACCATGTTATGAAAATGATTTTGAAATTGGGTTAACTTATTCTCAAGAGACTAACAATCTTGATGAGGAACAAACTCGCAGGTACAGCTAAGAAACATGTTCTTGAAAATGAACTAATAGTTCTCTAGCCTGTTCCTCAAGAGGAACGGCGAAATGAAGGAGCACTCGACACAAGAATACAGGCAGAAGAAATGCATCCAGAGAATGAACAAACTGAAGAAACTCAAGATCAAGGACACATGAACAAGGAGATTTGAACCTAAACCTTGGAAGAACTAGAACTCAAATCCCCTAGATTTGATCATAAGTGACATTGAGAAGGAACTCAGACTAGATCTCAACTCAAAAACTTCTGGCTTTCCAAGCCGTCTTATCCATGATAGAACCTCGAGATCATAATGAAGCAATAATAGAACTGACTGGATAAATGCCATGCAAGAGGAACTAAATGAATTTCAAAGGAACAAGACCGTGCATTTGGAGACCAAACCCAAGAATCGAAAGTAATTGGGTTGAAGGGGGTCTTCAGGAACAAGATGGATGAACATCGTACTGTAATCAGGAACAAGACTAGACTTGTAGCAAAAGGTTACAATCAACAAGAAGGTACGCTACAGTAAAGTCTCATTTACGACCGAAACCTACGTAATGAGTTATTTCTCGTCGCAAAAGCTTCCTTTACGACGAGAAATGCATACGGTCACACCGTCGGAATAGGCTTGGCTGCAAAAAGCTATGACTCCTAATTTACGACGAGGCTATGTCACTCCGTCGTACTAGGAGTTTTTACGACGGGAATACGGCCAGGGAAATGCTAATTATCACACTAAGCGGGGTACGCTGGAATTTTACGCTTTAAAATTGGACTAGTTCGTTTTACGATCAAAAATCCCGTCGTAATTTATATGTACTCACATGTGTTTGTATTCAAAACAACGACATTTCTATTGCATTTTTTTCCCGAAAATTTTTACATTCACGGTCATTTTTCTAGCTCTGCAAGGCCCAAACTAGAAATGATTTACAACCACCGCTTGCACCTTGTGTACACAATGAACTCACCCAAGCATAGTAATGAACATACTTAGATAAAATTTCATATCAAAAATTTGAGTATGTTTCGAATCACTAATAACATAAACACATAATCGATGGTCCAAAATATTAAAGAAAAGTCAAAACAACTTGTCAAAAGTAGTCAAAGCTAAAACAACACTAAAAAATATTAATGTCGTCTAAGAATGTCATAACCCACAATCGTTAGCAACCCTCTCGCTCGAGCTCCAATACTTCACATACGGATCTCCTCGGAATTGCCTTTAGCCAAATGATCTATTCCAGCTACTAGCCTGTACCTAGAAATAAAAAAGTGTAATTAGAATACTCAAGAGAAGATCATTTCACGAAGCCAAATGAATTTAATAGCTTCGTGTCAAGCATCCAACAATCACGAAAATTCATTTATCAGTATAGAATCTGACATACCTTCCTAGTTTTATTCATATGAATTAGTCACAACACCATAATCCACCGGAAATGAAGAAGCGAACAAGGCTGACTTAACCTTACTTCGTCTCCAACACCTATCGTGATTGAGAGTTTTCCCTTTCCTGAAGTTTGTAAAATCACCAATGGCCACGGCGGCTCTACTGGCTTGTACCTAGAAACACAGTGCAATTCCCACGAGTAAACAAAAACATTAAACACTTTTTTTGGCAAGTAAGATTATAATTTTATAACTAAAAGTGGATAATACAAGACATGACAAAGAAAGGTTGAACCATCTAAATAGCCTGCATCAATATAATCCTAATCACACTTTCTAGGAAACATACTTCACATCTACGTATTAATTTAAAAAAGAAAGGTTGAACCATCTAAAGAGCCTGCACACTTCTACCACTTAGAAGAATCAAGAATTTACATATTTCTCCAATATTTTATACAGCTAGGCTTACATATGCAAACCTTTCTTGAATTTGATTCACATAGGCACGAGGTTCCCACTATAACGAGCAATAAACTGCACACAAAGAAACGAGAAGTTCCTAATTAAGTTTTCTACAAGCAAATAGTTTTTTCAACCAAATGCCAAAAATTAAGCACAATCCTTGTAATTTTATACTAGAAGCCTTAACTGATAGCCATTCAGAGATACATCATCAGAACTAACTAATTTATTGATAATTGGAGGTAGAGTCAGACCAAAAAAGGTCTTCAAAACCTGAAGTTTTCTTATAGGTTTTTAAAAGTTCATTCAACCTACAAATGAGGTATTGATAGCTTCCAGAAAAGGACCATGGAAAGGAAGTTTGCAGGATGATGCAGCTTCTTCTAGCCTCAGATAAGTTGAAAGCATCTGAACCCAAACTTTTGAGTATATGCAAATTAAGCAAATCACCAGATAGCTTCAAAGAATCTTAACTGATCCTACAGGCTTTTGCATTCCTAAACAAACAAAAATTTTAGTCTGAGTACTTCATAGCAGAAATTGCAGACATGATTACATCTACCGACCAACCTCACAAAGAACCTTGACAAATAGTAGTTGCCTCCTTACATGACAGCAGATCATCTCCACAACTCCAAAACAACCATCAGCTCAAACTCGAAACCTGAGTAAGGATTAAACACAAAATGAATCTTAGTTCATATCAACCATTAGTTGTCATCACCAATGTCTCTGTTTACTATGATTAGATGATAAAAAGTACAACCTATATCACAACTTTGGATGAAAATTGATTAGTCAATATAAATTGCACTTGTCAATACAAACTTTATAGAGAATACTATTAAAATAAAACATGTTGTCCAATTTAAAGTTGCATTAGGAATAATACCAATTATTTAAGATAAATTTTGAGATTTGAACCTGAAAAACTTTGTGTAAGGCTTCAATTTGCTTCCTACACCAGATGTGAAGGACTTTGATTCTGTTGAAGAACATTAATTACTTATTCTTAGTGAGTTAAAATTATTCATCTTTATATAAGTATGTAGCACTTGATCCCGACACTTAACATATTTACACATGAAACAACATCTTTGTGAAGAAGAATGGATGACAAGGCATCAGATTTCCAATAACATGAGCATAACCTTTATGTACTAATGCTAATGACAATCAGAGACCATTCGAGGCTTCCTCGTGTTTGCTTGCATCAAATGAGGTTTATTTCCAAAAATTGTTGCAAAGTAGAAACTTAATTAGATAAATTCTACAAATTAAATCCTGCCATTCCAACACAATGTTGCTAAATAGAGTTCTAGATGTGCAGAGGATATATGAATAAGCAGAAACCTTAAGTGTAGGAAGAGGCACTATAGCCCAAATTGTTAAATCCTGCCATTCCAAATTGCTAGGACATTTAAACCAAAAACAATAATGCAATACATAAACTCATTAACATATAAGAGACATTTTCCAGAAACAGACATTATTATGAACCACAACATTCGCATTAAACCACTGTACAAAGAATAAGTATGTAAAATTGGAATAGCAGGGAAGGGATAAGAAAACAATTGATGTCAATAATATCACCTAGTTGAATTTCGTTTAACGAATCTAATTAGGTAGTTATTCACCTTTCTAGATTGGAAATTAAAGACTAGAAAGCAAGCATAAACGCACAATTTAAGAGCTATACCTATAGAAGATCCGAGTGAAACCCGTCTTAAGATCCATTGCTTTGATTTATGCCCAAAATTCAAAGGAAATCTCAAGAAATTATACACACAGATTAACGATGAAAATGAAGCAATCTAGGTTAAATTTCCTAACCTTGAATATGGAGAAACCAAGCTTATGGAGCATCCACACCCAAACCTAACTAGGAGTTGACTGTGATTGTGGGATTACAGCGAAACTTAGTTGGGGTGCTAATTAGGAATTGAGAGGGAGTTTTTTGGGTTTTGAATAGTTTTCTGTGTGAAGCCGGGTAAAAGCCCGTTCTTGTTTTTGGCTAGTTTTCATGATTTTACGACGAGGTTGATACTTTAGCGACGTGAATTAGCTCCCGTCGTAACTAACCCTCACTAGTTACAACGAGAATGAATTCTGGTCATTATTTTATATTAATTACGACCAAAATCGCGTACGGTCGTCCATTTTGGTCGTAAACAAACTATTTTCTTGTAGTGCGTATTGACTTCGATGAAACCTTTGCTCCTGTAGCTAGAATAGAAGCAATAAGAATTTTGATTGCATTTGCAGCTGTCATGGGATTTAGGTTGTACTAGATGGATGTTAAGTGTGCATTTTTAAATGGATATTTATTAGAAGACGTCTATATGGAACAACCTCCAGGATTTGAAAATCCCGAGCTCCCAAACCAGGTCTATAAGCTAGATAAAGCTCCATATGGGCTGAAACAAGCTCCTAGATCTTGGTATGAAAGACTTTCTAAATTCTTGCTTTCTCATAATTTTGTCAGAGGCAAGGTTGACAGAACCTTGTTCCTTCAATCAAAAGGATTAGACATTTTAGTAGTACAAATTTATGTTGATGATATTATTTTGGTGCTACTAATGATTCTCTATGCAAAGGTTTTGCTGATTTAATGAGCCGTGAATTTGAAATGAGCATGATGGGAGAGTTGAACTTCTTTCTTGGTTTGCAAATCAAGCAAACTAAAAGAGGAACAATGATCCATCAACAAAAATATGTAAAGGAACTACTAAAGAAATATGGACTGGAACAAGCTAAAACCAACCATACTCCTATAGGAAAAGGAACAAGGTTGGATGAAGATCCAAATGGTAAATCAAAATATCAGAAACAATACAGAGGTATGATTGAATCTCTCCTTTATTTAACAGCAAGTAGGCCAGACATTTCTTTTAGTGTTGGTCTATGTGCTAGGTTCCAATCAAATCCAAAGGAATCCCACTTGATAGCTGTCAAGAGGATCCTTAGGTATTTGAAAGAAAGTGATGATTTCTACTTATTCTATCCTCGTAGTGATACATTTGATCTAGTTAGCTACTCTGATGCTGACTATGCTGGAGATTGGGTTAATCGCAAAAGTACCTTTGGAATTGCTCAGTTCCTAGGAACAAGCTTAGTTTCTTGGGGATCCAAGAAATAGCATACAGTTGCCTTGTCAACTGCTAAAGCTGAATATGTGGCTGCTGCTGCATGGTGTTCCCAAGTCTTATGGATCAAGCAACAGGTACGCGATTTTGGTATTGAATTTAAATGTGTTCCTATCTTTTGTGACAAAACCAGTGCTATATGCATCTCCAAGGATCCAGTACACCACTCTAGAGTCAAGCATATTCACATTAGGCACCACTTCTTGAAAGACTGTGTTGAAAAGGGTTTAGTCAAAGTTGAATTTTGCCCTACAGAAAATCAAATTGCTGATATCCTTACCAAACCATTATCTAGGGATAGATTTGAAAAGATTCGCTTGGAACTAGGAATGATCAGAATAGTATGAAATGGCCTATATTATTTAACCCCTTATTTACTAGTCATTTCTAAGAGTGTCCTGCAATTTTCATGAATTTATTTCATACACCTAGGGTCATGTCTAAGGACTCATATATGTCTTTAAATATTATCCTTATTGTCCATGCACATATATTGAGAACGTAAGATGAAATGCCTGTATTGTTTATAAGGTCTGTATATGCAAGAGCAAATTTTTTTCTTTTCTCTCAATTTTTCTTCTCTCTCCTCCTTCACGTGTACATACCGTGGTTCATTGTATCAATCGTACGTATTTACTCAAAATTAAATTCAGTTAATCTAATTTTAAAAGAGGAAAAGCATTTAATTAGACACATACTCCTAAGCATCACCCACTTACTCACATCCCTTCACATTCATTTTCACACGGCTCATCATTACTTTTTGTACCCAATACATCCCATCAATGACCACTTTCATTTTCACTATTCACCTTCTTTTTTCTTCCATCTCTCTACATTCTTCTTCATCTCAACAATTCTCTTCAATGGCACCAAAAAGATTCGTCGCTGGAAACAACGAAAAATGTCCAGCCGAAATAACCCCTTCTTTGGAAGACCACAGCGACCAAGAATCTTCACATCCAAAGGAAGATTTTGCAGATTCTCAAGACCCTGTTTCCGAAACTGAAGTCGTGTCTCCAAAGCTTGACGACGATGAGGATGAACTATAGAGTAGTCAAGGAAAAGACATTCAGATTCCTACCAAGAGGGGTAAGAAATCTAAATCTTCTCAACTTCTTATTGGGTTCTGTGTCGAGCATGGTGCAAGAAATCAAAATGGAATGAATGTTTGAATATTTTAAAATGTCCAAAATGGATGAAACTGGTGAGTTTAGATGAAGGATTATATGAAGAGGAAACGAGTGCAATTTGTTCAAACTTCAATATAACAGAGGGTGTGTGTGTGAGTCTGGTAAATGGGAGTGTAGTGAATTTTACTGAAAAGAAATTGAGTGAGTGGTTTGAAGTACCTTCTGATGGGTACAAAGAGTATATAAAAGGGAGGGGTAAATTGAACATAAATGGAGTTTCGAATGAGAAAGTTCTTCAATTCTTTAATGGAAACCCTACTTCTCTGTCAATTGACCAAAAGGACCTTTCTCCTCTTCACAAACTCCTTTTTCAATTTGTTTGGCGCTTTATCTTACCCAGATGCTCCAAAAGAACCCAAACAAACCTCATGCACTTGTCCATCATGTACTGCCTAGCCAAACACATCAAGATAAATTTCCCAGCTCTTATGCTCTCTCATCTCTCCTACTGCATATCTCACAACACCAAAGTGGGGTATGGAAATCATATCACCACAATCCTTAAGAAAAACAAAGTCAAACTTTCTGATTGCCCATCCTTTGCTCTTGAACCTGAAAACTATCTTACTAAGGACACTTTGACTAGATTGAGTTTAAAGGTGGTTAATGGGAAACTAGAGTTTGAGGGAGAGACTACAGTGAGTAAACCTGAGACTGGTACTTAGAGGAAGTTGTTTGAAGAACCTGCAGGGGGGTCTGTAAGAAAGAGTCAGAGACAAGCTGGTGGTAAGTCTCTCAAGGAACAGGATCCAGGTACTGCTGAGATGATAAACCTGGATGAGGATCCAGTTCCTTCCACCGCTGTTGATTTTCCTCTCCTTTCAACTACTGGGCTTCATGGGATGTTAAGGGAAATCAATGAGTCCCTGGCCCTAATGCATACAAGGATCAGTGTGATGGAAAAATCAGTGGCAAATCTTGACTCACAGCAGCAGCAAAGTTTAGCAGCCATCAAACAGACTGATATTGCGATCAGGAACAAGGTTGAGATGCTGTGCTCTCCAAGATAGATTCAGTGGTCTCCATCCTCTTTAAACGCCCCAAGCCTTAAATTTCTCCCTCTTTAAGAATTTGGTTCACTGAATAATTTTTTTGGGTTGTAATATTGGTTGAACAATTTTTTTCTTTCTTTTTTTTGTGTGTCTTCTATTGGCACATGAAATCCTGAACATTTTCTTTTTTCTGCTCTTGTGGTATGCTTAAACTGATCTTTTTTGCCTTACATAAGCCATTTCTTCTGTTAATACTAACTTGTGTTTGGATGGCTAATATTTTGAGATGCATGTTTGAGCTACTTTAATTGATGCCTAGACTGTTGACTCTCTAGTGCTGCAGGTACATATCTTAGTTTTGATGATAACAAAAGGGGAAAAGAACTTGGCTATTTAAAACTATTTTGGCTTGACTTAGTTCCTAGAGCCTTTCTACTTGTCTCTGTTCCTTGGTGTTCTAGTTCCTAGTCCTAAGTGAGATAGTAACCTTAGTCTAGAATAGGATAGACTCTAGAATAGGATAGACGTAGAAATAGACTTAGAAAAAAAATTTAGCCAAATTATTTGCCATCATCAAAAAGGGGGAATATTGTTGTATTCGTGATTTGGATGATGACAAATAAAGTAGTTTTAACTTAGGATTAGTTTTATTTATTTATTTACTCGCAAAGTATTAGTTATTTATTTTGTTAGACCTAAAATAAGTTATGGAGAATTGGTTTTGGATTTAACCAAAGTTAAGTTATTTAGGATGATAAGATATTTGGATATATTGCTTTGTGTATATCTAATCTATATAATATTGTGGAATATTAATTTCCATAATATTAGTAGAGTTGTTTATGCGTTTACAGATAAATGAAGAAGTGAACAAATGGGCGTGAGTACTCAGCTACAAATCCGGGTTGTTGGAGCAGTTTCAGCTAGTTCCTAGAAACTAGGAAGCAAGACCTATTCAACTAATTATACGGGTAACTACCAAGACCTATTCAACCGCAAAAGTGAAGATTGTAGGCTTAGTGGACTGAGCATGACCAAGTAACGGCTTGAAAGTGGTTGGACGTGGCTAAATTCAAGCGTCCATTACTTACCGTTGAAGAAGACCGTTGAAGGAGAAATCAACTATTTAAACATTGAAGAACAACAAATTGAGTTCTTAAGACTTTCCAGATTAATTGTATAATTTCTTTTAGAAAGTTTAATCTCGGTTTTTCTCTCTTTAACTATTCATTACTGTAATCCATATTTAGAGTTTAGGGTGAGTGAATTTTTTTGAGAAAATTACTATTCTTAAGAGTGAAAGAGAAGAAAGAGAAAGAGAAGACTTCTAGTGAAGTCAAGTGAGAACGTCACGTGTTTAGGGGAAGAAGGTGACTGGAAACCAGTTCCTAGAGGAACAGAGTGAGGTGCTGTTTATAATAGGGTGTAATTGCTATTATAAATAAAAGGGGCAAGATTTCTTCCTAGAGAATACTGGAAGAAGATCTTGTTTAAAAGCATTTCTTGTGTTCATAGTTAAAGTTTCTCTTTATTTCTTTCTAAGTGTTTAATTCCGCAAAAAGAGTCTATAAATACCTTTACTACAATTCACCCCCCTCTTGTAGTAAACTTGTAGTTCTGTAGGACCAACAGTATATGTTATAGAAAAATTAACTTCGCTACTTCTATGTCATATGTTTTTGATATTCGGGATGGTTCTCCCTATTTTTCGATGTGAATAGGACTAAAAAGAAGTAGGACATCGGCCAAGGGAGAGGTAAAATTGCGAGTTGGCAATGGAGCTCGAGTTGCCTCCTTAGCATTGGGAGTCTTGAGTTTACCTTTACCTTCATACTAGTTTTAGAACTTAATAATTGTTATTATGTTCCAGCTATTTCTAAGAACATTATTTCGTATTATGTTTTGGATTCTAAGGGAATTTCTTTCAATAGAAAGATTAGTTCTTCTACTTATTTGAATGGTATGTTCTATGTGTCTGCTGAATTATCAAATAATGGATTGTATGTTTTAGAATTAGAAACATATATCTATAACATAGACACCAAGAAACATAAGTCAAATGAATTAAATCCAACATACATATGGCATTGTTTATTAGGCAACATTTGTTTAAAACGAATTGAGAAATTAACATAAACATGGAGTTCTCAAATCATTTGATTGCCAATCATTTGATGTTTGTGAGTTTTTCTTAAGGGGAAAATGACAAAGTATCCTTGCACTGGTTTGACTGAAAGGGCTAATGACATCTTAGCCCTTGTACATATTAGTGCGTGTGGACCTACGCGTACATTGGCTACGGGAGGATATTGTTACTTCTACTGATCATGTGAGCCGATATGGGTATGTTTACCTCATGCGACATAAGTTAGAATGCTTTGAGAAATTCAATGGATTCCAGTATGAAGTACAAAACCAACTTAGGAACAAGATTAAAGCTCCACGATCCGATAGTGGAAGGGAATATCTAACCCAAGAACTTGGTGATCGTTGCAAAGACTATGGAATACTTTCATAATGGACTCCACCAGGAACTCCACAATTCAATGGTGTTTCTGAGACAAAGAATCGCTCCCTATTAGATACGGTACGATCCATGATGATTCTTGTTGATGTCGCTATCTCCTTCTAGGGAATTCTCTAGAAACAATTGTGTTTACACTCAACACGGCTTTAATAAAGCAGTAGATAATACTCTATATGAGATATGGTTAGGAATCGTTCCTAAAATGTATTTTCTAAGCGTTTGGGGTGTTAACCTTATGTAAAATGTTTACAATCTGATAATTAGAACCCAAATTTGACAAGTTGCTTGATACCATATCAAGGTACCAAATCAGCTAAAAGTCTCAATTGATGGTTGAAGGGACAAAAGTAGTTATATACTCTATGATTAACATAGGTGTCTCTCACTATATTCACACATCCTAGAACTTCTATTAATAAGTTGTGCTACAATAAAATTAGATGAGGAGTGTATAGAGAAATAGATCTTTCACTTTTACTTATCTTTAGAATTGTCACTTCAATTTTGTTAAAACTCTTTTATATACTAAGTAGGCTAGTGCAGGGGTATCACACATACAAATCATAGGGCCTTAAGTAGTAGTTATGGTCCATTCTTTTCAACTTAGTTAAATTTATCAGAAGTTTCTTGAACATCTTAATTTATCTGAACTTATTTGACCTTATCTCAACTTAATTAAACTTATTAGACTTTGTTCGACCGTGTTTGTCCTTATTAGACCTTATTAGATGAAACATTATTAGAGTTTATTAGACCTTATTCGACCTTATTAGACCTTATTCGACATTATTACACTTTATTCGACCTTATTAGGCATAGTCTGAACTTATTTAAACTTATGCGCTAAATATAAGTTGGAAAGAACAAACCCTTAGAACTGCATTTTATCTTGTTACAACCTAATGTACAGCGAAGATGATGTGAAAGTCACTATCAGAACATAAACTGCATTATATCTCCTGCATTCTATCCTGGTATAACACCTGCAATAATGATCTCATCGGACAAAATGGCAATCAATCTCATCATGCTTCCTTTGCTCATGAAAAAGAGGATTGGAAGCGATGTTGAATGCAGCTTACTTATCACAAAAGAGTCAAACCGGCTGGTGATGAAAGCCCCCAATGCAGCAAGAAAACTACGAAACCATTTTATCTCTGCACATGTAAAAACCAGTGACCGATACTCAACTTAAGCAAAGAATGAAGAAATCGTTGTTTGCTTCTTAGTCTTCCGGGAGATAGGAACCAAGCATACTAAATATCGCGAAAGACAACGATGAGTGAGTTGGCAAATAGCACAATCAATCTCACAATAGGCATGAAGTTGAAAGTCAATATCAGAACATAGGAAAATGCCTTGACCAGAATAAGACTTCAAGTATCAAAGTACCGAATCACACCATCAAAATGGGTCTAACGAGGTTCTTACATAAACTTAGATAAAGTGTGTATAGAATAAGAAAGATCTTCTTCTTCTTAAAAATAAAGCATAAGAAAGATCAGGTCGTGTGATGGTCAAATAAATGAGACGACCAACAAGACACCGGTATTGAGCGGGATCGGGGTAGAATGGAACAAAATCAGATGCTAAATAAAGGTTCTTTTTTTTTGAAGAGATACAAGAAAAGCATCAGGTAACCGTTCTCACAAGGGTATAACCTAAGCTATCTAAAAGAGAAAAAATATACAAGTTTACGTCTGAGAGGACACAAAACTCATGTGTATTTTGAGTAATGTAATGTCCCCATTTAGAGAGATAGTCGGCTACCCTGTTGCCTTCCTAAAAATTTGTGTGACTTTTGCTAAATAAAGGTTTTGTTGTAATGGAATATCAACAGGTTTGGAAGCCAACATACCAACTTCACTGAGAATAATGTATACTTTCATTGGGATAAAAACATACTGGCTGGCGACCAGGCACACTCAATAACCAAAAATATTGATGAGACCATGTTAGGTGTGTTTTTATGATGATTCAGAGTCCGTTTTGTAAAGGTTTAGGCCTTGAGAAGTGGAGTTTCGTAATTATCAGCCTTCGTGTGGTATTCGTAGAATTGGGATGGTTTAGTTACATTAGAGGTGTTTTAAGGACATTTGGGGCTTCATGTTGTTTTAACCATTTACAAGTGGACTCCGTTTTGTGTGCATGGTTCGTTTAATAAAGAAAGTCAACAAGTTCGTGATCATCCCAAATTGGTCCCCGTTCGTGAAGATTCGATGTTGTAAAATGCCCAAGCAATTTGTGTGTTAGCATTGGATTCGATTGTGAAACATGGATTTCTTATAAGACCTATTGAGCTCGTGAGCCAAGCCGCAAGTTTCGTAAGCACATTCCGTAACCAAGCACACATAGCATGGGAGCCTTCGTAAGCACAACACGGCAGCCATCCTACGCACATTGTACGCAGCAGCCAAGCCTAACACTAGCGCGCACCCCACGCAGCCATACGCAAGCAGTAGCACACGCAGGCAGCAGCTTGGCACGACTCGCGTATCCTACCTGCGTGCCTCTCACATTCAGCCGCTTCCAGCACATATAAAGTCAGTAGCAGCACGCACCCAACGCGAGTGCTGTGTGTGGGTCGCGCATATCGGGTTTGCTGTGCGCGGAAGCAAGTTGTCCGCTCTTTTGTTCCTTAACTTAGT
Source organism: Patellifolia procumbens (assembly GCA_947645195.1). Classification (NCBI taxonomy): domain Eukaryota; kingdom Viridiplantae; phylum Streptophyta; class Magnoliopsida; order Caryophyllales; family Amaranthaceae; genus Patellifolia; species Patellifolia procumbens. Next base: position 23,232 of record CANSGD010000412.1, read on the forward strand.
TTTATATGTTTTACTTTCTTAACTTTTCATATTCATTCATCATTAGACATACTTATATTAGAACCCTAATTAGTGAGAGAAACACTTCTTCCTTCTCTCTAATCTTTCTATGGTGTTGATTATCATTGAAGATTGCTTGAATTACACTATGCTGATCGTAGCGTAATTCGATTCTTGAGAATGTTGATATAATCTTCGCTTAGTTTTATTGTAAGGTTTCTTGTATGCACAATTTCTTAGTTATAATATTGATTTCTATTTGAATTATATGATTTATTGTTTTAATTGATTTATTGCTAGAACATAGAACGTTGCCGATTCGATTGTTCTTTGTTTATGAGTAGAAAACTAAGTTTTAACTTTGAATATGATTGTTCTTGTTATTTCCTGGTGAGTTTATAATTTCCAAATTGAATAATTACGCTAGTGATTGTTGTTTGGCACATAGTTTCCTATGGCTTTTATGTTCTTTCGAATTGAACTTATATTGCTGATTTGATTAGGTTGTTCTATAGTTCAGTTATTCTATCTGCAGATTCGGGTAGTTTAACTAATTTCTAGAGGGAAACGGGATTAAATTATCAATCTATGTGTGATTAAGATTAGTTGTTCGTATTTAGAAACCGATGATCGATAACCCGAACCGAAGTGATGATTTACCGAACTCAAGACCTTTCTCCATTGATATTCCTTATAGTTTATTATTGCTTTCTTAGTTATTAGTTTTGACCTTTTAATATGATAACCCCCCTTTCGGTCTCTTATACGCACACTTTGGTACCTAAGTCTTTGTGGTTCGACCCTACTTGCCTCCTACATTAATTGTATTGGAAAGTCGAAATTATAAATATTATCTTTGGTAAACGCGTGCGACCGCGTCCCACCAAATATCAGAGGCCCCAACCGTCCCATGTTTTCTAACTAAAAACAAGTATCGAAATATTTCTTAAGAGAAGTGCACAAGAGTAGATTATTACCATCCACTAAATATCATCAACGTATACCAAAAGAGACAAAATATATAACGCCACATACCCTGAAAGTGAAAAGAGTGTGGTTAGCATGAGATTGATGGAACCCCTATTTACGAAGAGCAGATGATAGTTTGACAAGCCAATTGCGAGGCCATTGTCGGAGACCATATAGAGACCTACGCAGCCTGTAAATTTTCTAAGAGAGGAGGCCGAAAAACCAGGAGGAAATTTCATAAAGAGTTCTTTATGAAGACGACCATGGAGGAAAGCATTGTTCACATCTAATTGGCGAACTTCCCAAATTTTAGCAACAACAATAACTAAAATAGTATCAACACTAACCATCTTAGAACTAGGAGCAATAGTGTCTAGAAAATCCTCACCTTGAGTTTTATGGTCGCACAAGACAACGAGATGAGCTTTGTCCCGTTCAATGGTGCCTTTAGAATGAAACTTTGCTTCATAGACTCATTGACAACCTATTGCTTTCTTTCCATGTGGGAGGTCAATCGTAATATTTAATGTCTTATTCATTTGGAGTGCCTCAATTCAAGTTGCATAGCATTTAGCCAACAAACTGTATACCTAAAGGAGCTGTTGGATTCGAATGAGCCGAAAGGGGGGGGTGAAGTACTAATCGTATAACACTGATAATCATATAATAGGTAGGAGGCCGTCTTATGTGTGGCTCTTCAACCGTTTATGAAAGAGTATAACTGTAGTATCTCTGCTCAGTGTAATACTTGGCAAAGACTCCAAAAGGAAGTGGCGAATCAGTTGTATCAATAGTAGTATCACGCACGATGGAGGCACGCTGCTTACGGCTAGAAAGGTATATAAGGTTGCTGAGGACGAGTTTGTACGTTGTCCAATTGTAGGCGTAGATGCATGCAAGCAATTTGGTGCATGACTTGTATTGTTTCGTTCTCATCTTTAACTAGATCCAATATTCAAGACTCTCCACATGAGTACCAAAATCCAAATCTAAAGGCACTGATTCATTGCTAAGGTACAAGATGCACAACTATAGCAACGCCTAAGGGAAGGGAAACAAATTCCTAAATAAACAAGGAAATCCAAATACAAAAGATATATCACAATCTTCTAATATACACAGGATATAATCTTAAAGATAACAATCTCCAATATATCCAAAATCGAAAAAAAAATGAAAGAAATTTGGTGAGCTTAGTGTCTATGTTCATTTTGTTAATCGGACTGTTTATACTATTTGGCAAAAGGAATTCATGCATAACCACCAGTCACTACTAGAAAAAAGGACATTTAACGACGGAAAAAAGTCGTCGTAAAGAGCCAAAAAATGGTCATTAAACCTTTTAACGAAGGAAAAAAAAAACTCTGTCTTCATTTGGTTGCAATAAGTCCCGTCATTAAAGGTTTTAACGGCCATGTTCGTCGTTAATAAGTAAAGGCGAGGGAAGTCCCGTCATTACGTATTAACAACGAGACGAGTCCTGTCGTTACTTATTAACGACAAGAATGTGACTCATCTTTACTTATTAACGACAAGGTAACATGAGATAAAGTAGTCGTTAATTTCTTACGACGAACTAACATATGGTCGTTATTATATATTTTAAATGACCAAAACAACAATAACAACCATAATTTTTTGTCGTTAATTATATCCCAATGGTCACTACTTTTTTAAATTTTCTCGATAACGACGACAAGGTTGTGTTGTTAAACTTCATAATGAGAATTATTTCTCGCTCCTATACATTGACGCTTGCCTATATTGTGATAATAAGGAAAATAATTAATAATCTCATGATTGGAAGATTATACTTAAAAACAAGTCCACCATTATATTATATTGAATAACTAAAACCAGAAATATTGAAACTTTATTGATCTCTAAAATAAATGTTGTAAAGATTCATAAACAACTTTTACCCTAGTAAAAATAGTACTTATTACATGAGTTTTAGCACTTAAAATCTCAAAAATATGTCTAAACAAATGATAAAAAAATGTGCATTAAATGGATTCCAAAATATCTCGTTTTCTTGCTAATTCCAATATCATATAGTACCTACAATAAATAAAGCCAAAAGAACATAAGTTATAATTGAAATACGTATGCATTAGGGAGTCTTAGAAAATTAATCACTTATAATGCATGCCTCCATTTCCAAAATTTCGAAAAATTTCGGCAGCACTTCCCATTTATACGACTAAACCAAAAAAATTGTAATTGGCATTGTTGTTATAAACCTGTAATTCAGCTAAAAATTTATCATAATACAGATATCAACATCTTCAGCATGTAATCACGCCATAGCAGGTACATATATCTCGCCTCTTTCCCCACACTTCAAAGAAAACCAACTTTAAAGAGTCGTTACATGTCTACTTTTCTAGGCATTCGTGCTGATTCACATCCAAGGCTTAGTATTAAAATGAACTTTAAAGAATGAATACATCTTAAAAGAACATACTTGTTTGGTGCAACTCGGAATCAGAAGTAATATGAATATTAAGCTGTCTAGCCACTAAATCTTGAAAAGCCTACATTCGAGATTCCACTAAACCCACCCTACCTACAAGCTGCTTGTTTTCTTCTTGAAGTAACTCTATACTATTTAATAGAACTTCATTTTGCTTTTTAGTAGCAGTTAGCTAAGCTTGAAGATCCTCTCTGCTAGGTTGATGGCCTCTAATATATTTAACTTTCACTCCTTCTCCTAACCCCACAACTCAGTCTCGAGACTTGGGGTCAAAAACTTGTCGTACTACCTACATATTGAGTTGCTTGTCATGTTTAATGGGTACAATTATTAGATATAGAAGTTTAAAAACAATAAAAAGACATCCTACTGGTGCCTTTCCTGGAATCTTGGATTAGATAACAGGGATAGCATGGCTAGTTCACACTGAAATAAAGTTCAGATGGGGGAATGGTTTTAGTATATCAAAAAATCTTCTGCCTCAGCTGCTGGACCCTTTTTTCTTCCCCCCTGTTTCGAGGAGTGTTCTTGATGTGCATGACATTGATACTGCTACCACTTTGATAAACATGTGAATATAGAGAAATATGTAGAACATAGAGTTGGCCAGAAATCAATGGGATAAACAGGTGAAACAAGCTATTATAGTTGTGCTGCTTTCCTATATTACTCTTCCTGGTCTTCTGAATTAAGGTGCATTCGGTGGTATGAATAATATTTGCTAGATTTTTCTATAAGTTAAATGTGTCTAAACATCCAAGGTCTTTCATCATCTTCTTTTACTCATAATAGAAATCTGGCAAGTTACATTCAGCGGGTAAGAGCTTCTTCTTCAAGAATTCCATAAGCATAGTTAATGACTCATTACTCCAACGACCAAGAGTCTTGATATGAAGAAGTTCTGCGAGGGCAGACATCTTGGATGTCTTACACCCATCATAAACCGGACTTTGTGAATCCTCTAGGAGTTTATAAAAACTCTTAACTTGATCATTTGGCTCTTCATCATTAGGAATAGCATCAACAGAGGTATCACTATGATTGAATTGTGGGAAAAAATCCCTGAGAATCGCATGAACACCATCTTCGTTGTCATTCGCCTCATGATCATCATCGTCGTCAGACATGTGATGGGCTTCCTCTAATCTCTCCCCATGATGATACCAGAATCTTTATCTTTTGACTACTCCAAAAACCAATAGATGTTCATGCACTTTCTCAAGATCATAGGACTCTACATTCATACATTTACGACACGGGCAATGAATTGTCTTGGTTCCCAATTTTTCAAAAGCATAATCTAAAAAACTATTAACTCCCTCTTCATATTCTTTGTCATTAATGTAATCCTCAATGGCCATCCAATTCTTATCCGACATCATTTTATCCAAGTTAGAAGAAAACAAGTTGAATAAAAGAACCGAAAAAATCTGCAAAGTAAACAACATATCATTCCAATCAATTATTTTACGATATGAATTTCATACATATTCTTTTTGTACTTTTATTACTATTGATTTTGTCATCTATGCAGTCCAAGTTTCATCACAATGTACTAGCTAGATTCATTCATGTCAAGTGTTAGTAACTTGTAGATATTGGCTAACTCAATTATAGGCTTGGCTCACAAAAAAAAATTAATAAAGAGTAATTATAACTAGAGAAACCACTGTGAGTGGAACACATAATTAAAAGCTAAAAAATGCTAACACCAAGAAGCAGGCTAATAAAACATTACACAAATGCAGGTGCTGATACTATGCAAAGTCAATGAAAATGACGCAAAATATGTAAGACTATTTCTATCTCTAATAGGCATACAAACCAACAAGGAATATCAATAAGATTTGGTGTTTATTTTATCACATAATAAAGCTAAATACAACTAAAATCGGAAGACTCTTGACTAACCGCATCCGACCAATCCATCCTATTCTACCAACTAACTATCTCGCCACCCAAAACAGGAACCGTAAAGTAATGCTACTAGAATTCTAGCAGCATTGTAACAATCATTCGTACAATAGTAAAAAGTTCAATCACTTTTCTTAAGAAAACTAACACCAAACAATAATGTACAGCACAAGCTGCTTCATTTAAGTGTTACTCTACTTTTACATTTGCACTTTTCGTTGGACAAACTATTCAACAAGTTTAATACGTCTGAATTATGATATATTCTCTGTTGAATCTGTATTCATTTACGTATCTTATTGTTGAACATGAACCTCATCTACTTTTACATTTTTATGCAGCAATTTCATACTCAAAACTAAAAAAAATCAAAGAAAATACAACATAAATCTAAGGGGTAATACAATGAGGGTCGAAGAATAATAATTCCGGCAAATTAGGGATGACATATGGTGTAAACTCCGCATAAAAAAGCTTAATTGGATCAAAGGACACCAAAATTTTGACAAAACATTATCCAAATATAGACCCAATAATCATAAAACAATAAAATTCAATTAAAAAATCAGAGAGAACACTAAGAAAATCAGAAATGACCAAATGATAACAGAAACAAAAAATACCAGAACACCAAGTAATACCATCAATAGAGCAACAACAACACCACCACCGGCAATGACGTCAACAATAAAGAGGGTGAAACAATGAGGCTGCAGTAGAACTGTATAAAAACGACCAATCAACGTCAAAGAACATCAATTTAGAGACGAATTGGAGTTGAATTATGAAGTAAACTTTGATTTTTAAAGGATTAACATCAAATTACTATTGAAAAAAAAGAGAAGAGAGGGATTTACCAATATTAAAAGCCTAAATTTAAATGCGAAAACCTAAACCTAAATTTCGAGATGACAAAATTTAAAAATAAACCTGAGAGGACGGATAACTGAAATCGAAGTTATATGAATGAAGTCGCCGGAATGATTATTGCCGGCGGAGGAGGCCGGAGATAGGAGCGAGATTGAGTTGAGAGGAGGAAGACTGCTGGGCTCTAGGCAATTGGATGAAGAACGACATTGAAGGATCAATGGAACAGTAATGGGAATTGGGAAAGGGCGCTGATGGGGTTCAATTCCCTCAAACAGTTTTAGCGAAAATATGTTGATATATACCCTCGCGAATATTTGCCATATTAACGATCAATTTCTTTTTTAAAAATATTCATTATCTTGCTTATAATCCTTATAACGACGGTATTAGTAACTATTTTAGTTTAGTTTTATTAGAGTAACGACTATCAATAACATTTGTCCTTATTAAACCTCTTTAACAATAAAAGTTTCATCTCTTCTTTAATAAGTTGTCGTAATAGTTGTAAATTCTAGTAGTGAGTACAATAAAGTCATTTCGATATATGTCACACATAGATTTATTTCTTTGATAAGTTAAGCGTCGGAGCAAACTAATGCATACATGTGGATGTGGTGGTCAATTAGGTAAACGATTTTAACGTGGTTTCTTCATTTCCTTACCCAATCAATTTTGTAATGTAATCAAATCACCAAAAGAACGAACTATCTGATATTATGTTTTTTGTTGAAATCTGATATTATATCTTGGGGTAGGTAAAACAACAGTTTTTCATCCGAATGTTGTGTATGGCTTTTTGCTATTGAGTTGCACTAAATTGCCAACACAAACAGTTAAATTTACCCAATATTTCTATTAACATGCAATAGCCAAATTAAAGTACCTACATAAACAGTCAATAAAAGAAAACAAACAACAACTTCTTGCCAACGTAGCCCATAGTTAAACAACATAAACTATATAGCGTAGCACAAATCAAACTCGAGTCTCCCAAACTTATCCATTTCAGCCATAAATTCATCTGTTGCAAATTCTCTTAAGCAAACCAAAACTTTAAACCCAACACTATCTTGCTTCCCCTGATGATCACAAGAATAAGGCAAGAAGTAGCATGGCTCAATACTCCCAAAAAATGCCTGGAAAGAAGATATACAGTTATCGGACCACCAGATCCAAAATCGACTTTAGAGTGACCAAGGTGCCTCCAATCAGTGAACCCACTCACCTCCTTCCCCGCTGTTCCCCGATGTACGATCTCACGTACTCGATCGTTGCGTTATATTTGCTATGTTTTATCAGGCTTGCAGTCTTCCAAACGGGTTGATGCATTAATTCACCGGCGGTGAGTTGAACGTACATTTGGATGCAGCCGTTTCCCCAATATCCCTTAGGTAGTGGTGGGTTAAATAATTTTCTTATATTCATCAAGTATGCAAATTTCACTTTTGTTTTATTTGGAATCTTCGATGCTTTCACCCTGTTCTTTTTATATGGAAACAAATAGATACTTATGAATTTATATTGCTAAGATGAGAAATCATATTTGAGTCTCGCATGCAAGAAGGAGGGCGAGGAAGAATAAGATAAATGTGAGGGGACGACTGTTAAAATAGGAATAAATACTTGAGTCCCAAACTAAAGTAAGAGGAGGAGGATTGAGGAACACTAACATATAAAATGTCGAGTGGCTATACGAAAATCTCGGCATAAATGTAAGAAAATCTCGACAGAAAGATTGCTTGGGATGGACTTTGACATGTAACAATATGAGTGTATTTGGCAACACTTAAAACGAGTTAAATGATAAGCATTATATTTAAATGATTAGTACTGTTTGGCAATTATTTGAAATAGCAATTTTTATAAATAAGGTGACTCAAATTGAAACGTTAATAATACCACCATTTCAAAATAAGGTGACTTAAATTTTCACTTTTCAACTCTAATGTCAATTTTTAAGCTACCTTTTTCGATTTTACTAAACAACTCACACTTTCAGGTATCTTATTAGTTTCAGCACCTTATCAGTTTCGGTGGATACCTTCTCAGTTTCTTGTAACTAATTAGATTCATCTCCATTTTAACTAATGTAACAGTATGCATGTGGGGGAATAATTGCAATTAGGTTTTGTTTATTTTTGAAATACGTACTATCGTTAATTAGATATCAAGTGTTGAATAGGGTCACACCTAATGTTAGCAGTCACACGTTTTCAAGCCTAATCAGTCTTGTGAGCTTTTACAAAAGTTGAAAACGGATCCCCAATACCACATAAATAGCATAGTGTTACAGTTAGTTAAGTGTTCTTATTGATCTACGTATATGCTTATCTAATAAGCAATTGTAAACGAGGCTTTGAATCTTTCTTTAATCTATTTTTAGAGAGTGTCAAATTGGGTTCGGGTGTGTTTTCAATTTGATTAGCAACATTTAGAATTAAGTGTTGGGAAGCACTACTAGGGTTAGTAGTTGGGAAACGAGTTTGTTTCAAACGATTAATATTTTGAGTTAAATATTAATAGATCTCAGAGTTGGATCAAACCACGGTAAATTTGTGTGCTTGATTTATAATTTTCGTTATTTAATTGTTTTACTATTGTTGTTTGAGTTTAAAAAGGGAAAAACGAACTTTAACAGTTGTGGCACAATGCCATAAAGATCGTTTTTGTGATAATTCGATTTTAAATAGCCACTCAATTCAACTGCCCCCTTCTTGAGTGTTTCCTTACATTCCAACAGTAAACAACAAATATCATACTCTCTTTACTTACAAATGTCTATCAAGTATAAGAGAAAGGGAGCAAGAGATTAAAAATAATTCTAACTACCTCACGTACTATTCGAATAGTTAACCACATAATAAGGTTTTTAATTTCTTTGGTACGCATAGCGTGCATATAAGACTAGTAAAACCATAACCAAACAACACATAACCTCCTTTTTGTACAGAAATCCCGGCACAAAACATGTTTTCGGAATAAATTTTATAAAAGGAAATTTACCAGATTAAGCCTATTATAACCACTTTTTTGTGAAGTGCCGCCGCATTTTAAAACTTTTGTCAAAATAAGCCACGTATGATAATTATTTATGAGAAGTTAGGCCATTTAATGAAATCCGACCAAATTTTTTTTGATTCTGCCATTGACCCTCTATTTCCTTCCTAAGAGCATGTACAATGATATGGTTTTAATTAGTCTAAGAATTCTAAGACCAAGTTTTAAATAGTTTTACCATTGTAGGCAATGAGTCTAACTTTAAGGGAATAGGAGTTGGTCTCTACTGCAAGACCAACAAAGCCTTGGATGAAGAACCTTGGCCCAATGAAAAACATATTCGTGGCTTCAAGGTATCAGGTGAAACTTTACCTTTTTTGTTCTAGCTTTATATTTTTTGAGGAAAGTAACAAAAACAAAGAGAAAGCCCATTGAAGCAGCAGTATGATACTGACGCGTGGAGAAAGAGAGATAGCATGCATTGTTGGTTGTTCTTCCTCTTGCGTTGAGATTTTAATTTGTCGATAGTAGAAATAAATATATTGGAAAATTAATTTAAAAAATAGGAATCAATGGCTATAAAATATTTTTAGCTATAAAATGAGCCTACATATGATATATTTTCCTATACTTTTTCTAAATTTATTTTTCTTTGGATCAATTTTTCCATCTAAAATACTTAGATTCTTAATTAAGCCAATAATGTTTATTAGTTCCCATAAAAATTTCTAAATCTGCCATTATAGCATAGCATACCTCAAATGACTCTTTTTAATTAGCAATTTCAAGTAAGTGATTGTACTACAATAATTAGATCTGAATATATATAATCTAAGTCCATACAATAATAAAATATTTTTAATATCATTGGGTAAGAAAGAGAGTATATGGTGGGGTACAGTAAAAGTAGGAGAGAAAAATAGAAAAACCAATTAAAACCAATCCACCCATTGTGAGTTTAAATAAATGAGTTGGTGTAGCGTTAGTGGGATATGACTATATGAGGTGTAAAAAGGAGGAAAGGAGAGAGAATGAGATTATTGGTAAGACTAATGAGAAGCTAGTCTTACCATTGCTCATGCTCTAAACCCTATCTTCTTCTTCCTCAAGCGCCCTTTAACCCAGATTTCCCCCATCATCCTCCATTTTTTCCACCGTTTTTTCCTAGTTTTCTTTTTATCTTCCTAATTAAACCCTCTCAAGAAAATGATGCCTTCATCTTCCTCATCTTATACCCAGATTTCCCAAAATTGAAGCTAAATCCTATTCTTCCTGAAGAAAAACTCTTTGTTCCATTTATGAAAGTAAGTTCCCCCCCAATTTTCTCACCTTTCTTCACTCTGCTTCGCCTTCTTCTTCGCTATACCCTCTTCAATCTCACAGAATTCAACTCAATTTTCCTTCTTTGTTTGGTGTTGAGAAATCTTGTTGGAGTTGAAGAAATCTTGTCGGAGATGTTTGGTTAATGGCCATATTTGTCAAGCTTTTGGAAAATCATACAAAATTCGAGAAGTGGTAGCCGAGGCATTTGCAATTAATGGTCTTAATGCCTAAAACTCGAAATTTGGGGAATTATTCATGGGGTAGTTTTTTATATGATTAGTTTAATTTTCTGAAAATCTGGGTAAAACCAAATCTAGGTTTGAGTTTCAATTTGGGGAAAAATGGGTTTGAGTTTCAATTTGGGGAAATATGGGTTTGAGTTTCAATTTAGGGGAAATGTGGTTTTATAGCTTGGAGAAGATGAAGGGTTTGAAACTTTTGGAGGGTTTAATTTGGGGCAAATGATAGTTTCATTTAGATAAATTGGGGGAAAAGAGAAAGGAATTTTGAGTTTTGGGAGGAAATGATTCGTCAATGCAGGAGTCAATGTTTTTGGCCGGATTTCTTTAAATTGGCCTAACTTCACATATTGGAATATTATAAGTGACTTGTTTTTACAAAAGTTTCAAAATACGGCTGTACTTCACAAATAAGTGAATATAATTGGCTTAATCCAACAAATTTTCCTTTACATAAAGAATCTTCTTACAAAAGAAATTGTTAGGTAATCTTTCAGATCAATTTTGGTAAAACTAATTTTGTTCAAATAATGAGATGTGAGATAGAAGCTAAAGTGTATATATATGAAAATGCATATATAGTTATTGTTCATTTGGATAGTCAAGGGTTTGAACTTTGAACTCTTGAGGCTTCAACCGGACCTGGGTTTGGGACAAGTTGTTTAGCAACGTCTCGTTAAGTCATCCAAGTAGTTAAATGACTCTAAGGAGCAGTAGACTATGGCCCTTATGACGGGGACACCCTTTCGTAGGGTACAATGCAACTCGAACCGACCACCTACGACAGGTCGAAGGGTGTTGGTGAGAGGGTAATAGGGACCGAGCGCCGTCCCCAGGCTTGGGTGGTGATTTGGAAAGGGTTCGATTGGCTTGCATACACGAAGGAAGTAGCGAAATGTGACATGGAGGTGGAGATTAGTGTCGAGGTGAGAAAGGAAGAGGGTATGGGGGTGTTGAAGGGAGGGTTGGAGGGGTAAGCTGTAGGGATGGCAATGGGTCCAGGACCCGACCCAGATCTAGATCCACATACCCATTTATAAGGGTATGGGTCCAACTTTTTTAGACCTAATGGATCTGGGTCGGGTCTGGGTCTAGAGGCTTGGGACGGGTCTGGGTCTAGGTCTAAAATAATCAGACCCAGACCCGACTCTTAGACCCATATATATATACATTTTTTTAAAAAAATAAAATTTATCTTAAACTCTTAAAAGTTAAAACCCTACGTTTTTAATCCTCAACTTTGAAAGAGTCGTTGGTGCTTAGCCCGTCTCTCTAGTCTCTCCTCAAGTCCTCACTCCTCAGTCGGGTTCACTCGTCGGAACTCAGACGCGCTGGCAACTGTTTCTCATTCATTCGTCGAAGAAAGTAACAAAATCAATGAAATCTTACATTTCGTATAAGTTGTTGTTAACGAAATCAAAAAGTATTTTCGTCAGTTAATTTGCCATGTTTTATTACATTTTCGTATAAGTTGCTGTTATCTTGCTCTGTTTTCATAATTTGCCAAGTTGTAGTGAATAGGTTTCCATTATGGACTATGGTTTATGATTTTTGTTTTGAGATTGAATGAGTGAGTCAGTGACAAAATTGAAGGTTTCCTGTATGTTTTTTATTTGATTAATGTGTATATGAATATGTTGTTGTTATCTTTTTGATTTGATTTGATTTGATGAGTTATTTTTGTTAATTATTTTGATATAAATCTTAATTATGGTCGCACGGACCTATAAAGTAGGCGAAACGAATTTATTAGATTAAAAATTACAATTAAACTTGAAATTGAAAAGGACTCATAGGTCTGGGTCAAGGTTTGGGTCGGATCTGGGTCTGGGACTGGGTCTAGTCAGACCCGACCCAAACCCGACCCATTGCCATTCCTAGTAAGCAATTGTAGTTTCTTGGATGATCACTTCCATTGTGTTTGGTCGTATCGTCTTTCGTTGGTGGTATGGCTTATCGATAGACAAAAAGAGGGCTAGTGAATGATTTATTCCTATCTAGTATTGTATGCACGCGATGCGTGCCGCAATATTTCAGAAGATTAAAGTTTATGGTCTTGAACAAATATAATAGAATAGCGCGTTTAATTGCATCTCTCTTTTGAAAATCCGAAAATAAGAATTCTGTTATATAAAAGGTGGAATGATAAATGTACACAGAGATGTAAATTGTAATTGCGAGTTAGGAATCGAGACTACTTCTTTTCTCTCTTTCTTTTTTTTTCTTTTGACAAATAGTTTCATTTTTGAAAATTTTTAATTGTCCACCCTCTTCCCTTATATTATAGAAATTTAGCAAAGGGACGGGATACAATTGTAATTTCATGTGGACATGAAGTTCTCTCCATGATAGAGATAAGAAACATTATAGAAATATAAATAGGTGAAAAAAGTCATATTATATGATCTAAACATTAAACAAAAGTTTTACAATATATTGCTCCAGTATTCTATTTGAATCTTTATTTGCTCTGCTCCGATCTCTTTGTCATCGTGATGACGCCCCTTCACATCCTATTGAAAACAAAAATGGAGAACTGAATAAGCATCATGGAAGTTGGAGAATCAAATGAGAAAGTTAAATATTGGCCAGAAGTAAAGAAGGAGCAATTTTTAATCAAAAAAGATAACATAAATTTCATAGCTAATTAATTAACAATCACACTATCAAAATCATCTAAAGCTAATAAAACTTAAAAGTGAAGACCTCATATAATTTAGAAGGTGGGAAAATTTTACCTCAGAAAATCAATAGAGAATTGATTTGAAGTGGAGGAAGTTTTACCTTTTTTATTAGAAAAAATCAAGCATTTAGAATCTTACCATATAGTACTACGGAATCATTACATCACGCCTACTCTTTAGTATTGCAGTTTCAAAATGAAGGAACAAAACAGAATTTCGGATTTTTTTTGTTTTGAAATTGAACGGTTAACACCAAGATTTTTTTTTTCTATTTTTGGTGTCCCCCACCTCTTCCATTATAGAATAGAGATTATGAAAATATATAAATTGCAGTTTTTATAGAGTAGAACTTAATGGTTTTATTAGAAACTGATATGTTTTGCAAAGTAGTAACTATTTCTTTTTTGTGCAAAAAAAAATTATCAAAATCTTAAGTTTAGGAGAAGAACAAAAAATAATTTTAATTTTTTACGCGAAGTTGCTATATGTGGTTTGTTGTTATTATTTCTACTTTTGTAGTTTTTTTTTGTTTAATTCTCAAGCCAATTTCATGTAACTTGAATTGAAAAAATTGAAGGAAAAAATTGAAAAGCAAGAACAATTGTATGTGAATATGTGAAATAATCTCCAACTCATTGCAAACATCATTGAGAACTGATCATATAATAATTATTTTTAACTTTTCAAGTAAAAAAAGAAAAGTTTTTCAAAACGGGACACATGGCAATGAAGAAACCAAAGTCTAGGGAAATCAGAACTTCGTAAGTAAGATCAAGACTCATTGTTAAAACAATTTGCAAAGACAAATGAGAAACTATAACTTTAAATCTTTGATATGTTAATTATCCTTCTCTGACCCATCGGTAGCATTAAACGACCAATTTTTTATACGACGCATTAAATGGATATAAACACATCAAACTATAGGAATAGTTTAGCAGTTAAAAAAATACAAAAAGTAAGTTCTAACTACCATACGAAAACATTAATTTATTGATTATATTTTGTTTCGAGCGTAATATTACTTAGACGATAGATTGAAATCTTAATTGTACTTGTAGTAAATGTAGATTCTCAAACAAAGAAAACAAAGTTCACAAATATAATTCAACACATGGTGAGTAAGAATAGAAAAAAGGGGAGAAAATAGATAAATGAGAAGAAGTGGTGAACCTTCCATTGTTTGGCCTTCTCATGCTTGATAGTTGATAAATAGGTGCAGTTGCGGAGACATGAATGCAGTCTTTCAATTCCCATATAGTTTGCTTCCCCTAAGGTCCTTCTTAACATTCTTGAAGAATAGGTTCAAAAACTATCCCCAAAGGTCCTACATGCAGAGGCGGATCCAGGATTTTTCAGATGGTGGTTCACCAACAATTATCGATTATAGATTACAATCAATTTTTTATCAAGAGTAGTCCGTAATAAATTTTATTCCAAAAGCAGAAAAAAGTTATTCATATTACACCTACATAAAACTAAAAAAATACAACCAAATGTCCACATAGTAGTTTAAAACTATAACTAAATAGTACTAAACTAAAAGAACACTCATAAGAATTGAAATTTCAATTAATCAATTCTCAAGAAAAAGATGAAAACCTAAATTTTATTCTAAAACCTGAAGAATAAGAAAAAGGAGGAAGACAAACTTTTGTGAGAAAATATTTGCTGCTTATGAATCAATTGAGGCTAATAACACTTGCCTAAAACAAGCAATAAAATATGTCTTCCTTGTTTCTCTTATTATTTAAAACAAGAACATAAAATGGAGAAAATATGAGACAACCATTTCGGGAAAATGTGAAGTTCATTACGCGATAGAGTGAGTATAGAAAAACAACTTAGCCATCAACAATACCAAAATTTAATTGAAAACTCATCTGCGCATTTCATCGAACACTTGATATGCATCCCAAATACCATAAACTGATAACTAATATTAACAACATTTGTCACAATACTCGATGAACTTAACAATATTGAAAACAAAGTAGCACAATTAACAAATTACCCCAAAATTAGCAAGCAAACAACTCCTTTAAAAGCCAAGCTAGTAACATTTGAAAATCAACCCCACAAATTGAGCTACTAGTGAAACCCAAAACAACAACAACAAAGAATTGATCACAGTAATTACAAACTAATCTAAAAGTCCCACTTTGCAAAAAAAGCAAAATAGAAACATTTACACACTCACAATCTTTCCATCTTTTCCATCTTTATCACTTTTTATCCTTCTCTCATTATCCCCGTAAGATTCACGTCACCCTATTTCATCCATTGATTCAAGGTCTCTTAGATCCTCTCTCAAATCCCCACCATTTACTTCACTGCTGCTAAAATCCTCAATCCTAAACACTTCCATTCTCTCTCTACTGTGCAAAAATCGCATCTTTCTCAAATAACCTACCACCATAAATCCACAAATTGCCAAAACTACCTTTCACCATCAACCACCGCAGATAAAATAATCTCCGGCGAATTAGCGACGACATAGATTCAGATGTGAGATGCAGATGTGCGAGAAAGGGAGAAGATGGAATGTTATTGGCTTCACTGCACAAACGCGTGGTGTGTTTGAGCCTTGAGGAACTGAGTTTTTTTTTTATCCTGGTGCACGTGCACCAGGGTGGTATATGCTGCCTCTGCCCCTGCCTACATGGCAGGGTGCTTTTCATGATTTGCTTGGAGAAAGTATCTTCAACTCTGATTGCAACAATGCCAACACATGGCATTTTTCAGAGGAGGATTATTGCACTGGAATTGATAACCTAGACCTTACAGCAAGCCATGAAACGTTGGGGTGAATCAGGCTATTAAAAGATGATGAAAAGGCACAGTGATGGAGGTGCGAATTTTGGTGATGAGGGTTGGAAAAAAGAGCCGAGGTTTTCGGAGAGGCGGAGAAGAGCAGAAGCCTCAGGAGTGGTAGAGAGGTTGATTGAGTTTGAGAGAAGAGGAAGTCAAAGGGAAGTTGAAGAGAGAATTGAAAATTCACCGATAAAGTGATAATGCAGTTACTAAAAGTAAGAAACAAACCCATAACCACATAAGAAATACTGCAAATTAACGTTTTTTAAGGTGCAGATGAGTAACTGCAATTTTTTATCACTTCAAATTAAGCGGTTAACACTCAACAGGAGCCTTTTCTATTTTATTCTTTTCATTTGTTTTTTATGTTTACGTTTTTTTATTATCCTAGTTTTTTTTTCTTTTTCTATTTTTGGTGTCCCCCTACTCTTGCCTTATATAATAGAGATAGGTATAAAAAGAGGGTGATCTAGTAAATATAGAGACAAAATATATAGCAAGTCACTCAATCCAAATTATATCATAAGAGAATTTTGATGGTCAAAGTATGCATCATACACACGGGTGCATTATGAGCATGGTAAAAAAAAATAGTCTTAGGTGTACCATGTTTATGGTACACTCAAATCTACTTAAGCAAAAAATAAGCTGGGGTGACCATGCTCATGGTACATCCAAGTATATAATAAAAATTGTATTTGATGGTTAACCACAATCCTCATAGTAAAGTAGAGTGTTTGTTCTATTTATCAATTAACTGGTACAAATCATATTCGCATTTTTTCAAGGGTTCTATTTGCAGAAGCTTTGAGACTTTGAAACGACATCAATTGAGCTAGTTTTCTTCGAGTCAAACATCTAATCTTGAAGGGTATAACCTTTGTATCATCTTTTATGCGTCAAAAGTGTTAAGGAACCATCTCAAGCAAAAGTTTAACCTGGTGGTTGAAGATCCAAAAATAGTTATATAATCTATCACGCCCCCTCGCACAAGAGCCCGTTGGGCTTGACGTGTGGATACAGCACAGATCTCCCTCATATCTGGCGCTATATATTTTACTTAGAAAGGAGGGGTGAATGACATTCGAACCTGGGACCTTATACACTAGCTCTTGATACCATGTAAGGAACCATTTCAACCAAAACTGTAAGCTAAGTTGAAGGCCAAAAATAGTTATATACTCTATCACAATTTGTATGGGGTCTGCCCAGCAGACCACCACGTTCTGCCAATTTACGTCAGAGCAGACATCACAAGGCAGACCTCTCTAGACCAGAGTTCTAGACAATAAATAAATAGAGGCTTTATTACCTTGGCCCACTTCCAAAGGAAGCCCACTTACCTTACTAGGTCAGTTATAAGCCCACATCTTACATAAATACTCATGCCCATGCATTAGTATGGTACGTACTATCACAAACACTCACAAAATACTTGCACTTGGTACTCGTTTCTCTCAACTAGAGACCTTGTGTTCATCTTGACTGACTTAGGCATCGGAGGGGCGTTCCTCGTAAACAACCCCCGAGGTCCACCTTGTTTTGCAGGTAACAACCACCACGAAGGAAGTTTGGAGGCCACGTTTTCCACCAAGTACCCACCACCACATATAGTAGCTGTCTTACACAGAAACACAATTTATGCCAATTCAAAATATTATTTCGGATATAGAGAATGATATATATTTCAACTTGGTTCAGTCTTTTTCAACTATTACTTCTAGGAGACCAATCACGCGACATATTTTATGGCTAACTATGATCTTACTACCCTCAATGCTTTGTTATCTGACTTCTTGTGATGGTTTGTTTTTCATTATCGCTCGAAAGTGTTAGAATAATAAAGAATATTTGATAATATTCTTTAATGTAAATTGAGTCAAAGTTTGTTATACATAGCTTGTAGCATATCTCGTGTAATTAGGCATATAGTTAGTTGTTTCCTAATTTGTAGCTAAAGGCTTGTATATCTTGACCATCTGATTATGGAAATGATGGAGGGAAATCATTCTTTTATGGTATCAGATTTTTTTTCCTAGGCCTTCTTCTCCTCTGTTCTCCTCTTCTCTTCCGCACGCACGACCTTCTTCCCTCTCCGGCCTCCTTCTTTTTTCGGCCAGTTACTCCGGTCAGCAGCCATGACTGACGGCAAAACTTCTTTCCATCCGGCCCTTGTGGTTTCGAACATTTGAAACTATATTTCCATCACTTTAGCCATGGAAAACGTCCAATATTCCACTTGGGCTGAATTATTTAAGATTCATGCTCGATCTCACAAAGTGATCCATCATATTATTCCTCCGGAATCCGGGAAAGAGAAGGTCCTGACAACGGATGATGAAAAAGAATTATGGTCGACACTTGATGCTACGATTCTTCAATGGATTTATGCTACCATCCCGTTGATCTCCTCCACACTATTATTGAACCCGACTCCACGGCCATGGATGCTTGGAATCGCTTGCGTGATATTTTCCAAGATAGTAAAAATTCTCGTGCCGTAACTCTTTATAACACCCCAGAATTTCGAGTTGCTAATTAAATTAAATAATATCAAAATTCTACAGAAAATTCGGCAGAACTCCGTCTGAAATATGGACCGCCTAAAATTCAATTTAGGACTCGCGTCCAAATTATAAACCTGTAAGAATAATCCAGCAAACCAACTTCTCCAAAATCCTTGTCCAGCTCAACAGTCAATACATCCATGCATAAATACCCGAAATCCAAAAGTGTTATTCCACGGTTATTGCAGGAATAACCGTTAAGGATAACTACCTTACTAAATTAATGTTAAAGAAACAACTAATTAAACTATTACAGTCCAACGTGTAAGGTTTAAGTAAATTAATATTTACAACCTTAAGTTCCAAAATGATAATATATATATATATAGTGCAGCGGAAATAGAACTACTATACTTCAACTAAGCTAGTGGAACGTTGCTCTCAACCCAAACCCCTTTGCAAATCTTCATGTACCTGCATATATCAGGCATGTAGTATCAGCCAAACTGGCTGAGCAAGATTTCATACTAAGAAACCAAACATATATGCAGGTAGGATATATTAACATATCCTACAAATCATTTACTTTCAAAACATAATACGAAATTCAACTTTATAAACTCTTTTTCCTTTCTTTGTATTTCTTCCAAAACGTATACATTCTTTCTTTTCCTTTTTGAAACCAAATCCTTTCTTTCCTTTTCTTTAACAAAATATATTAAAAGTCTCAAAGTCATAAATCTAGAGAATGGAACAACTTTTATTTCCATTGGGCTAGCTAGGCCCTCCGGATAAAACTAAGACAAAGATCCCTAGTGTGCACACCCTACAAACGGCCAAACCGTAGTAGAAGATCAGAGTCCGAGGTACTGATCAACGTACCCCCACAAACTATTCTATAAAATCGAGCCAAACTCGACAAAGTTCCATTCTTTGAGATGCCACATAGGCAACCCCCACAACTTTAAAAACACAAAACTATTTGACATAATCTTTCCATAAACTTTCCTTTAACTTTCTATTTGTGGTTCGAAAACCAACATCTCCATCTTTGGAGGAACATCCTCCCTTTCCAACCAAGCTTTCTGTTAATGGAGGAACATCCTCCCTTTCAAACCACTTTCAACCAAAATTTGATACATACCTTTTTAAAACTCTTTCTTTAACTACAAAAGTTTTAGTAAGAAATCTTACCTTTTGAAATACAGCAAATCAACTATCTCAAGCAGTCAATACGGCTCCTCAATGAAACCGGAATCTACAATATAAACATATATGTACTCATTAAGTAATAATAGACTTGGCTTAACTAGTCAATGAGCTTTGCTTAACTCTAGTTTCATAAATTATGAACCTCCTACTTCAAATGACATTACTAACGAATACTAACAATACTAAAATATCTCTTAGTTTATATAAAACCAACACCTAAGCTTCATTATATATATTTAGATACTTTGGAATCCGTTAGGAAAACATTCAAACTTAAATCACTCGAAACTAGATTATTCAATTTCAGCAGAAACTTAAAATGGCATAACTTCCTCATTCGAACTCTGAATCACGCGTTGGTTGAGCCTATCTTAGGTAGAATTTCGATACGAACAACTTTTGTGAAATAGTATTTTTGCGAAAAACGCCTAGAAACTGTTGAAAAACATGAATTACAAAACTGACCTGTAATTTCTACGAATTTTAACTCTTGTTCATAAACTCATTATTACCATGAAACAATCTCACTCAATCAAGCTACACCCAACATTCATAATCAAAAACCCCCAATTCAATTTCACTTCTAAAAACCCTAACTTCATAAACTTTGAGAAAACTAGAATTAAATTAAGAACTTAACTTACCCACTACTATGGAAGATTAATGGTGAAGAAATCTTGTGAAATCGACCCTTAAAACGCACCAAAATACGATCCTCTTGCTGCTCCTCTTTCTCACCGGTCGCGCCGCTACTTCGAGGTTGTTGTGTTGTGGTTGAGGCGCCGGACAGACAGAGAGATTGAAGGTAATATAATTCTTTGTGGGATGAAGATTGTGAGGGCTTAAGAGAGATGGAGAGGATGAGTGATGGAGAAGATGAAGATGGAAGGAACTAATGAACGTAATGTCTGATTGTCTTGCTTCCTTTTATTTTCTTTCTCTTTTTTTTTTGTTTCATTATTATCCCTTTCCCTTTTTTACATAAAAGCCACTCTTTTCCTTTTAGCAAATAACTATATAGATATATAAGTGTATAATCTTTCTTATTAATACTTAAACTCTTCACTAAACTTCCCATTAAATTCATACACATTTTTTTAAAAAAATAATTCCTATGTAGAAATATTAAATATGAAATATGATTAAAAGAAATAATTTATCTTTAATAAAATAATAATTATCTATATTTCCAAAAAAGTGGGGTGTTACACTCTTGAACAAGAATTCTCTAATACACATATGGAGGATTTTGCTAATGCCTCGGCATATTGTCAACAACTCAAGACCTTGTCGGATCAACTTAAAAATGTGGGGGCGCCGGTTTCGAATAATTTTCTTGTTCTTCAAATGGTTTCCGGTCTTACGGAGTCCTATAATCAAGTTGCTACACTCATTCGCCAAAGTGATCCTCTCCCACCTTTTTATCAAGCCCGTTCTATGTTGACACTTGAAGAAGCGGGGCTTGCTAAGAAAACCTCTACCGGGGCTGCAATGGTGGCTCGAGATGTAGATGAGTCGGATACCCCAAGTGATTATTCCCAAAATCGCAATTCTAATCATGGCCATAACAAAAATCATGGGAAAAATCGCGGCAAAGGGGGTCAAAACGGCCGGAACTCCAGCGGCAAGGGTGGCCGAAGCTCCGGCAGCGGCAGTGGCGGCCGCGGTGGCCGCGGTCAGGCGGCAGGTGATGCAGCAGCACCAGGGTAGCAGCCAACGTGGCCTTGGGGATGGGGTCAGTGGCCCATTCCTCCATCTCCCTATCCCACCTTTCCTTGGGCCAGACCAGGCGGCCCATCTCCTTGGGCTAGACAGCCAGCAGCAGCACCCCCTGCGTATGGATCAGCAGGGGTCTTGGGCTCCAGACCAGGCCAGCAGCAAGCACATGCCTATACCACCTCTACAGGCCCAGTTCCTAGTCCAACTAACATAGAGGCAGCAATGTACACACTTGGGCTCACTCCTCCCGACCCCAACTGGTATATGGACACCGAGGCCACTTCTCACATGACCTCGGATCAAGGTACTCTCTCGCCTTATTTTAATATGAGCAAATCTCGTGGTATAATTGTTGGTAATGGTAGTTCAATTCCTATTCACGGTTATGGAGACACTCACTTACCCCCTCCCCACTCTTCTTTAACTCTAAAAAATGTCCTTCATGCACCCAAATTGGTCAAAAATTTAATTTCCGTCCGTAAATTTACCACTGATAACTCTGTTTCTGTGGAATTTGATCCTTTTGGCTTTTCTGTGAAGGATTTTCAAACGGGGAGGCGCCTAATGAGATGTGAGAGCCGGGGAGAACTCTATCCTATTTCCACCACCATCCACCCACCAGATTCATCTTTTGCTGCCTTGACTACCTCTTTGTGGCATGACCGTCTTGGACATCCGGGGGCGCCTGTTTTAGACTCTCTTAGGCAACATAATATTATTGAATGTAATCAAACTCGTAGATCGAATGATTGCTATTCTTGTCCTCTTGGCAAACTTGTTAAGTTACCTTTTGTTGCTTCGAAATCATGTACTTTTATGCCTTTTGATATTATTCATGCCGATCTTTGGACTTTGCCTGTTTTAAGCTCTTTGGGTCATCGCTATTATCTCGTATTATTGGATGATTACTCTAATTTTGTGTGGACTTTTCCAATGGCTAAGAAATCCCAAGTATATTCCATATTTCTTTCTTTTAAGTCCTTTATTCGCACTCAATTTGAACGAGATATTAAAACCCTTCAATGTGACAATGGGCGGGAATTTGATAATGGGCCTTTACATGACTTTTGTACGAAAAATGGGTTAATGTTTAGATTTTCTTGTCCCTACTCCTCTTCCCAAAATGGAAAGGCCGAACGGAAAATCCGCACTATTAACAACATAATTCGCACTAGTCTTGCTCATGCGTCCATTCCTCCATCTTTTTGGCATCATGGTCTTCACATAGCAACATATCTACTTAACATTCTTCCCACCAAAGGATTAGCCTATCAAACGCCTCACAAAATCCTCTATCAACGAGACCCTTCCTACTCTCATCTTCGGGTTTTTGGGTGTTTGCGTTATCCTCTATTCCCTTCTACCACCATTCATAAACTCCAACCCCGATCTACTCCATGTGTTTTCTTGGGATTTCCCCCAAGTCATCGTGGGTACAAATGTTATGATTTTTCTTCCCGGAAAATTATCATTTGTCGCCATGTTATTTTTGAAGAGTCTAAATTCCCCTTTGCAACTCTTCATGCTCCACAAACACATACCTATGATTTCTTGGATGATGGCCTTTCTCCTGCCATTCTTCACTCCTTGGCTGCCCCCTATGGCAGAACCACTTCCTGCTAGCCCACGCAGCTCTCCTGCCATGGCCCAACAGCCTCCTTCCCCCCTGCCCTCCCCAATGTCTCCCACGCCTAGTGCAAGCCCAGGCCCAACCGTGCCTCCATCACGCACGGTTCCCAGCAGCCCAGCTCTCCCTCCCTCTCCTACGGCCTGCACCACTCCTCCTCCCCAACCTACTCTCTCATCATGGCCCACTCCTCCTCCCCTTCCGGCTCCCTCACGGGCCGTAACCCGAAGCCAAAATGGAATTTTAAAGCGCCGCAAGCCCATAAACATGAACACAAATGCTTCTAAATCTCCTTTGCCTCGTAATCCCGTGAGTGCTCTCCGTGATGTGAATTGGAAAATTGCCATGACTGATGAGTATAATGCTCTTATTAAAAATAAGACGTGGGAGTTGGTGCCCTGTCCGCCTGATGTGAATGTTATTCGTTCTATGTGGATTTTTACTCATAAAGAACATTCTGACGGTACTTTTGAGCGGCATAAGGCCCGTCTTGTAGGTGATGGACAGACTCAGCAGGTTGGCATTGATTGTGGGGAGACTTTTAGTCCGGTTGTCAAACCGGCTACTATCCGTATTGTTCTTAGCTTGGCGTTGTCCAAGTCTTGGAGTATTCATCAACTTGATGTAAAGAATGCATTCTTGCATGGGGAACTCAAGGAGACAGTCTATATGCATCAACCAGTGGGGTTTCGGGATCCTGCCCATCCTACACATGTATGTCTTTTGAAGAAATCGTTGTATGGCCTTAAACAGGCTCCCCGGGCTTGGTATATGCGGTTTGCTGATTATGTAGCCACTCTCGGGTTTACTCATAGTAAGTCTGATCATTCCTTGGTTATCTATCAGCATGGTTCTGATCTGGCTTATCTCCTACTTTATGTTGACGACATTATCTTAACTGCTTCATGTGATGCATTACGTCAGTCTATCATGACTAGTCTTAGCTCTGAGTTTGCCATGAAGGACCTTGGGTCCTTGAGTTATTTTTTGGGCATTGCTGTGACACGTCATGCAGGTGGTTTGTTTCTGTCTCAACGAAAGTATGCTCTTGAGATTATTGAACGTGCTGGTATGGCTTCTTGTAAACCGTCTCCTACTCCTGTGGATACTAAGCCCAAGATGAGTGCTCATGCGAGCACGCCTTATGAGGATCCTTCTCATTATCGTAGCCTTGCAGGGGCTCTTCAGTACCTCACCTTCACTAGACCTGATATTTCTTATGCAGTTCAGCAGGTTTGCTTGTTTATGCATGACCCCCGGGAGGAACATATGCATGCTCTTAAGCGCATTGTGCGCTACATTCAGGGGACCCTTGATCATGGTCTGCACTTGTATCCGTCCTCGACATCATCCCTTCTTTCTTACACAGATGCTGATTGGGGTGGTTGTCCTGACACTCGTCGTTCCACATCTGGCTACTGTGTGTTTCTTGGGGATAACTTAGTCTCTTGGTCTGCTAAACGGCAACCTACATTGTCCCGTTCTAGTGCAG
Source organism: Patellifolia procumbens (assembly GCA_947645195.1). Classification (NCBI taxonomy): domain Eukaryota; kingdom Viridiplantae; phylum Streptophyta; class Magnoliopsida; order Caryophyllales; family Amaranthaceae; genus Patellifolia; species Patellifolia procumbens. Next base: position 48,075 of record CANSGD010000412.1, read on the forward strand.
AGGCCGAGTATCGTGGTGTAGCTAATGTGGTTTCTGAATCATGTTGGTTACGTAATCTTTTACTTGAGCTTCATTGTCCGATTCAGAAGGCAACTTTGGTTTATTGTGATAATGTGAGTGCTATCTATCTTTTCCGTAATCCTGTCAACCATCAGCGAACTAAGCACATTGAGCTAGATATCCATTTTGTTCGAGAAAAAGTTGCTCGTGGTCAGGTCCGGGTCTTACATGTGCCTTCTCGCCACCAGATTGCAGATATTTTCACAAAGGGACTTCCCTTCGTTCTTTTTGAAGATTTCTGTGACAATCTCAGCGTTCGTCGACCTCCCGATTTGACTGAGGGGGTGTGTTAGAATAATAAAGAATATTTGATAATATTCTTTAATGTAAATTGAGTCAAAGTTACATAGCTTGTAGCATATCTCGTGTAATTAGGCATATAGTTAGTTGTTTCCTAATTTGTAGCTAAAGGCTTGTATATCTTGACCATCTGATTATGAAAATGATTGAGGGAAATCATTCTTTTATAAAGAATGGCTTAGGTTTATGTTACTTTGAGACTATCCTAATTTATTTTCCTAATAAAAATTAAAGGCTGGTAATTGGTAAAGGGGGTGTGGTGTCTTGGTGGGGGCATGTGTTGGTTGGCTTGTATTGTCTGGTTTTCGTTTGTGTTAAAGTGAAACGACCCAAACTACTTGGTAAAGCTGTCTCAAAACCACTTGATGGCCGGAGTATAAAGTGTAACAACTTCCTACTTTCTTCATATCTAATTTTTTGAGGGGGTAGTTACTTTCTTCATATCTAATTTTTCTCATATATTTTCAAGATTCTCATTTGACAGTTATATTTAGTGATGTACTTATTATTTTTGTATCAACAAAAATTAAAATTTTGCATAAAGAAAAATTTACATTTCATGGAATCTAACGAGATTTCATATCATGATCTTTTTCTGATATATCAATGTAAATTTTGGGTCAAAGATTTTTAAAAGTTTGACCTCAATTGATCTTTTTCTGATATATCAATGTAAATTTTGGGTCAAAGATTTTTAAAAGTTTGACCTCAATAAATAATTAAGGTAGCAAATAAGGGGCAAAACCAAATGTCGGTATATATTTTAGAAAAGGTTTTGGGTTTAACATATTGCACCGTGAGTTATCTCTACTATATAAGGGAAGAGGAGAGGAACACCAAAAATAAAATAAATAAAATAAATAAAAAAATAAAAAAATTCCTAACTACTTTATTCATTAGATAGTTAACTGTTTCACTAATTAAAATGTTTGCACAACCAAATCGCAGTAAATATGAAGAAGAAACCCCTAATCTCCCTTTTCTCTCAAGACGCCTCCCGTCTTCTTTTTTCCCCCTCTTCATCTGTGAGGGGCTGCCATGGATGTTCTCATCCATGGTAAGCCCCTTTTTGTTCCTTATTTTCAATTTCTAGTCTATTTTCTTGTTTTGTTGAATAAATTAGTCTCTCTTTATGAGAGTTTCTCAAATCCTTTTATGGGAGTTTTTGTCTTCTCTGTCATGGAGGAATCTTTCCCCTCTGTGGGACTTGTGAGTGTTTGTTTGTTTGTAAGTATGAGAAATTGCTCTTATTGGCTGAAGTTCAACATTATCAACATGAAGGTATTGAAATCTCATATGCGGTCAATTCAGTTAGATCAAGAATGTTCTTCTCCAAACTATGTTCAAATGATAGACGGTTTTGTTAATAGCTGCAAGATTCAGCAAATCCAAGGGGCCTGTGCTACTATAGTCGATCTGGTTCATTATAGTTTTATCGCAGACGAGTTTGATTTAATCGTATTTGATTGTATTTTGTTTTTCTTTGATACCAATTGTAGATGCCGTTTGGCCTTCAATTAATGAAATTTCTCTTTTCTTTCAAAAAAAAATTAAAATGTTTAACTTTTTCCCACGCTCTGTATCAGTTTTCAACAATATCTTTTTCCAACAAGTTTGTGTCATTATTCAACAATTATGTTTCACTTTTTACAAAATAGTATCATTTTCAAGATCATCATTTTTGTTGCCTTATTTATCTTTCCTCAATACTTTTGTATCATTATTATTCCTTGTTTCTTTATTAATTTTCAACAATAGTGAATCATTTTTTAAGAATTCGAGACTATTTTTAAACAAATTTGAAAATTATATTTGGTGGCCTTGTTGTTTTGCAACTTCTAATTGGTGGGAAAAAGAACTTTGATTCTCTTAAAGTCTACATGATCCAATAAGATACATATACTGATATACACCAATAATTAAAATTATTCTTCAAATCATTAATAAAAGCATCAATGCCAAAAAAAAAAGATCACAAAAATTCATTTAGGAAGTTTATGTAGGAGATACGACTAATGTGAAAATTAGATAAAATGTGAAGCTTTAATTTATTCGTTGTGGCATGATACAATCACTGCTCTAAAGTCGAAATTGAGTCGTACAGTACACATGGACTCTTGACAAGCAACCCATAGGGATACACGACCTCAACCTCTATGATATACCGCGAAGAGGTAGATTAGGAACCACAAAGAACGTTGCCAAATACTTAGAACAAGAACTGTGTTTGACTTACTGTGGAAGATAGAATCACCGACAATATTTTGTGTGTGGAAAACGGAAATGAGCAGCAGATTAAAGAAGAATACCGAAAGCGAAATGACAAGCAAATATCTTCCATAGTGGTAACATTTTGAATGGCAAGAATAAAATAACGTCTACCAATTTTTTGGCCATGAGGGCACAGGTCCGCGATAGGAAAACAAGACACCTACACCCATGAACGCTCGTGCTAACGCCAGATGCCCACGTGCCCGCGCATGTATGGGGTGGTTTGAAACAACTTGGATCTACGACCAACCTAATTAAAGCTAATCACAATGAAAAAACCCAATCCGTGTTATTATTATTACCCTAACCATAGGTGTGGACCTTAAAAACCTCGAAGAACTCTTACACTTTGATATGCTATGTTAATTAAATGATCCTAAAATATTTTAAAGAACTCAATTTGTGATTAAGATTCTATATAAAATTTGGTTGAGTTCTATTTCAAAGTAAGGTTGTCAAAAACTTAATGCAGGACTCGCATCCGACTTATAACTTTTATTCTCATAGTCAAAATATCCAGCAACCATTAGTCGTTTAAACTTTACAAAATCTAATCCTTTGAAATTAATTATAATTTAACTAATAACTAAATTTACAAGGTCGATTGTCCTTGCCACAATAATAAAAATATGATTAGCATTGGAAACTTCTAGCATCAAGGCTTCTTCAATACATAACCTTGAAACTTCCACCCACAAAGTGATTTGCCACATAAATGACAAAGCAAAACATACATACACATCAGCAAAACTGAGTACTAAATCTGTAAAACAAGCTAACTAAAACATGCTTTGGTATTATTTATTTGGTTGAAAATGACTCAACATATATAATCACAAAATAAATAACTCTCCACAAATATAATACATATGCATTAGATACATCCTACAAATCATTTTCTTTCAACACACAATAACCAACTTTATTAATCCTTTTTTTGTATTTCTTTTATAAATCAAATCCTTCCTTTCTTTTTCTTTAATAAATCAAATACTTTCCTTTTCTTTTTCGCACAATTATTGTATCAAAATCTTATAATCATGAATCTATGGGAATGGAACAAATTTTCCTTACCATTGGGCTATCTAGACCCTCCAGATAACTTCAACATATAGACAAAGACCACTAACGCACACCCCACGTACGGCCAAATCGTAGCAGAAAATCTTATAAGTCTGACGTACTAATCAATGTACCCACCAACTAATTTGTATCCGTAAGAGTCGAGACAAACCCAACAAAAATATATTTCGTTTATATACCACTTAGGGAATTCCAACTTTCCGAACACAAAACTATTTCATGCACCTCTATCAACAACGTTTTCACCCATTAGCAATTTTTTTTGTCCAAGCCTTAATTTTCTCCATGGCTTTCAATGCCTTCTCCATAGCTGCCACCTGCCACCCAACTAGCATCTTTTGTTTTTTTTCTTGTAGCAAGATAGCTCATGCACACTTAACACCTTACCGAAAGATACTATGTATTTTGGTGTATAGTAGTGCAGATTATTCAAATCGCTGTAAGTCAACTTACTTCTTGATGTTGCAGCACCATCTCCATGTGTTTTTTTGGTAGACTTAGACATTAGTCCTTGAACTTTAAAGAAATTCTTCTCTTTGTTAGATTAGGAAGAACAAGAGGACGGATAAACACCACTCCAAGACACAGAAACTACGCTTTCCTATTAGTTTATTTTCGCCCCTCTATGATCACCGAGTTTCACGAAACAACCAATGAGATAAAATGGAGTAACAATTCTCTACTTTGATCTAAGATGAAAATCAAGAAGCACTTTGTGTCTGAGAGTTTATAAAGAACACCCGAGAAAATGACAAAAAATTTCTTAAGTAAGCAAGCTAGAGTAAAGAGAGACAAATCTAAATTTTCCCGCACTTAATTCATATGTGCAAAGAGTTATTAATGACCCTGCAACCGTTCAGAGAACCTGTACAGAAAAAACCGTGCATAAATCGTCCATAACCCCAGTCAACAAGGTAACAATGGATAGAAACCGTCAATACGCGAAAACACGCAAAGAAGCATAAGTATCATCGCGATTCGTGACAAGCAGGTCGCGGTTCGCTACCCAACTCGCGGCCCGCGAGCTGCCCCAGTCACGTGTCGCGATCTGTATCGCAATTGGGTTCCTGCTTCTAGGCCTCTGAAAATTTGTATACTAGACCTCCTCCCTTTCTAATATTACCCAACATAAAAATTAGGGAAATTTTCTGAGGTACCCCCGGGGTTAGGGCTAATTCCTCGGGTACCCCCGGGGTACTTGAGCTAGCTGAAATGCCACTAAGGTCACTGTCGTTAGCTCAAATACCATTACTTCTAAAAATCCATTAGGGTTCCGTTAACTTTCATTATTACACTTTAATTTCAATTAAAAATTAAAACAAAAAACAACAAAAAAACCACCCCACCCCCTCCCTCTCTCTCCTCCCCCTCCCCAAACCCACGACCCACCCCCAACCCCAACCCCAACCCCAACCCCGCCCTCACCCTCACCCCTCTCTCTCGCTGCCACAATGCGGCCACCCACCATACGACCACCCCACCCAGACGATGAGCAAAGGAAAACCCCCACCACCACATGTCATTCTGGGTGGCCGCATTGTGGCAGCGAGAGAGAGTGAATATTTGGTGGTCGATTTGTGCAGGGGAGGGGAGAGTGGGTGGTATGGTCGTCTGGCTGGGGTGGGGCGATCTACTAGTTGCGGTGGAGCGGTCTTCTAGTTGCGATTGAGCGGTCTTCTAGTTGCGCTGGGGTGGTCGTCTGAGTGGGTCGGCTCTACAGCAGCGAACACGGGGAAGGAGAGGACTGATTTTCCGAGAAAACGCGTTCAAGGTGGGGCGTGGTGGGTGGGTGACCGGCGTTCAAGGTGGGGCGTGGTGCTGGGTGGCCGGCGTTCAAGCTGCGGCGGGGTTGGTGGTTGTGGAGTTTGGGTGGTGGTTGAGTAGTGGGAGGGGAGGGGGAGGGGGAGGGGGAGGGGAGGGGATGGGGAGGAGAGAGAGAGGGCAGGGGGTGGGGGTTTATTTTTTTGTTTTTTATTATTTTTTTAGAGATATTTAAGTTAGGGTTAGGGTTAATTATAAAAAGTTAACGGAAAACTTAACTTTCGTTAGCATTAAGGGCATTTAAGGCACAGATAGTGACCTCGGTGGCATTTCAGCTAGCTCAAATACTCCGGGGGTACCCGAGGAATTATCCCTAACCTCGGGGGTACCTCAAGAAATAACCCTATAAATTAACTAAACTCATTACCCTATAAATGTTCCAACAATCCTCCTCTCATGTATAGGGTAATGTTGAAAGGTTTACAACTTGCAAATTAATATAAACTTAACATGCTCACGTATCATGGAAACATCTAACGATTGAGATTTAACTAGTAAAAGTAAACTTAACAACAATTTCGATTGAAATGATAGACTAAGCTTTGTATCATACAATCACTACAAATTCTTGAATATACAAATACACACAAACACAAACAATGTTCTTGAGAAGAAAAAATGATTGAGCTCGTCTCCCCATAGCCTACTCTCTGTTAACGTAGTTCGCCATGGCAAGGAATTCTAAGCGTAAGAAGGAAACTCAATCAAGTACTCAGGTGGATATTCCTCGTAGTCCAACGTCGGAGACTCAGACTAGACAAAAAGTTTTAGATGAGGTTATTAGTATTGAGGCGTTGAATTTGGAGGATGAAATTGAGCTTCAACAGGAGATTCTTTCTCCGATATCGTTTCTTCGTTCTTTACAACAGGATCGATAATTGTAGACGAATTTCTCGGATTGGTTGGAAATAATCCAAAAATCTAAAGCTCGGTTTACGAGAGGGGAAGGTATGATTAATCCTTGGCCTATTATTTTTTCTCCTCCTGAAAATGAGGTAGCTAGTAACACTGGTTATGTGAACCCTGAAAATGAGCTTAGAAATGCTAATATGGTTAAGATTTATTTTGTGGATATTCAACTTGAACCTGATTTCTGGAATTCTTCCCTTTACTGTTACATTATTGGTGCTAATCCTCCAACACATGTAATGGATGGTTTTATTAAACGAATTTGGACGAATGTTGGAGTTCATAAGGTAGCTATGGTGAAAACAGGGATCTATGTAGTTAGAATTATAACTATGGAAAGGAGGGATCAGGTGTTGGCTGATAATGCTACGTTTTTTGATAATAAACCTATGATTATGAAGTCGTGGGATCATTCTATAGATGTGACAAAAGAGGAAAATAGAACTTTTCCAACATGGATTCAGCTATATTTGGACTTTAAATACTGGGGGCGAGAGTTGCCTTAATAAGATAGATGGACAAATTGGGGAGCCAATCAAGCATGATAAGGCTACTCAAAATAGAGATAGATTGCAATTTCCTAGGATGATGATTGAAGTTAAACTGGATCAGGAATTTCCAGAGTAAATTTCTTTTCTCAATGAGCATAACAAGGTGATAACTATGAAAGTTAATTATGATTGGAAGCCTATCCTATTACTGGTTGTAAAGGCATGGGTCATAGTGTCAAGGATTGTAACAAGGTTGTTAAGGCAAGTATGGTTTAGGAAAGCAATGGCTATTATTCCAGTTGTTCAGGATCATACAAAGAATAAAGATGATCAGTTTCAGCCTATTAAAAACCATGTTAGAAGGATGATTGTGGTGTCTTCTCCTGCACCTGCCCATAATGAGTTTCAAGCACTGGAAGATGATTAGGTGGAAGTGGTAATTGCCAAGTTGTTTGCACTTATAGTGCTGAAAAAGATATGGGAGGGGGACTGCCTCCCTGGTGATCATGGATAGTATTGTTATATGGAATGTTAGGGGGATTAATAGTACAAATAAGCAAAGAGAAGTGAAAGCTTTTCTTAGCAAGCGGAAAGTGGGACTGGTTAGTCTTCTTGAGATAAAAGAGAAGGCAGTTAATATGGGTTGCTTATATTAAAATGTATTCTCTGGTTGGTGTTTTTCTTCAAACTCTAGCTTTCATAATGGAGGGAGAGTTTTAATAACTTGGAACCCTAATAGCTTTTAAGTTAATATAGGGTTTTGTTCTTCTCAAATCATTCACTATGATGTTATTACTGCGGGTGGTGCTCAGTCTTTTGCTATTACCTTTTTGTATGCCTTTAATAATTCTGTTGGAAGGGAGGCTGCTTGGCGTGATCTTAAATAGTTGTCTTTGCTTATTAAGAAGCCTTGGGTGCTTTCTGGTGATTTTAGCTGTATTTTGAATCCTGATGATAGGATTGGGGCATGTGTTAGATTGCAAGAGTTAGCTCCCCTTCGAGATTGTGTGATGGCTTGTGGTTTGGAAGATATGAACAGCTCTGGATTTTTCTATACTTGGACAAACAAATAGGAGGGAAATGATAGGGCTTGTTGCAAGTTGAATAGGGTTATGGTTAATGAGGATTGGGTGTCTATGTTTCCTAATGTTGCTACCCACTTTGTACCAGAGGAATTATTTGATCATTATCCAATGGTGATTAATGTATATCCTTAGTTGTTTCATAGGAAGCATCCTTTTCGATATTTCAAGATGTGGTCCGAGGCTCCTAATTTTAATACTATCATTAGGGGGTGGAATGAGGTGGTTCATGGTCATAAGATGCATAGGGTGTTAGTAGACTGAATTTCATCAAAAAAGCATTGAGAAAGTTGAATAACGAGGGCTTCTCTAATATTCAGCGTAAGGAGGTTCAAGCAGCAAGAGAGTTATACAATTGCCAGTTGGCCCTTTATGAAAACCCTACAGATTTAGCTAATATTCGAAAAGTGATTGATGCTGCTAGTGCTTATAAAAATATCCACTCTGGAGCAATGGAGGAGATGAAAACTCTTTGTTTCATAAATCCATCAGGATAAGAAGGTTATCAAACACTGTTGATGCCATTCATGATAAAGATGGCATTTAAAAAGAGGACATCTAAGAGGTAAATTCTACATTCTTAGATTTTTATGTACAACTTCTTTTTACTAATCTAAGTAACAGAAAGCATGTATATCCTTCTGTTATTGAGATGGGTCTAGTTCTAAATAGTGATCATGTTAGATTATTTTCCAGAACCTATACATGAGATGAAGTGAGGAAAGCTATGTTTTCTATTCCAGGTGAGAAATCACATGGACCAGATGGCTTTGGTTCTTACTTTTTTAAAGATGTGTAGGAAATTGTGGGAATTGATTTTTTGATGCTGTACTTAGTAATTTGAATTCTAGAAATCTGTTGAAAGAAGTGAATTCTACCACTTTAACTCTTATTCCTAAAGTTGCATGCCCTAGTTCTGTTACTGAATTTAGGCCTATTACATGTTGCAATACTATATACAAATGTATTTCAAAGGTTATTTGTGTTAGATTGAAACATATTGTCCCTGATATTATTGCTGAGAATCAGGGTGCCTTTGTCCAAGAGAGGTTTATTGTACATAACATCATGATGTGTCGAGATTTGGTGAGGCATTATAATAGAAAGGGGGTGAAACCTAGTTGCATATGAAGCTTGATATGATATGCATATGATACTATAGAATGGGAGTTTTTGAAAGAGATGCTGATGGATCTTTAGTATCTTGAGTCTTTGATTGAGCTTAGTAACATGTGTTACTACACCTAAATTCACTATTATGGTGAATGGTTCTATGTATGGCTATTTTGAATCAAAGAGGGGTTTGAGGTAGGGTGATCTTATTTCTCCTTTACTTTTTGTCATTTGTATGGAGTATCTATCCAGGTTAATGAGGAAAATAACTGAGAATAGGTATTTTGACTATCATCCAAGATGCAAGAAGCCTGAGCTGTACCATATGGCATTTGTTGATGATGTAATCATGTGCTATAAAGGTTCTTTTCCTGTTGTTTCTGTGATGATTCAAAGTTTCAATCTCTTCTCAGAGACTTCAGGGTTGCAGATAAATGAGGAAAAGTCCGACTTTTACACAGCTGGTGTTGACTCTGCTACCATTCATAGAATTAAGAATGCTACTGGTTTTAAGTATGGTAGCCTTCCTTTTAAAAATCTACGGGTGCCAATCTATGATAAAAAGATTCCAGTTGCTGCTTGTGAGGCGATTGTGGAAAGAATGTGTTGTAGGATTAAAATTTGGAGTAGTACTAGAAATCTTTCTTATGTAAGTAGAATTATCCTCATTAATTCTGTTTTACTTAGTCTGCAAACAGGTGTTTATCATTCCTAGAACTGTTTTGAATGAAGTCGAAAAGGTCTGTAGAGCTTTTCTATGGAGTGGTTGTTATTTTAGTGCTAAAGATGGGAATGTTGATTGGAATACAGTTTGTTCTCCTAAGCAGACTGGTGGATTAGGTATTACACAAATTAAGATCTGGAATATGGCAGTTATGCCAAATATGTGTGGCCTTTGGAAACAAAGCACGATAGTCTTTGGCTCAGATGGATTCGTGCAGTCTATATCAAGGAAGAGGATTGGTGGGGGTACTGTCCCCCTTCAGATACTAGCTGGTATTGGAAACAAATTTGTAATGTGAAGGAGGATATGAAAAGATTATTGAGTCAAGCTGATTTGCTGAGTTGGCCTACTTTTAGTGTTAAAAAGATGTATGATTTGCTTGTGGGAAGCTCTGAGAAGATTCACTGGAATAAGTTTGTGAGGAATAGTTTGTCAATTCCTAATCACGGGATGATTTGCTGGTTGGTAATGCATAGCAGCCTGAAAACTTCAGATAGACTCTTTTAATATGGGGTTGTGAGCAACTGTGATTGCTTGTTGTGTGTTGATGGTTCTGAATCTAATTCCCATCTTTTCTTTCATTGCTCTTATGCTCAAATCTGCTTGAAGGAAGTGTTGGTCTGGGTGAATGTGAAGCGTTCAGATTATAGATATCGAAGGCTACTGATTAGTATCAACAGATTAAGAAGAAGTAAGTTTCAGAAATCTGTAATTGTTGCTAGCCTCAATGCACTGGTCTACTCAATCTGGTGAGTAAGGAATGAAGCTTGGTGTCATAGTGTGGTTTGGCTTCCTAGGGTGGTGGTCAAGAGGTTACAGATTTTGTTGTGTACCCGTTTGAGGGAGATTAAGCCTAAAAACATAAAGCTTAATGATAGTGCTTGGTTTGAGCATTCGATCGCAGTTTTTTATAGTTAATTTCTTTTGGAATCTCTTAGTTTAGGGGCGTCCAACCTAGTTGGTTTGCCCTTGCTAGTAGGTTGTCTAGGTTTTAAATTTTTTTTGGTGATAATGATACAATATCTCTCTCACTTAGCAAAAAAAAAGCAAAGTTCTCGACTCGTTGAAGCGGCCAAACCCCTAGCTCAGGGTAAATCGTTTTCGCACATGCTCCTGTAATTAAGCACTTATCAAAGATTTATTAAGAAACTTAATTCAACCTCTTATCATTGCAATAACAAGCACTAACCTCGGGATGTAATAACACAAGTGCTTCCAACCATTAAGAAAGGTATCATTCTTATTGAAGTTAAGATCTAACGTTAAATTAGATGTCAAATTGGTCTTACAAACTCTACCAATGGTGTAGACGAATTCCTTGATTTCGGACATTTGAACCTTCTCGAACTTTCTCTTTTTAAGAACCAAAAAGACATTAATCGAATTAGAAAAAGAGTCAAAAGAAATGGTTCGACGGCTGGCTTATCTTCTCTTTTCTTCCGGAGTGAAAATTGGACCACATGAGGGGATCTAGAAAGGAATGATTTAACTACTTTTTGAGATTCACGATCTGGTAACCGATATAGAGTTTAGAAAGTCAATTTTTTACTTGTTTATCCTTTCACCCCTAGCCACAAGTCATCCCCGTATGAAAGAATTTTTGGGCGTATAAAAAAGTGGAATGTGTGCCTGTGGCAGACGGGTGAATAACGCATAAGAACCTGCCCTTGGGAGGGGAACGTTAGGACACCTCCTTCTTTTCTAAATACTAGCTGGAGTGTAAGTGGGATTCACGGGGTAACGATTTGTGCTCTCATATATGATTTAATACGACGAGTAGTGGGGTCCTAAGCTAAGCCTTGGCTGAACTTTGGCAATCTTAGATATTGGCCAAGATTGAAAAAGTCTGATAAATCAATTTTTCATTGAATATTATGTATATCTATATAAATAAAAAAGAAATTCTCTCGTACTTCATTTCCATATTAATTGAAATTTCTTGGTAGTTTCCACTGCCTGTCCAGGGTTGAGCCCTGGGATTTGACGGCGGTGAAAACTATTGTATTAAATATTATATTAGATTAATCTCGACGATTGAATAAAAAAGGGATATTCTTCAATAATACGGAGTCAAATGTTAGAATATTCATTTCTCATAGAGAATATTATTACGAAATTCGATACCATACTCCTCACGTGCGAAATTATAGAAGATCCCCTTTAAGATCCTTGAAGATCAAAGCCACTATAATAATGAGAAAGACTTCTGAATATACGTCTAAATCGATCAATATTATCCGATTCTTTTATATTTTAGGTTTTCTTAAGGCCGACCACTAATAACTATAATAAATAACTATCTATTATAGATATAAATATAAATTATCAAAAAAAAAGAATTAAGAAAGACTCATGGTATCCATTCGAGCAAAGTTGCACAAAAAAATCGTATTTACCTTTAAGTTTTCCTGAACAAAAGGTTGATCAATAGGCTTAAGGCCCATCTATTTGTTCATTTTGTTCACTAATTTCCTTGGCAATGGTTTTGTGAACGTACCCACCAAGTTCAAACTAGACCGAACAAAATCAATGATTATACAACCATTCCTTATCATCTCACGAACATATATATAGATTGTCTAATCCCAATGTTCCTTAACTTGCCATTGTAGACCTCACTATAAGCTTTGGCTATTATAGGATGTACTATCACAATGGATAGCAAGAAGAGACATAGGTTTGACCCATAAGTCAACCTCACTCCACACTCTCCTTATCCATTCCACTTCTTGACAACAAGAGGTTAATGCTTTTTATATCCGATGCAATACATGTTTGCTTCTTAGATGCCCATGAGACAGCAACTCCTCCAAGAAGAAACACCCACTCACTTGTGTGAGTACCCCTAGGAAATTAGCGAAATCTCCCGTATAAGTCAAACCTTAATCCTTGGTTTTCTTCAAATACCTAAGCACTCTTCTCAAAGTTTGCCAATGAAACATACTAGGTTTACTAGTGTACCTATTATGCTTTCCAATAGCTAATGTTATATCCGGCCGAATGCTAGTCATAGCATATATCCAGCTTCCAATCAAGCTTGCAAATTCCGATTTTGCAATAGGAGTACCACTACTTGTAACCAAATGAACACTAGGATCCATCGGAGTAGCAAAGTGAGTCACGTTTGACTCATTAAACTTCTTGACCACTTGAGATTGTGACAAAGAAATATTCTCTTTACCTTTCATTATTCTAATACCAAGAATAAAATCCGTTTCACCCAAATCCTTCATTGAGAAGCTACTTGAGAGAAACGCTTTCGCCCTTTTCACTTGTTCTAAATCAATCTCGAAGACAAGCATATCATCAGCATACAAGCAAATTATAACTCCATTATCGTTATTATCAAATTTTCTATACACACACCATAGGACTAATTTAGTTTGAACTTATTAGCCAAGACTACACATCAAACTTTTGATGTCGTTGCTTTCGTGCTTGCTTAAGTCCATACAAAGATTAACTAACTTGCAAACCTCAAGCTCTTGTCCTTTGACCACTAATCCTTCAGGTTGATTCATCTAAAATTCCTCATCCAATTCACCATTAAGGAAGGTCATTTTAACATCCATTTGGTTAATTACATGACAATGAATCGCATATTAAGCTATCAATAGTCTAATGGTAGCAATTCTAGCTACCAGGGCATAAGTGTCAAACTAATCGACACCATATATTTGCCTAAAACCTCGGACCACTAACCGGGCCTTCTGTTTCAATATGATTCCATCGATCTTCCTTTTTTTAAGAAAATCCACTTACAACTTAAAGGTTTGCAACCGGGAGGCAAACTAGCTAACCCCATGTATTATTCCCCATTATTGAATACATTTCATCATTCACAGCCTCCTTCCAAAAGGTGGAATCATGAGACTTCATAATCTCATCAAAGGTCCTTGGATCCTACTCCACATTGTAACAATATGAAAATTGAGTAGTAATTGACTCCCTTGACCCTTCAACTAAGTAAAGTTGACAAATCGGTCCAAAGATTTTTCTTTTTTAATTCTTTTACTTCTCCTAATTTCTGGTGTTGTAGTTTCATGATCATCAAAACTAGGGCTGTTCAAAGTGATCCTATCCGATCGATCCGATCCATGACCCAATTGATCCAGTCTAATTTTTGTATTCCGGATTTTTGGGACTGGATATCCGAAAAGAATCAGATCGGATACGGATCACAAAAATCAGTGTTTCGGATATCCGAATTATCTGATTTTTTAAAAAAAAAAACTAATAGGGCAAACTTAGTCAGGGACTCAAGGGCGCCTACCCTCAATCTCTCATTTCATTTCAAATCCTTTCAAGTTTCAAGCGCCTCTCTAAACCCTTTCTGCTGGGCTACTGGCCACCGGCGTTCTGGGCCAACCGCCACCAACCGCTAGCGTTCTCACTTCGCGGCTGCTGTCAAACAACAACTCTCTCTTACTTCACTGTCAGACACACTTGCGACTGCTGTCACATAAAAACCCTCTTTGGCCCTACTAACTTCGCTGCTGTCAGAACTCAGACGTTCCTCTTCGCCGGCGTTCTGTTCTTCTTCGATAGACGACAACAAGTTAGCATCTCCAGCAGATGAGGTAAAGTTCTGATTTTTTCTTGCTTTAAAAACATTTTCATTCTTCTGTTATTATAATTATGATTTTTTCAAATTCTTCTTTCTTTGTAGTTTAATTGTATTTATTGGATTTAATTAAGGTAGACAATTATAATTTAAGTAATTAACTAAAAAAAAACTATGAGAAAAGTATTTAGTTTTTACAAAAAATGAAATTTAAATCTCTGGATCGGATTATCCGGTTATCCTATCCGATTTTTTAGATATCCGAAACTTTTCGAATCGGATGCGGATCATCATTTCTTAGGTCCGACATTTCGGATCGGATCGGATCGGAATATCCGAAGTGAACAACCCTAATCATTAATGTCACCTACATCATTGGAACTAGTACTAGGTATCATGTCCTTTGGTCTCGAAATCGATGAGAAATATTTCTCATTAAATATTGCATCCCTTGACTCTATCACGGTGTGGATAGAGATAAAATCATTATGCTCAATGACATAAAACCTATAGGCTTTGCTATTCTCCGCATATCCTATAAATATGCAATCAATTCCTATTTCACCTATCATTTTACTCTTAGTTTCCGTCAATTTGACAATAGGCCTATATCCCCATACCTTAAGGTAATTGAGGTTAGGCTTTTCTTTGAACAAAGTTCATATGGGGTAGTCTTATTCCTTTTGTTAGGAACCCTATTTAAAATATAGCATGCAGTGAGAACTGTATCACCCCAAAACCCGTCGCTTAGACCCAAAAATATAAAGCATGGTGTTGTCCATTTCTTTTAGAATCCTATTTTTCTTTCCGCCACACTATTACTTTGAGGTGAGTAAGGCGTAGTCGTTTCATGAACTATTCCTATGGAGTTAAAATATCTAAGATTATAGTAATCACATCCCTATACGTCCGAAGTCTTTTAACTTTTCCATTAAGTTGAAGTTCCACTTTAGTCATATAGATCTTAAACATATCTAGTTCTTCATCTTTTGAGAATAATAAATATACGTAACAAGAGCTTGAATCTTCATCACGAAAAGTTACTACATACTTTGTATTTCCAATAGATGGTGAGCTATAAAAGTCATATAAGTCACTATGCACCAATTCTAGCAACTCGATTATCTCATCACACTAGGGTATTGAGTTTTTGTAGTCGTATTTAACATGCATGTCTTACACCTCTCTATATTTAAATCAAAGGAAGGTATTAAATCTAGGTTAGACATGTCATATAATCTACGGTAGTTCACATGACATAAACGATTGTGACATAGAGAAGAAACATCAAGCAAGTAAAAAGAACTAGCAATTGTATTATCAATGCTTTAAACATCCCATTATAGTAAAATAATTGACCATCATAAATATTGTTCTTCGACACAATAAACTTGTCGGATTCAAATATTACCTTAAAACTAAACTTATTCAAGAGACCTACCTACACCAAATTCTTCCTAACTTCCAGAACAAAAACAACATTTTGGAGATTAACAACAACTCTACTTCACCTTTACCGTAGAATCATTTCCTATAAAAGACTTGAAGGCTTGCCTATCCTTGCACTTGTGTCTAGAGCTCCCGACTCTATCCACCAAGAATCATTAACCTTGGTTTTGACCAATACTTTATTGATCCTTCCTTCTCGTCTTCTTCTTCTTCCAAGAAGGACAAGCCTTCTTAAAGTGATGACCATTGCCCACCCAATAAGTGAGTGTCATCCTCTTCTTGTTTGCAACATTGGTTTTAGATTTTCTGTTGGATTTCTCGGTCCCACTAGAACCAACCTCCACCACATTTACGGTAGACTTAGGAATACTAGCAATAGTAGTAGAATCCTTAACCCTATCTTGAACCCGGACATCCTCCTCAATACGAAGATGGGTTCTTAATCATTCCATGTTCATATCTGTCTTCTTATGTTTCAAGGAATGTTTAGTGTCCTTCCAATATTGTTGTAATTTATCAATAACAGAATTTATGGCAATAGCCTCATCTATTACCATACCATGTTATCTAAATTCGTGAAATTTCTCTACTATACGCCTATAATTAGTCATTTTAAAGGAATTACTATTACTAATAAGAAACTTCTTACTTGAAGCGTCTTCCGAAATATTCTTGGCCTCAAGAGAATCCCTAAGCTCTGCGCTCTCCACATTTTGGTAAAGATCGAACAAAGTGTCGAAAAGAGCGTTGAGGATGTGACCCTGACAAATCTAGTCATCATTCTCCCACTTTGTTCGCCTCCTCTTAGGCTCCAAAAGGTCTTCAAAGCCTTCTTGTAGGTGTCCCAGCATCGGTGTACTAAGCATGTACACCAAGTTCAAAGTAGTCAAGAAGAAATGCATCTTCTTTTGCCGACGATGATAACCCAGGGCTTCAAATTTGTCCAACTTTTGGAAGTTCAACGTCATGTATTTGAGTGATGAAGCCATATCCAAAAACCAAGAAGATTAAACTAATAGATTGTTAGATCAAGAAGAACAAGAGGCCGGATAAACACCACTTTAAGGCACGGAAATTACGCTTTCCTAATAATTTAATTTTTCCCATCTAGGATCACCGGATCTTACGAAACATCAAATGGGATCCAGCGGAGTAAAATTTCTCTACTTTGATTGAAGAAGAGAATCAAGTAGAACTTTTGTGCTTGAGAGTTTGTAAAGAACACTCAAGAAACTGACACAAACTTTCTTAAGCAAGCAAGCAAGAGTATAGAGAGAAAAATCTGAATTTTTCCACACTTAATTCATATGTGCAAGGGGTTATTAATAACCCTCCAACCATTCATAGGAGTAGCATAGAAAAAACTGTGCATAAACCGCTCAGGCAACAAAGGATAGAAACCGTCAATATACGAAAACACGCAGAGAAGCATAAGCATAAAGCTCTATTCTCTTCCTCTTCGTCAAGACATAGACAGAAAATTCCAAATACAGTACAATACTTAACCACAAAAGAGGCCGAAAACCGACAACTTGATAGACGCATTTGTCAAATAAAGAACCCCAAAACCATCCCATAATTGTTCTAATACATAGTTTGGTTTTGGGTTTCCGCCCACCATTCTATGTTCCCTCTCCTCCATTTGTTAACAATTAAACCCCTAAACTTTTTCATTTTAACCCCACACTTTTTATCTCCTCTCAAATCCATTATTACCTAGCTTCTGAATCATCATCTTTTCATCGGTTCCCTTCTTAAACACCTCTATGTCATAAAGTCCGTATGGATTTTGTCCACGAAGGTACACCAATAAGATACACCTTCTGACTTTTGGACGAAACTTTTCTCAGTGTTATTTGCATAACACAAACAAGCTATCACTTTTTAGATGGTGAAATCCAGGTACCTTCTTCATAAGTCTATCGTAAGGTGATTCCACCGTACTATTATAAAAGGGAGCATATTTATGATGTGAGTGGCTTCTAATACACATTCTCCCCACAAATTGTTGGGTAGCCCTACATCAATCTTTATATATCTTGCTTTTTCAATGAGATGTTTGTGCTCTCTCTTCACCCTCCATTCTGATGTGGACTATTTATATCTCAAATAGTTCATCCCAAAATTCACAATTAACATCTTCTCAACTATCTTATATATTACATGGAAAATATCTGACACTTAACCATGTAATATAAGAAGGCTTGGTTATTTTATAACTTCAATAGATCCCAACTTGTTATTAGCTCCAAGAGCCTTTCTCATGCTCCTGCTCTAGTTGGTGTAATTACTTTTGGTGAACATAATAGACCCTGTAGGCACATTTGATCAGTCTAAACTTCCTAGGTAATAAGGATCACCATCTGGGATGGCTACAGACTTCTCACCTGTTATTTCACTAAGAACACTACAAGAGGGAGGGGGAGTGAATTGTAGTTGTGAAAATTAAACTTTTTTGCGGATTTTTAAACTAAAGAAGTAAATAAAGACAAAGGAACATGAGAAAATCTAATGAGGAAAAACTCTCTTGGCCCAAGAAACAACCGAAAATCAAACTCTTTTACTAATTAGGTCAAACAACTTTGTACAATCTAATCATTCTTAGGGGTCACTCCTTGAGTTCCTAAATCAAATTCCTAAATAGTGTTTCCTTAATAATTGTTCACCTAAACTTGACTCAAACTTATTTTCTTTTTGTTGCTTTATTCAAAGAGAATGGAGGTACTGACACTTTTTGAACTATATCACTCAATTGAACTCTTAGAGTCTTAGTCAGTCACACTTTGAAACTTAGTTGACTTGTTCATTTCATAGGCAACTTTAATCTTAAAATATGGATTAGATCTTGTTTAACTTAGTTACTCCATTAAGTCCACTATGCTCCTTTGCTTAAGGAACAAGAACCAATTCCCCCACTAACACCAGGTACATACCTAAACATGTGTTTCAATAACTAATGAAACAGCATGACCCTTAAAGTAGTGAACCACAACCTCAGTCTTCATTTTTTCCAATTCAAAACAATTTAATTAATTAATCAAAAATATTTTTAACAAAAATGTCTTCAAAAGATTTTCTTTAAACCAAACAATATAATTTTCCGCGTGTCTACAATAAAATTAAAGCCATTTTAATTACTTAAATCTCAACCTTTACTTTTAATAGGATCATCTTAACTATTGATTTTAAAGACCTAAAAAGTAAAACAAAACAAGATATCGATTTTTAGAAAGAAGAAATTGTTAATGTGATATACGAAAAATTACGTCGTTACTAATCCCTCTAAAATCAAACTAATACCTAACTAGACCACTAAATTAAGTAAAGTGGTAAGTAAGGGTCATTCTTCCACAAGGACTAAGGAACATCGATGTGTGTTAATTTAACAATAAGTTAGGCCGAAAAGGAGTCGAAATGTGTCAACTACCAACTAAAATCTATTGAGCTAAATAATAAGTACTGAAGATCAAATAGGATTAGGGAAAGAGATCCAACAGCAACCAATCATGATTTAGGGAATTAGAAGGATGAAACATGTAGGAAAGAAAACCAAACAACTAATTGAGGTTATTGACTCTTAACAAGCTTTAAGCCCTCTCTCAAGGGTGCATAAAACTACCTAGATCACATAATTAAGCCACTCTCAGGATCTTAAACATGCAACCAAGGGATAATCACAATTTCAATCCACAAAACCCTCACTCAAATCTCACTCTCATGAGTAATTATGCAAGATAATAGCATAAATGTCAACCTTAATCTCCACTCTCAATTTGATTAAGGCATCAATAAACACATACATCCAAGTGGCCAACTAGAATGCAAGCAAATAGTAATTATGCCATTAATCAATTAAGAAGCCTAATCAAACTCCTAATTTCATATTCAAACACCCAAAATCAACCATAGTTGGGTTTTGACCCAAACCCTACCCAACAAACTACTCCATAAACATAAAAATGAGAACTTTAGAGAAATTAACAACTAATATCATGATACTAAACATTAATCTAACATTAAACTATACAAAATAGATCACAAATAATGAAACTAAGCATGAATAGTTAATCTAAAAAAAACGTTTAACATAAAGCAATAAAAGAAGATAGATATAGTAAGAAATGCTCATTGATGAATTGGTGAATATTTGAATACAAGTTTTCACCCTTGAATCTCCCATCTTCAATCTCTTTTTGAGTTTTCTCACTTTTCTCTCTAAACTAAGCTATGGAGGCTAACCCTCCCTAAAACTATTCAAGGTTCAAAATGTGAAAATCAGGATATCTCTAAATTTTGGTCAAAAGTGTATTTATACAACCCCCAACTAAGGGCAAAAAGGAAAAAGGAAATAAAATAGACGTTTCCACAAACCCGTAGTGAACGGGCGATCCACAGTGATGATCGTCCGATCACCATGAAGCATGAACTCTGAGGTAAAACAGCAAAAGTGCTCGGGCGATCACTATGTGGATCCGGCGGGCCCTTGGCCGATCACTTTGTAGATCGGGCGGCCACTCGGTCGGTATAGAGGTGGATCGGGCGATCCACTCAATTCCGGCTGGGCTTTGTCTTCTTCTCTTCTTTTCCTTTTTTTTTGGGCTTGGCCTTCCTCTTCTTTCTTTTCCTTTTCTTTCACTTCTTCCATTAACTTGGGCGGGCTCTCCTCTTCTTCTTTTATTTCTTTCCTTATTCATTTGGGCTGGACCCCAACTCATTCCTTTCCAATCCTCTTTAATTTGCAATCATCTTCTTCCTACATGTTAGTAATGTTCGAGGAAAACACAATCCAAAGCATACGGAATAGAAAATACGAAGGGAAAACCATGGAAAATGAGAGAAAATCAAGGGAAATAGTGAAAAGCTCCAAATAGAATAGAGATGATGGAAATAGGTGTAGGAAGTAAGGAAACACCAAAAAAAAAGCAGTAAAATGGACCAAAAAGCTACCTTGTGAGTGCAATAAATCTCACTCATCAACTTCCCCCAAAATTGAATATGTGCTTGTCCTCAAGCAAATCAAAATTGTTAACTAGATGATGCACGAAGAAGGTGACTCGATGAAACTGAACAAAAATGAGATCACCAAAGGGGGAAAGGGAGAAAAAACCAACTCACTTTCGTGGAGATCACGGTTGCATTTAGCATATGCAACAAGCCCTTTAAACCACTAGGATGACCCTAGTCGACAAGGATGGTCTCGTGAGGGTTTTCAAAAGGCATACCCACAAAGAAAAATACACTAACTGAAACAAGCAACAACCCAAGAATGGAAACATCACCAAGGCGTGAAAGATGGAGTCAAGAGCGGACAACAACCCCAGCATATATGAGAATGTTTTCTTTCAATTCCAACATAACACATGAGTAGAGAATGAGGTTATGAGATGAGATAAACTAAGGTTCTAATTCAACAATTTCTCTAACTCTTCCACTACTTCCTACTCCATTGCTCCCAGGGTCATTTAGTTCACAAACTCATGTATAGGATGAGAAAACCGGCTCAAGTAACTCTAGTCCCCAATGTGCGGAAAATTTTTCCCCAAACTTAGCATTTTCATTATAATGGGGATGAAGATAAGGAGAAAGTGATGCAACTACCAAGGAGTGCGGGGCTTAGTCTTCGCCCTCTTTGCATCGTCCTTCCACTCACGAGGCAGACATGTTTCTCAGGCATGGTACCAAGTACTCGGTCGGAGACGCACTAGGAGGAAAAACATTCATACTCAAGCCGCAGCGATTCCGTCACCACTAGGGACTTCTACTTCACTTTTTCGATCCCCCACTTGAGCATTGGAATGCGCTAGGACCTTGGTTACTAACCACCCTTTGATAACTCTTAATGAAAATATGCATTTTTTTCTTTTTCATTTCATTTTTTTGAGGCTACTAGCCTTTTTCATGAAACCAATTTTTGGGGTAGATCATTGATATCAAGTATTTATATAGAGTTTTCTCCCCTATTTATGAGCTAATTCGTGCGTCATTTGAGCTCTTCGGAGCTATTTTATGATAATTATCGTATATAGTCGTGGTTTTGTGTTTTAGTGTTGAATTGCAAGCTTTATGGAGTTTTCTCCTTATTTTCGATTTATTTGGGAGCAACCACGACTTTTCGACTCATTATGAGGCACGTAGGAATGACTACGAGCTTTATAGATGGTTTAGGAGGTCCTGAGACCTCTAAACGTGAAGAATTGAGAATCAAAGAGTCAAAAGGAGCTACCCCGTAACCTGATCGGGCGAATTATTGCCCGATCGGGCGAAGATTATGTGATCAGGTTGTAGAGTTTTGGGCTCGATCGGGCGAACCTTATTCGACCCGATCGGGTGAAGAACCAAAATATTTGTTG
Organism: Patellifolia procumbens; assembly: GCA_947645195.1. Taxonomy (NCBI): domain Eukaryota; kingdom Viridiplantae; phylum Streptophyta; class Magnoliopsida; order Caryophyllales; family Amaranthaceae; genus Patellifolia; species Patellifolia procumbens. Next base: position 70,292 of record CANSGD010000412.1, read on the forward strand.
CTCTTGCGTGGAAAATTGTTGGAGTTTGATACACCAACCCGATTGGGCAGGCCTAACCCGATCGGGCAGGCCCACAATATAATAATGTTGTTGTTGTTCTCCTGCGTGAAGGGAGAAGCTTCTAGCCCAATTGTGCCGCGGCCCGATCGGGCAGATGTGGCCCAATCTAGATCGGACAGGCCTGGCAAGCAAGTTTGAGCGCTACGTGAGTGAATAGGAAGAGATTGGGCTGCTAGGGCGCTTTGATGTGGACCCGATCGGGCCGGTGCTAAGCACCCAATCGGGCTGGCCCAAGAAGCCCAGGGTGCAAGTTAGCTGCTGCGTTTGAACCAAGGAAAATTTTAAGTTTTGATTTTTTGTACCAACCCGATGGCATAGGGTAACCTTTGCCCGATCGGGTTGCACGCACGCGGTTCCGAAAATCTATCTTTTATTACGTTTTTAATTAGTTTTTGGGGGATATTATAAATAGCTAATAACCCTCATTATTTTAGAGACAACTGTTATTCTAGTTTAATTCCATTGCTCTTAGTTTAGTTTTTAGAGAGTTTTATTAGATTAAACACCTTAGATTAGTTGGAGAGGTGATTGAACCTCGGATTTGATTTCAATAAAGGTTATTGCTTTTCGTCATTCGGTATTGTTCTTCTTTCTTAATCTCTTTAATTACTTTTTGATTGCTTAGTTTAATCTTAATTATGGTTATTAACCACCCTTTCACAAGTCTTATTGAAAATATGCATTTTTTTCTTTTTATTTCATTTTTTTGAGGCTACTAGCCTTTTTCATGAAACCAATTTTTTTCTCTTTTTTTATGGGATGGTGAAAATGTCAAGCTATTTGGGGTAGATCATCAAATGCACTAGGAGACCCAAGTTATGAGAACCAAGTAAGGACTTCCTATATCTTGAAGGATAGAACTAAGTGACTTATTTAAGGATAATTTTGTTGTTTTTGTTTATGAGTTGTTTGACTTGATGGCAAAGCAACGAAGTTTAAGTCATCTCAAAACTCGCTAATCTACACATGTTTCAAACTTATTAGGTCACATAACTCCATTCTCATTTCCGCTTGCTTGGGTCATCATAGATTCTTTCAAATAAAATAGCCTTGAATTTTAGCTTTTCTTGGGTTTTATTAATTCCAAATTTGTGTATTTTGATTTTTCTATAAAAAAAAAAGTTCTCTTGAAAGGAAAAAAAAAGGGAAGAAAAGAAAAGAAAGAAAAAGAGAAGAGAAGAGAGAAAAAAATATTTTTGAATTTTGAAATTTATTGAAAATATAAAGGAAAAAAAAAGAAAAAAAAAGTATATACATCTCCCCTAAGCACGAACAGCTATCCTCCCAAACTTGAATGAAGCATTGTCCTTAATGCTTAAAAAAATGGAGTCAATGGAGGGAGGGAAGAAGAAACATTCAACCAACAAACATATGTTTCACAAAACATAAATCATTGGAAAAAGAGAGACATAAGGATGCTACCGGATAGTAGGTGAGCGTAAATACCCGCAAATGACCCAATTGTTCCCTTGCTAATCAACCTTCTACAAAACCATGTTTGTTTTCCGTATGCTATGGAGAATGAATCTTGCTAAAAATATGTCCCTAAATCAATATTTAATAAAAAAACATAAGTAAAAATAAATGCAATAAAACACGGGTTACTTCCCGAGAAAGGCTTGACTAAGGTCAGTAGCTCGACCTTGTTAGTAAATAGCAATTCAACGATCGCAAGAGTTTGTCAAATGCACTAGCACACATTTCCTTTCTTATTAAGTATGCAATAACAAAATGCAAAATGTCCATAAAGTGCAATGCAACTCTATGCAAATGAGGAGATGGATTCCAAAAGGAAGAAGGATTAAAAGGAAAAACAAAGAAGTAAGAAAAACAAGAATCAAAATATGAAGAAAAGATGAATAAGATAGGAAATTCTCCTCTATAAACTCTTTTTTGGTAGCAATCTCAATACTCTCCTCAATAATAAAAGAATCGGGCACTTAAAGGTCAAAAGAGGCAAGAATCTCATCTAGATTTGGAATTTTGAGAGATGAGAATTGAAATAAAATGGGAATAGAGGGAATCAGGTCAATCCTTCTTGCAAATGGAACATGAAGGAAAGGTATAGAAACAAGGCTTTCACTAACCACTTCACTCACATCACAAGACTTAAGATGGAAGACTTCATCCATCAATGATTTCTCCTCAAGAACTTCTCCATTATTCATCAAAAGTTCAAAATCATCCTCAAGCTCTATGCTACTCTTTCCCAATTGATTATCATTTTTAACATCCATCGAATCAACATAATTAAATTCAAGAATGTCATTATTGCAACCCAATTTTTCTCTAAGCAATTTCAAACCTATTTCCAATTGCAAAAGAGGATCATTAATAGGTGGGGGATCAATTTGAGAATCAAATTGGGGAAGAGATTCACAATCAAGCAATGAGATTCATCATTGGGAGCATAAGATTGATCATAGGAATTCATGCAAGGGTTTGAAGACACTATCGTTAGAATATACTTCATCCAAGTGAGAGAAAGAGGGGGAGAAATACAGGTCTCGGGTTCGTAACAAGATAGATTTTCAAGTTTTTGATTCATATGCGTTGACAATTCCCATTCATAAGTTTCTCTAGCCAACCACTTAAATAGACTCCAAGCCTCATCCAAAGATTGAGCATGAAAGTCATAAATAGACATAGACTCTATCACCCTTCTAGTTTTTTCATTTAGACCCTCAAATATGACATCACGTATTTCCCATTTTTCAAAGCTATGCTCACAACCAAGAGAATCACCAAGCCCTTAATAATACGTCCAAAATACTTCATGTTCATTCATATTGGGGTAGGGAAAAGATTATCATTTTTTCAATTTTTTTTTAATAACAAAAGAGAAAGAAATAAAATAAAGATAAAGAAATATTCACAAAAGGCATAGACTCATCTAATCAACACGAATCAATGTTAGCCGAACTCTCCGGCAAAGGCGCCATATTGATATAGGGAAAATTAGGTCGTTACTAATCCCCCTAAAATCAAACTAATACCTAACTGGACCACTAAACTAAGTAAAGTGGTAAGCAAGGGTAATTCTTCCACAAGGACTACGGAACATTAATATGTGTTAATTTAACAATAAGCTAGGCCAAAAGGAGTCGAAAAGTGTCAACTACCAACTAAAATCTATTGAACTAAACTGATAAGTACTGAAGATCCAATAGGATTAGGGAAAGAGATCCGGCACCAATGAATCATGATTTCGCGAATTAGAAGGATGAAATATGGAGGAAAGAAAACCAAGCAACTAACTGAGGTTACTAACTCTTAACTAGCTTTAAGCCCTCTCTCAAGGGTGCATAAAACTACCTAGATAACATAATTAAGCCACTCTCATGGTCTCAAACATGCAACTAAGGGATAATAACAATTTCAATCCACAAAACCCTCATTCAAATCTCACTCTCATGAGTAATTAAGCAAGATAATAGCATAAATGTCAACCTTAATCTCCTCACTCGATTTGATTAAGGCATCAATAAACACAAACATCCAAGTGGCCAACTAGAATGCAAGCAAATAGTAATCATGACATTAATCAATTAAGAAGCCTAATCAAACTCCTAATTTCATATTCAAACACCCTAAATCAACCATAGTTGGGTTTTCACCCAAACCCTGCCCAACAAACTACTCCATAAACACAAAATGAGAAGTTAAGAGAAATTAGCAACTAATATTATGATACTAAACATTAATCTAACATTAAACTAAATAAAATAGATCATAAATAATTAAACTAAGCATGAATAGTTAATCAAATAAAAACAATTAAAATTAAGAAATAAAAGAAGATAGCTCAAGTAAGAAATGCTCATTGATGAATATTTGAATACAAGTTGTCACCCTTGAATCTCCTATCTTCAATCTCTCTTTGAGTTTTCTCACTCTTCTCTCTAAACTAAGATATGGAGGCTAACCCTCCCTAAAACTATTCAAGGTTCAAAATGTGAAAATCAGGATATCTCTAAATTAATGTCAAAAGAGTACTTATAAAACCCCCGACTAAGAGTAAAAAGGGAAAAGGAATAAAATAGACGTTTTCACAAACCCGCAGTAATTGGGCGATCCACAATGATTATCATCCGATCACCACGAAGCAGGAACTCTAAGGTATAAACAACAAAAGTGATCGGGCGATCACTATGTGGATCGGGCGGGCCCTCGGCCGATCACTATGTAGATCGGGCGGGCACTCGGCCGATGTAGAGGTGGATCGGGTGATCCACTCAATTCCGGCTGGGCTTTGTCTTCTTCTCTTCTTTTCCTTTCTTTTTTTGGCTCGGGCTTCCTCTTCACTCTTTTCCTTTTCTTTCTCTTCTTCCATTCACTTGAGCTTGGGCTCTCCTCTTCTTCTTTTCTTTATTTCCTTCTTCATTTGGGTGGGACCCCAACTCCTTCCTATCCAATCCTCTTTGCTTTTCAATCATCTTCTTCCTACAAGAAAAACACAATCCAAAGCATACGTAATAGAAAATAAGAAGGGAAAACTATGGAAAATGAGAGAAAAAATCAAGGAAAATAGTAAAAAGATCCAAATAAAATAGAGATGATGGAAATAGGTGTAGGAAGTAAGGAAAGACTAAGAAAAAGCAATAAGATGGACCAAAAAGCTACCTTGTGAGTGCAATAAATCTTACTCCTCATAAGGAAGTTTGCTGATTTCCATACCATATCCATATTTTCCTGCAAAGACAAATTATTGAGAAATACTGCCTAATAACATTATAGGTAGGCAAACCAAGCCGAATAGACAATAAAGCCAATCACCCAAAATCCCCTTTCCCCTTCTTCTTCCTTCCTTCCCTTCTTCCCCTATTCCTCTTTATGTTCTTTTCCTTCCTCCCAATCCGGGCTGCAGCCACTGTCGGACAGAACCACCACCATCAACCTCCAGTTTAGCCACCAAAAGTAGCCTTACAACCACCCGCAACACCACAAGCTCTCACGACCCGTCGCTCTCGCACCACCAGTACCTCGCCACACTCTTTCTCCCCTGTTTAGGTGCAGCCACAACCACACCTCAGCCACGTAAGCCTCAGCCACCACTTGCCGTCACACAAACAGCCTTGTCGCCACCGCTGACGATGCGTCGAAACACCACACGCAGGCAGCCGTCAGCTTTCATCTCTTCTCTGCTTCTCGTGAACAAGGATGGAACAAGGTGAGTTCGCTTTGCCTCCTAACTTCTGATTTTACTACTTAATGAATTAAGTTCGATCCAAGTATATAAATGGTTGGGCCTAATTAAACTAACCATTACTTATATTGATTAAAGTGGTGCTGAAATGGATTAAATGAGGAACTATTTGCAATTTATTAGTTGTTCAGTAATATGCTTATTATTAAGTTGGCATTTATCTGATGTGAATTTTAATTAGGCTCTAAATGGATTAACTTAATGACTTGATGGATTAAAAAACCCCTTTATCGGCGTATGTTAATTTAGTCTCTTATGATTCAATGGAAGACAAAGTTTAAGTATTAAACTGGTAGAATTAGGCACCAAATAGGTTAAACTAGTGCCTAAATGAAAAATAATAGTAGTTTACTAACATAATAGACAAACTTATGCTTTAATAGTCACTTATTCAAATTTGGCATATAATGGTCACTATTTGGCACATAATGGTCACTATTTGGCACATAATGGTCACTAATTGACATTTAACAGTTACTTATTAACAATAAAGTTACTACTTTTTTATTGTCTTTTGTTTGAACTGGGAAGGAGAGTGGATGGGCTGTTGTAATATCTAATGGGCCTGAGTTTGGACCTGCCTAATTTTTATATTATAAATAGGCGGTATCTTGCAAGACAAGCTCTCCTACAAAACTCCTGCTTCAACTCTTTTGTCTCCATCATAATTTAACTTCAGTTTTAAAATTTATCTTGTTTTTTAATCCAATCAATTTGCAATAGAATTCTATCTTAACATTCAACTTAGATTGGTCTTTTGGAGAAACATTAAAGCAAAATTTAGTATTTTTTATTTCTCTCATCCTTCATTTTAAGTTACCATAGATTGAAAATTTCCAAGCTTTTGAGAAACAAGACGAAGAATAAAGAAGAGGACTAATATTGAAGCCTTATAGAACAGAATGCACAAAAGAAAGAATAAGCAGAACTCCATTAGAAGAACATTAACGTGGTGTTGGAGTGTTTTTGTAGTGTCAACGTTTTAATTAGTTAATTAAGTTTAATAGACAAGATTAGTCTTGGATAAAAGAGGGATGAGATTTAAACAATTAAATTGGTCACAATTTTATTGTAGCCATTAAAAACCTTTTTTTCCATAAAATTCTAATATTTTGGAAAGTCAATATTACTAATTCATCAAAGCTACATTTAGGAAACTAAAACTGGCTTTCATCATTAACTGGGCACACGTGTAAGGCTTAAAGTAAGCATTGTAATTTAGCTTGATAATCGCAAGTTCCTAAGACAACTTTTATGTTCCTTTTGCTTTTGTTTTTTACTGCCAAATTGTACGAATTCGAATAGAGGAACTGAGGAACTAACATCCATCCTCTATTCCAAAACACTTGTTCCGTACCATAACTTACTTGTTATTTACATAGGAACTAAAGAGTCACTTCGTTTCTTTTGTTCCAATGCTTATAAAAGTACAAAAAAGAACAATTCACCTTGAATACCTAGCCTCCACTACTGAATACCAGAAGTATAAAAAGCTATATAAAATTAGTCATGAGTGACAACGTATTTACAAATTACTACGAGAGTATTATATTCACCAAGACTTTTTTTTTGTTCATGGCTTATTGCTAATTTGTACATTTTAAAATGAGTAAAATTAGATGTCTAAATGAGCGAGAAAATTTTCTTGGGTGTACCATTCTCATTTCTCATGGTATACATGAATGTATAATAGAAACTGTAAACATATACATATTTAATTAATTTAAAATAAGTAGAAACAAGAGAAACTTAACATAGCCTAACATCATCCTTGAAATAAGTTTCAATATTCCATCAAAAAACTGAAAATCAAAAGTTTCACTTCTTCTGCATTGGAAAAAGGCTCTGTTCTTCGCCAAGAAATGGACAGAAAAATACAAATACAATACAAAACCCAACCATTGTTGAATATTTAGAGTATTTGGTTTGATTATATTCATGTAGCGTTAACTTGAACTACTTGGTTATGGTGTCGTTGTTCAAGTTACGTTAAGTATTCACATTGGTTGTTTATCGTATAGTAAACAATGAAGACTTCGTATGATTTGAAGTGAGCAAGAAACAAAGAGAATGGAGCAGGCAGGGGAGGGTCGCGGCCTGTGATCCAGGTCGCCCCCCGCGACCAGCTCGTCGCGACTCGCGATGAGGCACTGCCAAGGTGGTGCTCCATTTTTCCTTAAGGTCGCGGTTTCCGGACATCTTTATTCGCTGGTTTTGTGCTCTATGAGCGGTTATTGACCATTTTCTTTAGTTTAACGTGCATATAAGTGGTTTTTACCAACAGATGAATGGTTATGTGATTTATATCTCCCTATCAAAAAGCACTCTCTCAAATTCTCTCTTCATTCTTCATCAAATACAAAGATCACACAAAAACTTACTCTCATTTTGTGAGTTGCATACGAGCGTGACACTCACTGTTCTTAATTGTATCTCGGAAGTGAATTTCGTGCAACTCGTGCTTCGTAGAGGGTCGGAATATTGTTTTTGGGAAAATGTTCCCAACATGCCTTGAGGATTCGTTCTTTGTTCATTCTCGTTTTTATTGTTGTTCATCTTATTTCCCGGTTCTAGCACTGACAATCCAAAAGCAATATTTCTCAAAGATGGCTACGATTCGTAAGATTACAACAAATTTTCACAATTAAGTATGAAGGCATGGGTTTCCGTAGATGGCAAAAGAAGATGCACTTTCTCCTTACTTCATTGGCGGTGGTGTATGTGCTCACATCTCCAAAGCCTATTGAAGTGGATGATGAAACTATTGAGGCTACGAGGAAGAGGAAGAAGTGGGAGAACGATGACTATATATGTCGTGGTCACATTCTCAATGGTATGTCCGATGATTTATTTGATATTTATCAATATTATGAATCCGGTAAAGTTCCTTGGGGTGATCTTGAGTCTAAGTATATGGCCAAAGATGCTTCTAGTAAGAAATTCCTAGTTAACAATTTTAACAACTTTAGAATGGTTGAGTCTAGGCCAATTATGGAACAATTCCGAATCCAAAGAATCTTAGGAAACCTTTGTTGTTTCCTCAATAATTGACAAATTACCCTCCTCATGGAAAGATTTTAGAAATAGCTTGAAACATAGGAAGGATGAAATGAATATTGAACAATTGGGTGCTCATCTTCGGGTTGAAGAGGGCATTCGGGTTCAAGATGGAGAAAAGGAGGTAAATCCTAGTTCTTCCACTATTAACATGGTGGAGGATAGAAAGTCCAAAGACTCTAATGCTAGGAAGAGGGCTCAAAACTTCACCAAGGGAAACTATGGTAAGAAACCTAAGTTTGATGGGGGAGGACAACAACGAGCTTGTTGGAAATGTGGAAAGCCCGGTCACTTCAAGAAGGATTGCACCATTTAGAAGAAGAAGATGAACAAGAATGGGTATGGTAAAGGGAAAGGCGAGTCTAGCCAATCCCAAGCCAAGCAACGTACATGTGCACAAGTTTCACTTAATTCGGTTTTGAATTATGTCCTTATTATTTATGAAATCTTTTGTGTACAAGATGATTGTTCATGGTACATCGATTCGGGAGCTTTAACGCATGTATGCAAGAAGCGCTCTCTCTTCAAGATCTTCAAGGAGGTGGATCAAGGGGAGGTTCTTTACATGGGAAATGATTCTACTGCTCAAGTCTTAGGAGTAGGGCAAGTTGAGCTAGTTTTTAGTTTCGGAAAGTCTCTTGTTTTAAGAGATGTTGTATTTACTCCGGACCTTAGAAAGAATCTAGTCTCGGGAGCTATGCTGAATCGTATAGGTTTTAAAATGGTTTTTGAGTCAGATAAATTTATTTTAATTTGTCTAAAGGAGGATCTTTTGTTGGTTTGGGTTATTTATGTAATGGTATGTTCAAGTTGAGTATTTCAAATGCTTTGTTAAACAATGTTTGTATTATTAATGATAATTCTTCTCTTTGCCATTATCAGCATGGTCATGTTAATTATAGAAAGTTATATTCTATGTCAAAGGATGATTTGGTTCCTAGCTTTGATCCAAGTATAGTGAAGTATAGAACATGCATGCTTACTATGATAACCAGGAATTCTTTCCCAAATAATGTGGAAAGGGATGCTAGTTTGCTTGATTTGGTGCATAGTGACCTATGTGATTTCCATAGCATTCCTTTTTTAGGAAATAAGAAGTATATCATAACGTTTATAGATGATTATTCTAGGTTTTGTTATGTTTGTCTTCTATTCACTAAAGATGAAGCCTTAGATAAATTTAAGATCTAAAAAAATGAAGTTGAATTGCAACTAAATGACAAAGTTAAACGGTTTAGAACCGATAGGGGTGGTGAGTACCACGATCCTAGTTATTTCCAATCATTAGGAATTATACATGAAACTACCGCGGCTTATACACCGCCACAGAATGGTATAGCAGAAAGAAAGAATAGAACTTTACAAGAAATGGTAAATTCTATGTTATCCTATTCAGGTTTGAGTGATGGATTTTGGGGTGAAGTGGTTTTAACGGCTTGTTATATATTAAACCGCGTTCCTATGAAAAAAGAACAAAGTTATACCCGATGAATTATGATACAAAAGGAAACCAAATCTAAGTCACCTTATAGTTTGGGGTTATAGGGTAATTGTAAAAGTGCCGGAACCTAAACGTAAAAAGTTAGATGAAAGGGGAGTTGAATGCATCTTTATAGGGTCTGTTATTCATAGCAAGGCCTATAGGTTCTATGTTATAGAACAAAATGACGTTTAGTCAATTCACACTATTGTGGAGTCAAGAGATGCAATCTTCGATGAAAATAAATATTCATCAATCCCTAGACCAAAGAATGTACCTCCAAGTACCACTATTCAAGAAGTTGATCGGTCTTTAAATGATCAAGAGTTAGATGAACAAACTCTATATGAGAATGTAGTATCAACATCATCACCTCCTAGGCGAAGTAAAAGGGCAAGAAAGGAGAAATCCTTTGGCCAGGATTTTCATGTATATTTAGTTGAAGGATCTAGAAGTTCTATTTTGACTAAGTTTCCATATGTGTTCAATGTGGAAGGTGATCCTTTGACTTATGATGAAGCCATGATATCTCAAGATGCTCCTTTTTGGAAGGAAGCTATTGATGATGAGATGGATTCAATCATGCGGAATAACACATGGGTTTTGGCAGATTTTCCTCCCAAGTGTAAACCAATTGGGTGTAAATGGATTTTCAAGACGGAAATAAAAATTGATGGAACTATTGATAAGTTTAAATCCCGGTTAGTGGCTCAAGGCTTTTCCCAAAAGTCGGGTATCGATTACTTCGATACATATGCACCCGTTGCTAGAATCGATCTCTACTATAAGGTTGTTGATTGCTCTTGCAGCTATACAGAACCTTGTGATCCATCAAATGGATGTTAATATTGCATTCTTAAATGGAGAGCTAGATGAGGAGGTTTACATGAGACAACCGAAGGGTTTGTTGTGAAAGGTGAAGAAAGTAAAGTTTTCAAACTCGTTAGATCTTTGTATGGCTAAAGCAAGCACACAAGCAATGGCATTAAAAGTATTATGTTGTTGTGTTGTCTAACGGATTCAAGTTGAATAATTCAAACAAGTGCGTATTTAGCAAATTTGGTGACTTAGGTCATGGTGTTATAATTTGTCTATATGCAGATGACATGTTGATTTTTGGGACTCATTTGTCACAAGTTGAGTGGACAAAGGAATTCCTATCTTCAATGTTCTCCATGAAAGACTTAGGAGAAGCGGATGTCATTCTAGGCATAAGAATTAAAAGGAGCAATGGAAAGTTGATTTTATCTCAAATACACTACATTGAAAAAGTTTTTAAGAAGTTCAATGTTAGTGATTGCTATTTTGTATCAACTCCTATGGACCCAAATGAAAAATTAATGCCAAATGATGGTAGTGCGGTATCTCAACTTGAGTATGCATGGGTCATAGGTTGTTTGATGTATGCTATGACGAGTACTAGGCCGGACATCGCTTTTACGGTAGACAAGCTTAGTAGGTATATATACTAGTAATCCTAGAATGAAGCATTGGCATGCTATTCGTCATATTTTAAGGTATTTGGGGAACACAAAGGATTATGGTTTGTCCTACAGCGGGTATCCTTCGGTCTTAGAAGGTTATTCGGATGCAAGTTGGATCTATAATAAAGAGGATCATTCTTCTACAAGTGGATTTGTTTTTCTACTTGGGGGAGGTGCTATTTCTTGGGCATCCAAGAAGCAAACTTTCATAGCGGACTCCTCCATGAGTTTGGAGTTCATTACTTTGTCCTCGGCTAGTAAAGAGGCAGAGTGGTTAAAGAATCTCATCATTGAGATACCTTTGTTGCCAAAACCGATATCGCCCATAGCGGTACATTGTGACAATGATGCAACTTTAGCAAGGGCATATAGTCAAGTTTATAATGGTAAGTCAAGGCACAGTGGTATGCGGCATTTCAATATTCAAGGACTTATCAAGGATAGTGTTATCACTGTTGACTATGTGCGGACTACGTATAATCTAGCGGATTGTTTTACTAAGGCCTTGGCTAGAGATACGGTGAAGAGGATGGCAATCGATTTAGGATTGTAGTCCCACATTAATCACGAGTGAGGGAATCTTAACTTAACGCCCAATAAGACGTTGGGTCTTAAGTTTAATAAGATTAATTCTTTCATTTTGATGGTTGAAGAACATTTGTAAGTATCCTCAAGTATTGTTCTTGTTTGACTATGATGTTGTCAAGAGGTTGTGAATCTTAATAGTTCTCTTGTTATGCTTTATCATAGTAGCATATTTGTTTAACAATTCTACCTATGTAAGTGTGAAATTTAGCCGCTTCAAGTAGTTATAGGAGCATAGCTATGATACACTTATGAATGATACGGACACATGGCTTTAAGTGTCAAGTTTCATGAGTTCAAGTAGTTAAGCTTGTGTGTATGGTATCTTCAAGTTTTCCACTTTATATTGAGATTGGTTCAATCGCTAGCATCACCAGTCGGATACGGATGCTTGGAATGTGTATTGTACTAGGTGGAAGTTCAAGTCTTTGTACACTTTCATTGATGCATGAGATTGTTTGTTTTGAAGATGTTTAGTGATTATCATCTTTTAGAATACTCTAAATGGGGGAAGATTGTTGAATATTTAGAGTATTTGGTTTGATTATATTCATGTAGCGTTAACTTGAATTACTTGGTTATGGTGTCGTTGTTGAAGTTACGTTAAGTATGCACATTGGTTGTTTATGGTATAGTAAACAATGATTTGAAGTGAGCAAGAAACAAAGAGAATAGAGCGGGCAGGGGAGGGTCGCAGCCCGCGACTCGCGATGTTCGTCGCACGTTGCGACGAGGCACTACCAAGGTGGTGCTCCATTTTTCCTTAAGGTCGCGACTCACGACCTGCTTCGCATCTTGCGACCAGACCGGTTTCAGGACGTCTTTATTCGACAGTTTTGTGCTATATGAGTGGTTATTGGTCGTTTTCTTTTGTTTAACATGCATATAAGTGGTTTTTACCAACAGATGAATGGTTATGTGATTTATATTTATCTCTCAAAAAGCACTCTCTCAAGTTCTCTCTTCATTCTTCATCAAATACAAAGATCACACAAAAAACTTGTTCTCATTTTTGTGAGTTTCATACGAGCGTGACACTCACTGTTATTCATTGTATCTCAGAAGTGAATTTCATGCAATTCGTGCTTCGTATAGGGTCAAAAGAATGCATTTATGATAGTGTTCCCAACACGCCTTGATGATTCGTTCATTGTTGGTTGTGGTTTTTATTGTTGTTCAATCTTCTTTCCCGGTTCTATCACTAACAACCATAGTACGCCGAAACCGACAAAACGGTCCACGCATTTGTCAAATAAATCCCGCGAACCCAAATTCCATCCCATGTTTCTTCTTCTAAAACAGAGTCTGGTTTTGCCTTTCCGCCCACCATTCACTGTTCCTTCTCCTCCATTTTCCCCCCACTCTTTCTCTCTCCTCTCAAATCCTTTATTATCCACCTTCTGAATCATCATCTTTTCATCGTTTCCCTTCTCAAAAGCACCTCCTTTCTATCAATGGATACTGGAACTCCTTCAACCAAACCGGTTTATCCCGGTTCAGGGACACTAGGGCGTCACCTGGGTCGTAGGCTAGTTCAAATAGGTATTAAAGACGTGTTCTCAGTACCAGGTGATTTCAACTTAACATTACTTGACCATTTAATAGCTGAACCTGACCTGAACTTAGTTGGGTGTTGTAACGAGCTCAATGCTGGTTATGCTGCTGATGGTTATGCACGAGCTAAGGGTGTAGGTGCCTGTGTGGTAACCTTTACTGTTGGTGGGCTTAGTGTACTTAATGCCATTGCTGGTGCTTATAGTGAGAATCTTCCTTTAATTTGTATTGTTGGTGGACCCAATTCTAATGATTATGGTACTAGTAGGATTTTGCATCATACTATTGGCTTGCCTGATTTTACCCAGGAATTAAGTTGCTTTCAAACTGTCACCTGCTTTCAGGTATTCTATTATGTCCCTTATTAACCTTTCTGTCTCTGTTTCTTTCTGTCGTTTACGGTAGTTCATGTTAGCTGACCTTAAATTGTTTTAGGACCGAGGCTTTGTCCTTTGTTGTTTAGGGATGATTACTTATGATTGGTTCATGTTAGCCGACCGTAAATCATTATAAGACTGAGGCTTTGTTGTTCTTTTAATGGGCTCACATAGTTGGTAACAAGAATGATTATGTGTAGATTGATGATAAACTAATATCCGACATTTTATTATTTTTATTGATACTGAATGTCTTGTTGGGTTGATTAATGTTCATGTTTGATACCCAATTATAGGATTCTGTTTAGTTAATTGTTAATTGGGTCTGTGAGGGGACCCGCTAACATAGGAGAGTTTGAAAAATTACAAGCGAGGTTCCATCCTAAAACCAAATGGCTATAAGTTGCTTCATACTCTCATGTTCTTCAATGTGATACAACACTTACACTCTCACGTGAGTTGTTGATGGGCTCTCAATGGATTCTTTGACTATCTATATACTGCCTTGTATTTTATTTATTTTTTCTTGCTGGGATGAAATTCTTATGTGCACATATCTAAAATCCTATTGTCTTGCTGTAATCTCATAGAAGAAATGTCTAACTGGTAGGGTTGTTGGCTTACCAAAAATAATTTGCCATTGAAATTTATGCTTGTAGTCCAAACTCCAAAAAGGACTAGGTGAACAAGTCGATGAAAAAGTATAAATTTTTTACCTCTAATTTGGTCTCTATTAGTTAAGTTTCAACTGAGTCATGTCCCAATCCAAAACCGATTAGAAATAAGTGGAGTAACTTCCTACCTTATAACGTGAGAAACTCGTCCTTCTCTTCAATGTGTGACACCCGCATGCACGTAACATATCGTGGTTGTATTAGAAGCGTCATTCTTTTCACAAGTATCGATCACTTAAGTTAAAGGAAAAAGTTAATGTTAGGATATTTACTATATGGAGCATTTCTGAAGATTAAGACAAAAAGGGCACATTAAGCTACTTGTGTCCGGTAACTTTTCTTTGTAATGTCTTGCTTATGTTTGATGCATTATCATAATTTGGGTCTAAAGTGTTGATGATGTTTAACACAATAGGCGGTGCTGAACAACTTGGATGATGCACATGAGCTGATAGACACTGCAATATCAACAGCTTTAAAGGAAAGCAAGCCAGCTTACATTAGTATAAGTTGTAATCTTCCTGGAATTTCTCATCCAACTTTTGCTAGGGATCCTGTTCCATACTTCCTTGCGCCACAGTAGGCATTTTCTTTTTTACTTATATATAACTTGAATTTGACTGAATTATATGAAGTTGTGTCCTGTTTCTAATATATAACACTGATTTTGCAATGCAGTTTGAGCAATCAGTTAGGCTTGGAAGCGGCAGTGGAAGCAACAGCTGAGTTTCTGAACAAGGCTGTGAAACCTATCATTGTTGGTGGACCCAAACTTAGGGTGGCGAAGGCACAAAAAGCATTTGTAGAACTTGCAAATGCAAGTGGTTATCCAATAGCAGTCATGCCATCAGGTAAAGGGCTGGTGCCTGAACACCATCCCCACTTTATTGGCACATACTGGGGTGCTGTCAGTACAAATTATGTTGGTGAGGTGGTCGAATCAGCTGATGCTTACATCTTTGTGGGTCCCATTTTCAACGATTATAGTTCCGTTGGGTATTCATTGCTCATCAAAAAAGAGAAAGCAATCATAGTGCAGCCTAATCGTGTGACTATTGCTAATGGTCCTTCGTATGGGTGGGTTTTTATGGCTGAATTTTTGAGTGCATTGGCAAAGAAGGTGAAGAGAAACACTACGGCAATGGAGAATTACCGCCGGATATATGTCCCTCCTGGCATGCCTTTGAAGTGTGGGAAGGATGAACCACTCAGAGTGAATGTTCTTTTCAAGCATATCCAGGCAAGCCATGAATCTCATTCTATTAGCGCCACATTCCTTGCATGATTCAACTTTAGATATTTTGTTCGACAGAGTCAATCTTCTTGATCTATGTTTTCACATTGAAAATTATGAACAGGATATGATCAATGCAAATTCAGCTGTAATAGCAGAAACTGGGGACTCATGGTTCAATTGTCAAAAGCTCCGTCTTCCAGAAGGTTGTGGGTAAGTCAAAAATTTGCCTAAGAAAAGACTCCTGCTTGATTGAACTTTTGACTTCTGCTGCTCTATGTGTTTCTTCTGTGCTGTGCACCAATGAGATGAAATTCCATTGTGTGAGATTACCATACTGTATTAGTTATTCTATTATTTTTCTTAATGCTTTCGATTAACCAAGAAATATGGAATAATAGTGTTTCCTTAACACTTGTTGTATCCACTTTGGTTAGATTGCTGCGGATTTTGCTTACAGATTAGG
The DNA here is from genome assembly GCA_947645195.1 of Patellifolia procumbens. Lineage (NCBI taxonomy): Eukaryota > Viridiplantae > Streptophyta > Magnoliopsida > Caryophyllales > Amaranthaceae > Patellifolia > Patellifolia procumbens. Next base: position 86,469 of record CANSGD010000412.1, read on the forward strand.
CCCTTTAGGGGGGGGGGGTTAAGATTTGGGAAGACTTCAAAAATATAACCCTCCTACACTAATGTGGGAGTTGTACTTTATATATTTTATTTCCATCTTTGCTCCTAAGGATCAATTATCACTAAGCGTCTAATGATTTAGCTTTTAAGTTCTTGCCTGAACCTGTGGAGTTCTGGTCAATGCACAGGTTTGAATTTCAGATGCAATATGGGTCGATCGGCTGGTCTGTAGGTGCTACACTGGGGTATGCTCAAGCAGCCCAAGACAAGCGAGTTGTAGCTTTCATTGGTGACGGGAGTTTCCAGGTTAGCTTTTAATTATAGATTTACACTCTGCTTAACAGTACAAAAACATGAACAAAGTCAAAACCTTAAACCCAAAAAAAGGATTCGTCTGAATGAACCAAGAAATTTTCTACTGTTGTTGTCCACAAAGATCCTCCTGCCTCATTCATTTCTATCTAGCTTTACATGTCCCTGCAAACCCATTGCCTTTATATGACACTGATTGATTTATAGCTTCTTTTCGAATCTTATGCTCAGTTTAGCTCATTGACGCTGCACTTCAGCCTGTCATCTGTTTTTTTTGGCAACAGTCAGTCTGACATCCTACATCTCAAAGTATGCATCTCGTGGTTAGTGAAGTACAATAGACGGTTAAACTGAAACTGATAGTAGTTTCTTCTATTAGGTCACTGCTCAAGATGTTTCCACGATGATTCGTTGTGGGCAAAAAAACATAATATTCCTTATCAACAACGGTGGATATACCATTGAAGTGGAGATTCATGACGGCCCCTACAATGTGATAAAAAACTGGGACTACACAGGCTTTGTCAAGGCTATCCATAACGGCCAAGGAAAATGTTGGACAGCGAAGGTACGTTTAATTATGCTCATTCCCTGGTGAACTGTGACTTGGATATGTTTAAATCTTGTTGCCCACAGACGATATGACATGCAAAAGAATGTGGCTTAGCGTTTGGCAATTATTTCAAGAATTCAACATTTTTCAAGTGTTAATTCTACTGCTAACGGCTGTAATGATTTGTAAACTGCAGGTTCGAACAGAGGACCAACTGATTGATGCTATAGCAACTGCTACTACGGGTGAATACCAGGACTCACTTTGTTTTATCGAAGTCATCGTGCACAAGGATGATACCAGCAAAGAGTTGCTGGAATGGGGATCTCGTGTTGCCTCTGCCAACAGCCGACCTCCAAATCCTCAGTAGCACTCATCTTTTTGCTAGATTCATCAGGTCTGCTATATCGGGTAGTTAATCTGTGGCGACTCTGAAGACAGGGATAGAAAATATTGAAGTTTCTATATGATACTTGTAAATAAATGCCTGTCATTCTGTATTTCTGTTCATTTACTTTGTAAACTTGGAAACACCATGTTCGTTTTGGCTGGAATTGGAATGAAGAATTTTCTTGTTAAGCTTATCAACTTAACATACCCTGGGGGCGTGGTGTAGGATTACAGGTACTATAAGCGAAATTTCATGAATCTAATTCATAAGCACCTAGAACAGGATCTCATGCACATATAATTAAGGAGCATATAATATTTAATAACTAACCTTTTGATGCGTGACTTCAACTGGTTTGGCGGGATTGAATACTTCAGAGTATAGCCAACGATCTTGGAGAAAGAATCTCAAACGTAATTCCTCTATTTAGTCCACTAATTCAGATCAACACTCCACCAATGTTAGTTGGAAGGAAGATAGCGTTCTTCTTTTATGGAGTAATGCCAGTTGAGAGAGAGAAAGAGCACGAGAAAATAATGAGAGATATTATATCTTATTTTCTGACTGCCTCACCTTTATATGGGAATAATTAGGTCAAATAATTTCCTCTTATCTTCCTCTTGGGGCGACTATCCTATGGCCTTTATGGGCTATGGGTTTCTCTTTTGTTGATCCAAATATTATGGGTGACCTTGATTGATCCATTTAAGTGGGCTTCGAGTTTATTATTTACTAAACCAAAGGTCTATAGAGTTCTCTAGCAAAACGTAAAGACGACCCAATTAAATGAATTATTATCTCCATAATAAGATCTAGATTATATTTAGTAATTGCATTAGAGTCGATGACACAATTCCTTCACGGAGTTTCAGACCACTGCCATTAGACTTGACAAATGTGGCTCAACCTGTTAGATTCTAGGAACTAGGTACTGAACTCCAATGAAGAAATAAAAATGAGGAGAGGAGTGAGGAAAGAGAAAGAGAAAGAGAAAGAGCTACATTTTTATTCATTGTTTTGGTTAATGAAATAGCAGGCTTATTAAGCTAATACCAACAACTATAAACTCCAATACACCCACCCCTTAAACTGGAAATGGTTGAAAAATATTTCCAGTTTGAACGGTTATTTCTTCCAAAAAAAAAAAGAACTTTTAGTCACAACAAGAAAATACAATCACTATGGATCAAACTTAAACGAACGCAAACAATTCAAACAATCAAAATTGGTCGCTATGAATCTTCAAAATTGACCTTCTTGTTCACAAATATGATCTCTATGGATCTTTAGAAAAATTACCTTTTTGAGTCTCAAAAAATGAAAATCTTTGGGTCTTTGGATCTTCTTTGAGTCTTTAAAAATGATTGTCTTGGGGTTTTTGAAATGATCTTTTTGGGACTTTGAAAATGACCATCTTTGGGTCTTTGAAATGACATTCTTTGGGTCTATGAAAATGACCATCTTTGGATCTTGAAAATAACATCTTTGGGTCATTGAAATGATCTTTTTTACTTCCTCCGTTTCTTTTTAATGATTACAGCTTGACTTTTTACACTGTTCATCAATCACATTTTGATCGACCGACTTTTATGATTAATATATAGAGGCAAATATAGTTATGTTGGATCTCATTTTATTTGTCTCGATGTATACTATATTAATATGTAATGGTCATAATTTTTGCAAATGCATAATTGAGATATTAATGGTGAAAATAGAAGTGTGGTCATTAAAAAGAGACTGAGGAAGTAGGTCGAAATGACCTTGTTTGGGTCTTTGAAAATGACCATCTTTGGATCTTTGGAATTGACCTATTATGGGTCTTTGAAAATGACCTTCGTTGCGTCTTTGAAACTGAACATCTTTGGTTCTTTGAAAATGACCATCTTTGGAGTCTTTAAATGACCTATTTTGGGTCTTTAAAATGACCTATTTTGGGTCTTTGAAAATGACCATCTTTATAGCTTGGTTGGTTGCTCTTGATAGGTTGAAAATTAGAGGCAAGCTATAGAAAGCTGGAATTACTACTGATGTAAGCTGCTGCCTGTGTGGACAGGTGATGAAAGTTCTCATCAATTATTCTTCAGATGTGAGTTTAGTAGGCAGTGCAACAAGAGCATTTGTGATTGCTTGGGGATCAAACTTCAATTGAAAGATTGCATTCACACAGCCTGGAAAAGATGGTGGAGGAAGAAAAACCAGGGCAAAACTCAAAAAAAGTGAGAACGTGTGCCTTGGCTGCTTGCGTATACAAAATATGGAGAGCTAGAAACTCAGCTTTGTGGGAGATAGCAATGCCTAGACCGTTGTTCTTTGTAAAGAAATTAAAAAGAGTGTTTGTAGTAGAATTTCTGGTTTAATATCAAATAGATGGAAGAGTGAGGATATAGCTTGGTTTAACTCTATTAAGAGTTATGTTTGATCTTGATTGTATAGTTTGTTTGGATTTGTTAGGTTGCAATTTTCTCAAATAATTTCAATACAAGTGCTTACTGTTTACCTAAAAAAATGACCTTGGGTCTTTGAAATGACCTTTTTGGCTTTGAAAATGACCATCTTTGGGCCTTTGAAATGACATTTTTCTGGTCTAGGAAAATGACCATCTTTGGGTCTTTGAAATGACCTTTTTCGGTCTTTTCGAAAATGACCATCTTTGTGTCGTTGAAATGAACTTTTTCGGTCTTTAAAAATGACTATATTTGGGTCTCTGAAATGACCATTTTTGGGTCTTTGAAATGACCATGTTTATGTCTTTGAAAATGAATATCTTTGGGTGTACGTTTCAAATGACCTTCTTTAAGTCTTTAAATGATCTCTAGGCATCATGAACATAACCTTTAGGGACATCAATAATTTGAACATCTACGGGGCACAAATAACACAATAAACAAGCTTTCAACATCAACTCCACCAATCAACCAACAATACAACTAAGAATTAGTGCAACAGTCAACCAAAAAACATCCAAATAAATCAACTAATTGTTATGTTGACAAAACCAACAACAATCCACTATTTATTCATGTCTATTGTTATGTTCACACATAAAAACCATACCAATCTTCCATCTGACTTTTACGTTCAACCAAGGGCAGCAAATTTGGAAGCAAAATAACCACCATTATCCCTTCACAAGAGGACAGAAATGCATCGTCAAGTAAATCGAAAAACTCCTTAGTATCCCTTCATTAATTTATTATCCTAAAAATATGATACAAACCTCAACAAATTTAGAGCAGCTTCACCTTACAAAAAGAACAAGCCTCAATCGAAATCACCGATAGCTAACATAATGTGAATAGCGCCAATAGTAAGAACGAAAAACTCAACACCAAACACCTCAGATTTCTTGAAAGAAGCGGGCCATGGCAATAGCAGAATCCAACCCATTGTTAGGTGTACCAGTATTAGTACATCCACTGTGAAGATTGTGCACCTAGTAACAATGCATCTAATGTGAAAATGATAGAACTAGTACCAACCCAGAGAAACCAAATGATCACAAAACAAATCAAAGATTCCAATAAACCAAGAAATCTCATACAACTTCAAAAACTAAGACCAAACCACAATAATTCAATCTAAGCAAAAAGCTTCAATAAACGACCCCAAAATACAGAACATTCTATCACAATACATCATTTAATCTTCAAGAGTTTCGACAACCACTAGACTAATATGCAAAAATAATAGTGTGTCGATCCACCTCATAATAAACAACTGATAAGAGGTTTTTAGTGTGTCGTGAAGGCACTAACAATCTCTTAACAAACAATATTTATAATCCTAGCTAACGAGCAACTACTATGAACGTAGCAATGGCAAGTCAAGGGTCGAACCACAAGAAAAAAGGGATTGACTAAGGTCTATTAAGTCTAAAACTACCTAAGTGAAGGGTGTTTGGGGGTGTGAAGGATTGATTCAACTATTAACTAATAACTAGCTAAAGAATAACAACTAACAACCACGTAAGAGATGTAAATATAATAAGGCAAACATTAGAGCTCGGGCTACTCGCATGAATCCGGGCTAGGCAACAACTACCAATGTAATTAAAGTTCACATGCGAATGTCATGCAAATTAAGTTCTCCTATAAAATACTCGAGTCCTCTCTCGAATGGCCTTCAAGAGTAATCAATTAATCAATCAACTAGATCCTCTCTCGAATGGTCTCTAGTCAATTGATTAATGGATTCAATAAGTGTGGAAAACCCCTAATACAAGAATCCTCTTAATTTCTACCCAATCTCTTAGTCTAGAAATTAAGTTGATTCAAGGGAATGACAAAGAATTCAATAATCAATTAAGAGGAATTGAAATCTAAAAGCCTAGCATAAACGTGATCAAAATCTATCCTAGGGTGTCAAAACACCAAGATCAATGCATAATAATCAATAGAAAACTCAATTACATGAACATCATAATTAAGCCCTTAATTTATACTTTCGTCCAAACCCTAGATAATGAACTACTCAATAATCATGGATTCAAAGCAAAAGAGATTAATAAAATTAAACATGATTAACAAAGCAATGAAAATAGAGAAAAGAGATTGAAAGAAAATTACTTGGATTGAATGAACAATTGAATATTAAATAAGACTGCCAATATGAAAACTAAGAGTTTGAGAGTGTTTAGACACACAAACTAAGTAATTAGAATGCTAAGTGTCGAGTTCATGCAAAGAAAACAAACAAAAACTATTTATAATATCCCATAAATGAAGACGGAAAATCAAGGAAAAAAAAGCCGAATACAAGTCTACACGGTCGTGTAGACCTGCTACTCTAATATCTCAAGTCTTCAGCCATCCTCCGCTAAAGTTACTGCCTTCGTAGAATTTAGCCAACACTGGCGTGTCAAAATGGATGTTAGCCCGAACTTCTCAAATCAGTGGGCAAGCTGAAAAGGACTGTCTTCCTGGAAAAAGAGCAACACGGGCGTCTTGAAATCAACACGGACGTGTTGACTTCTGGTCAGCGGACAGTTCAACTTCAAACGATCATATCTCTCTCGTCTCTTATCAGAATTGGGCTTATGACCAGTCGTTGGAAAGCTATCAAAACTAGCTAACACCTCCCACTGGAACTACCTTAATCTGATTTATGCATCAAAAATTATCTCCATTTGAAGTTAAAAAATCCACAACTAGTCTTCCACTGATCATTGACTTCAAAAACCTGCTAGTTAGCCTGAAAATCATCCAAAAACAACTAAATAGATAATGAAACGACAATATAACTTAAAGGTACAAAAATCATGCAATGTTAGGCTTAAATGCTCTAAACTACATGCAAGGAAACTAAAAGTGACCTACAATTAAGCACAATAAAGTGCTTATCAACCACCTTCCTCAAACATCCAACAATGCAAATAAATTCAAAAAATAAAGAGTTTGTAGGGATCAAACCTGAATATAGGCTGTATACGGACGAAAGTTGTTGCGAGAGGAAAAATTGATTGCACAACAATCCTCACTAGCATTCCGTAAAATTTCACTGAAATACTTAAGAAGTGCAGATAAAACCACCAAATCTTTTAGAGACTATCAATCAAATACTAAAGAATCCAATGTGGAATGTGATGATCAACCAACTAATGAGGACAAACTTGAAAGTAGATAATGTCAGCATCAAGAGGATCGAGTAATTTAAGGAGGGAACCATAATGTGATATACGTTATCGGAAGCCATTAACGTTGTAAATGACGATCATCAGCATTTTTAGCAATTAAATTATCGTCTCATGTAGTTTGTCACAAAGGCATAGGTGGTTCTCATTCAGAAATTTCATGGAATATGGCTGGAGGAGTGAACTAGAACATAGTCGAGCATCACCACAAAACAATCCTTAACATACTGAAGATGGTTTAGTTTTTGTCATGTGAAGATATAAGTAGAACTTTGGGGTTTGCTGAGAATTAGGAACCTAGAAACAAAAAGTTGCATCAATCATGGGGAAATTATTGTTTAAAATGGCATGAATTGAAGTAAACGCAGATAATTAGTTGTTGTCTCCATTGTTGCGAGTTTTTTCACTCTTTTCTTCCATTAAGATTAATGTAAAGCATGCAAGGCAAAATAAATATAAATATGAGAAATACTTTAATATCAGAGAAAGGTCGTATGATGAGAGGAGGAGCAATTTGATTATGAGATTAGAAGAAATCATCACCAATAAAACTCTAGAACACAAAGAAATTCTAATCGCAAAGTTTTCGAGAGACTGAAGGTAAATCTAAGACCTATTCCTTTCTTTACCTAGACAACCACGCGAAAAACCAAAAATAGTAACACAAAAAGGGTTGTTCATCATTTTCCATAGCAGATTTTTGTTTTGCCAATCTAGAAAAATTGACCTATAACCGTCAATGCTAAATGTTATTGTAGAAATTATTTCCATAATTCAAAGTGTTATAAAAGCAAAAAAACAAAAAATGAGGAACAAATCACTAAATCTCGTGAAACTCAAACAAGTACAAGAAAGATTGAAGCTTTAGCTCGGCCGAGTTTTTCACAAAAAAGTGTGCTAAAGAGAGAAAGAATATAAAGAGAGGGAGGGGGATGAAGAGAATCTAACACTAATTAATAACAAATCCTATTGCATTAACACATTAATCACTAAATAGTATACATGCATTCCAAAGTACATAAAGCTTAAAGAACAATAAATGAAAAAAGTGACAGATCAATTTCACATCTAGACGAATTCCATGGTCGATAGATCCTTCATCTACCACGAAAATTGAATACAGTAGAGGAGAGAGAGTGAAGCTTTGATCTTAATGCACGAGTCGGAATGAAGTGAAGTAGGGAAGAAGAAGGTGAAGAATGATGGTATATGTGAGAGAGAAAAAAGCGAATAAGACAATATTGGCCATGAGAGAGAGAGAGAAAAAAAAGAGGGAGGGAAGCAGGAGAAGCAGAGGAAACATGGCTCCAAGTAAAGCCATCGAATAGTAAACAAGTGAAAAATTAAAAAAGGGAAATGTAAGTGAACATGAGATCTCATACTTTTATCACGCATATCACTGTTCATAAGAACAATAACTTAACAACTTGCTTTTAAAAGAGTAGAGATTAGTAAGAAAAGTGTCATTAGACACAATCCTATAAAATGATATAAGTTTTTCTACCTATATAAAATTGTATATATACTAGAGGAACACATAGACATATAAAAATTTTTTAGAGAAAGGAGAAAAAACCTACTTTATTCTTCTCTAGCCTTTCCACCATCCCTCATCCTCCCTTCCCTTCTTCTAGATCTGTCATTCTCATGGTACATTGATCCCTCTAGCACACACTCTCTGTCTCATGTCATTAGTTAGACTTTGTCATTAATTATTAGATTTCGGTGCCTCAATCGGCCTATCCGGACCTAGCTCGTTATCTAGCACTCTTGTTAGCCTCTACAGGCATTTCTTCCACCGGCGGACCTAGGTCGCTAGATCTGAATATTTTTTGTTTTGGTTTAGCCTTGGTTGTTTATTACCGGGAGTCCTCCGGTGCTTAAGCAAAACTGTGTTCGCGTTCGGAGGTGGTGGTGCGACTTGTGCTTCCCCCGTATTCTATTAGTGGTCCAGGCCTGGCTTGGGATAGGGCTAGATTAGATCGAGGAGGTTCGTGTCAGGCCCTTTTTCAATCCCTAAACTTTTGGGTTTTGGCCTGATCTCCTTGGATCGGGTTTGTAATAGAGAATATGCAAAATAGTTTGCTCACTAATGTTTCTTGGTGGTGTGCTCGTCTCGTTTACTTTCCTCTCTCGGGTCTTCGACTTTACTATGTCCACCCGATTAGATTGGTAGGTGATCTTTATACTAACAAAAAAAACCAAAAGAAGAACACATAAGAAAAATGATCGGTCTTTTAATACGAAAAAGAGTGGATTTGCTGAGAAACATCTATGTTAGATAATAAAGTCGTACCAAAAGGAGAAACTACATTGCTCCACATCATTACGTATATAAAATAAATAATTCAATTTAATAAACAATAAGTAAAGAAGAATAATTCTATCCTGAATAAAAGATAACATTCCTTATCTAAAATACATTAATATGACATTACAAAATTAATTATAATTTCATTTCATATCTCATAAAATTATAATTTTTGCACCATTAGATTCATCTCAAAAAATAATTTGAATCAAGAATCACTTATAATATATTTTCCCAGAATTGCAAAAAAATCTTATATTTTACCTATTCAGAGCATGTTTTATTTGGCATAAATGAGCTTAACTGAACTAAAGTGAACTCAACTAAAGTGATTTGAATTGAAGTGACTAATTTACTTTAGATCCAATGAGGTAAGTAAATCTAATACTACAAAAATAATTACTTTATATTGAAGTTCAGAGTTGGACATATAAAAAAACCATCTAATTCGATTTAGATATAATGATAGTAAATTCAACCTAATATTAACTAAGATGCGAGGCCAATTGAATTTTATCACTTTTAAGTTAATCGAGTTAACTAAAAAATACTCCAAATTTTAATGAAATACTAGGTTCCAACCCAAAATAGTAGAAAAAATATCCAAATGGAGCTAACCCAAACTCAATTGATCAGTTTACTAATAAACTCTTAATAAAGATTAAATAATATTTTTAAAGACTCGAGTTAAGTCTTAGTTATATGATATGCTTACTTAATAAAATTTAATTTATTTAGTAAGTACTCCCTCCGTTTTTTTTAATATGCATGTTTTACCATTTTGGGATTTTTTTAAAATATGCAACTTTCTACCTTTTTCCATAAATGGAAGGTTGGCCCACCTAATTATTACACTTCTCTCCTACTTCTTCTTTCCTTCTCTCTACCTATTTCACTTTTTCCTTACTTTTACTAACCTTCTCTTTTACTTTTACACTTTTTCCTTGGTCCGCGCGCAAAAGCAAACATGCATATTATAAAAAATGGAGGTAGTATAACATAAATAGCAACTTAATTGTTCTATTAGCAGTTAGGAATACAAAATAATTAATTTATTAAAAATAGAATCAACTTGAGTTAAAGATAATAAATACTTATTCAATTCAATTACATTTAGAAAACATAAATAATACTCAATATATTCGGTTTACATTCATGTCAAGATCAATTGATTCGGTCCCTTTACAGTCAATATGGTTCTACGGAAATATTAAATATATTAATAATCAACTAATTGAAGAACCTCATGCGATGGAAAATGAAAAATGATAGTCTTTTGAATTCACTAAACTGATGCAATCTTTTACTCCCTCTGTTTTTTATTTAATAGGGACATTTGTACTTTTCACGCTTGTCAATGCATTATTTGACGACGAATATCTCTAAATATACATGAGTAAAAATTATGAAAAGTTAATACTCCCTCCGTATCATAATAGTTGCAACAATTTCCTAAAATTGGTGTAACATATTACTTGCAACAATTTTCTATCTTTGTTATTTTGGTAAATTTTATCACATGAAAGGATGATGTGTTTTTTGGTCCCCACCCACTTTTGTACTCTTTTTTTGTTGTTTTCTTTTTTCCCTCCTTTTCTCACTTTAACCATATGTTTTCTCTCTCTTACTTTTATTAATCAACCCCCCTTATCCATACTTAACATATTCTGCCTAGGAATTCCCCCTGGTTCAATTGTTGCAACTATTATGTTACAGATGGAGTATTAAAAATCTACACATTAAGATGAATCAAACAAGATGGCTATTTTTTTCTCACGTATAAACAACACAAGATGGTCAAAGAGTAAATAGTGAATAGTAACAGATGTCAAATGTCAAAGTCCCTATTAAATAAAAACGAAGGGAGTAGCATTTTAATATATACTTCCTCCGTTTCGCAATACTCGCAACGTTTCTTGTTTACACACTATCCAATGTAATGCTTTGAAGCTTAATATCTCTAATTATTGATAAGTAAAAATTATAAAAAGTTAAAATTATAATAGTATGCGTTAAGAGGAATCAAATAAGACCCCACTTGACTATATTTTTTCGCATATACTTGTGAAAAAATATAACATAAGATTGGTAGATGAATAGTGGTTACTATTCTTATGTTGCGAGTATTGCGAAACGGAGGAAGTATATATATATATATATATTTATTTATTTAGTTAACTTTCTCAAATAACATCACAAATTTAAGAAATTGAAGACAAACCTAAATTGTTTAACAAACACCTTAATCACCCAAAAATAAAAATAGTTTTTCTAAAGTTATAAAATGGTTCATATTCCATCTCATAATATGGCAAAAAAACTATTAGATAAAAATATATTGAAGTCAGTCAGCCTGAATTTAAAAAAATCAAAAACCATCCAAACTAATTTAAATTCAATCAAGTTTAAGTAAAATAATTATACTAGCATGCCCAAGTTTAAATTATAATACACATTAAATTCGATTGACTTTGATCACTTTCAAGTAAATCAGGTTAGTTGGAATATTGTATTAAAATCATATCTCCCGTACATTTCCCAGTAAGAAACTAGTTATAAAAATAAATAAAATTGTAAATTAGATCTTCCGCAATTTTGAGCAAGAATCCGGAATTGTAGAAACCGAGAAAAAAACTGCCATGGCTAAAACTCCAATCTTGAAGAGGCATTCGATTTCTGTATTATGAGAGAAAAGATATCAAAAATTTGGGTATCCAGTGATTAGTGAATGAAAGTTTTAATTCGATACAATAATCATGTCATAATGAGAAATGCCAGAATTACCCAAATCAGGTATTTATGCTGCTCATCTTTGTACATGCCAAAGCTCCAATTTTTCAGTTCAATTACTGAACCAGAAACTGGGTATTCTTCAAATTCAATTTCAATCACTCTATCAACTACTCTTCAACACTACATTATTTCCAATTCTTCTTCATATGGCTTAAAAATTCATAGTCATATCCTGAAATCTGGTTATCAACTCACTAAGAACATCACTATCAAACTCATAATACTACATTTAAAATCTGGGTTTCTTAAGTGTGCACGGAAGCTGCTCGATGAAATGCCTGACCCATCTTTATCTGCTTATAATTATATGCTTAATGCTTATGTGAAACATGGCAAAGTTATGGAAACATTTGACTTGGTTCGTCACATGTGCAATTCTGATGAAAAACCTGATAGCTTTACGCATTCGTTGATCTTGAAAGCGTGGGCTTCTATGTCGACTCCCTCGTTTTCGACCTGTGATATGGGGAGACAGGTACATGCTCAGATTGTGAAATATGATGGTGTAGTGGACATTGTTCTTTTTGCAACTTTGATTGATATGTATGTTAAATCTAAAAGGATTGGTTATGGTAGGCGTGTATTCGATTCCATGTTGGTTAAGAATGCCATATGCTCTACTTCATTGATAGTTGGTTATTTGAATAATGGTTACATAAAGGAGGCTGAGTTGCTGTTTAACCAGATTGTTGAGAAAGATGTTGTGGTCTTTAATGCTATGATTGAAGGTTATAGTAAATCGATTGTTACAGCAAAGAAGTCACTTGAAATCTTTATTGATATGAGAAGACGGAGTTATTTGCCTACGTTTTCCACCTTTGTGAGTCTTATTGGAGCATGCTCTCTGTTAACATCGGTTGAAATTGGTCAACAAGTACAGTGTCACCTAATGAAGACCGTATTTTTTACTGATGTGAAGATTGGGAGTGCTTTTATAGATATGTATTCGAAATGTGGGAAAACTGATGATGCTCGTCAGATTTTTGATTACATGCCGGAAAAGAATATATTTTCTTGGACTTCTATGATTGATGGGTATGGAAAAAATGGGGAACCCTATGAAGTGATTGAGATGTTTAGTAAATTGCGAGCAGAGAATCGGATAAAACCCAATTATGTCACATTCTTGTGTGCTATCTCAGCTTGTGGATATGCTGGGTTTGTAGAAAAAGGTTGGGAGATTTTTCAAAGTATGGAAAGGGATTATTCGTTGAAGCCTCGGATGGAGCACTATGCTTGTATGGTGGATCTTTTAGGGCGCTCTGGACAGTTAGAGCACGCATGGGAATTCGTAATGAAAATGCCGGAGAAACCCAATTCAGATGTATGGGCTGCTTTCCTCAGCTCATGTAAACTGCATGGTGAATTAGAGATGGCGAGTACAGCCGCAGAGGAACTTTTTAAACTGGGTGCTGATGGGCGGCCCGGTTCGTACATTGCCCTATCAGATGCTCTGGCTGCTGCAGGAAAGTGGGATTCTGTAAATGAAGTTAGGGAACTAATGAAACAGAGAGGAATATTAAAAGATACGGGCTTCAGTTGGACAGGAACAGATGATGGTCGGAAACGATTTCATGCTGGCCTAAGGTATAGGGGCAACCACAGACTGTAGAAAACCAGCATATGTTTGATAATAGACACTCCAATATTCTACGGACACTTGATCCTTTATTTTGGACTAAAGATATGGAAACTTTGTGTTTAGCCGAGTACCAGTGTTTGAAACTAATACCAAATTCCAAGTTACACAGGCTGAAGTATACACACAACTGTGCCACATAGCATGATGAGAAGAAAGAGTTTTCATAGATGTCATGGTTCACAGAGCATCCAAGGGTACAAGGAAGCTTTTGCATCATATGCCAATCTTTGGTGCTTATATGAAGAAGCTAACGAACAGCTGAGGACAAACTTTGACGCTGCTAAATGGTCTGGACAATCCTAATCTACTTTCTGAACCTGATAATTGATATAGAGAGTCCACATGATTACCTGTTACTTGCATCAATGTGATTATGTGAGTCAGTTTACATCCTGGACTGCTTTACCAGCTGCAATAATTTTGCAAGCTTTATACACATTTTTCTTGTTGGTAGACAATTTCTTTTCCATTAGGCATAGTACTGTTCACTTTTGGGTTTGATTTCTAATGTAGCTAAACCGTGACTAGACGTTAAGTTGTTAGTGTTTAAGTGAAAGAATATATGAGAAGTCCATTGTGCTCCCCATTTCCAAAACCTTCTCTTCAGTATTCCCTGCCAGACTCCGACCACCTTCCCCTTTAACCTCTTCCCCATAGGGGAGAATATGTCCCCACTGATATATTGAACACTGGTACTTGAATGTATTATCTTATGAAATTGGCTCTTTGATTTGATTCTTCTAGTTTCACTGTAAATTAAAGAGCATTTGAGTGGTAATGTGCTCTTCTTACTTATTAGCATTGAATAGTGTAAGATTTATTTATGTGGGGGTTATGGTGGTTGGTAGAAGGGTCGCAAGGGTTGGAATTGTGGCCTGGAAAGGGTGTGGTCACCGTGCCATGGTGTATGGCAGGGGATTCCTACTGTTGAATCTGGTCTGCTGTTTGGTTCTCCTATTTGGCAGGGAACAAGGAGAGTTTTTATTTTAAAAAAAAAACAAGAAAAATACATCATTTAACATTAGGCTAACATGTTAATTATAGTAGCAAGCCCAAAATTGAATGGTACTGTGTACAATGATATAAATTAGTCTGCACTAAAAGTTAAAGTCAACAATATGCACTGAATGGCAAAGTCAATAGTACGAGGGTACTATGTAGAATTTTCCCCATAGAAATAGAACTCTACATTCTTTTTACTTCCTCCGTAACATAATGTTTGCAACAAGTCATTTTGTATGATTTTTAAGGAAGAGATATAATGGTATAAACTAGCAAATTAGGCAAAATAATTTTAACACAAGTAAGAATGAAATTATAGATTACTAGTCTTAAAATGGGTTTGGCTAATTTGCTTGTTTACACCATTGAATCGCTTCCTTAAAATGCGTGCAAAGTGACTTGTTGCGATCATTTTGTTACGGAGGAAGTATCTTTTTGTTCTTTGTTTTGAAGTTGTACGATGTCTTGGTATTAGTTGTGTTCTTGATGAATCTGCAGGTACAACATTTTATGGATTCAAAGTTGGAGCAGGCATGTGGATATCTTGCTATTGTAGTTGCGGCAGGAAGCGGAGCAGGCATGTGGATAACTTGCTATTGGAGCTGCGGCAGGAAGTGGAGCAGACCTGGTAAATTATAGAGGTATTGTTTGGAGGTGCAGAAATGTGGTTCGGAGTGGTTATTTACGCGCATGATATGTGACTCTGTACAAGTCAGCGAAATGTGGGATGATCAGATTGAAGTGTGCAGTCGAGTTTCAACTCATTTACAAGGGCCAGGATCAGATCTCCTCCATATGTGAGAGCTCATTAACACAATTTATAGCATCCTGTGTTGTTGCCATATCTATTGATGGAAATTGTTGGAGTATTGAAGAATTTGGACACTCGGATTTCAAGGGAGTGAAGATTGAATATTTAGGTTCTTCTTTTTAATAAACCTGTAGAATGATCAACTTGGCAATATTGACGTGTATCAGAATGTTAGTGCTGAACATATTCATTGTTAGAACTGAGCGACATGTTTAATTTTGTGATAGCTGAACATGGACTACAAAATACTGTAGCACAAACTTAAGAAGGCAAAAGTAAAGAAAAAAGGTGAACATGAGATATCTGTGATTCTCTTCAAAAATTGAAAAAGATTCCAAGTAAAATGTCTATATTCTCCTTGTGCAATGATAAGTAGCTTCTAAAAATTCTCACTATCCCTCAGTCAAGAGATTAATTTTATTTCATAAGTTAAGAAAAAACACTATTCAATCATTTGTCTAATAGAACTAGATGTTGTAGGATTGGCTTCGAGTGGACCTCTGTAGTACTTGAGATTTTGGAAGAGGATGACCCAATTTAGAGAAATAATTAGCAACACAATTTCCTTCTCGCAAAATATGAGTAACACTAATAGTGGTGAAGGCAGAAACAATAAGTTTGATGTTGTTAAAAAGTGACTTGGATACTCCAGCTTAAATTTCCCTTCAATAGGAAGCATCCCCTACAATTACACAGCTTAAATTACGAAATTTGATGGATTTTTTTTTTTTTTTTTGAAGCAATTCACAGAGTGTTTTCAAATGTACACTTCCAATTATAAGATTGGTAAAAGAAGACCCACAACTGGTCATAAATAAGACACTTGAATTACAAATGATAAAGTAGATCTTCAACTTGCTATTGTACAGCTAAGACATGTTGACTCACTGACACTTGAATTACAGAAATAAATGTGCCGGCCAGCTATACAGAATATCAGGGCCGCTGGGCTGGGCCTGGCCAGGCCAACCCGATCTGGTTCCGCCCCTACTCTTATGTGTTAGCCGGTTGGGATATGTACATCTTTTATGCTTTGGTAGAGTATTAAACTATGTAATTGCACTATAATTTTATTATATTATTAAAGAAATTTGGTTCATATTGAAAATTCAATTTAATTATGATTATTTTCATTATTCTTTGAAAAGTTAATTTTTAGAAATAACAATTCCTAGATCAAATAATAATTTCATATTGAAATATCACAAATTAGAATTCTCAACAATAAAATTGTTTCACAATTGATAATATTAATAAATTAAAAAAAATAATTAGATGACATCTTTATTACAGATCATTTCAACTTAATTTCATTTCAGTTCAGTTCAGTTCCGTTCATCTCCATTCAGTTCAGTTTAGTTTAGTTCAGTTCGGTTCAGCTCCAACCAGTTCAGTTCAGTTCAATTGTTCTTAGTAAATCTAAACAGTCCCATAATCATATACGTAGGAATATACCTCCTCCGTTTTTTAAAGTGATACAAAGTTGCTTTTTCGTTTTTTGAGGCAAACGATTGTAAGTGTAATTAGTTGGATTTAATTGTAGAATAAGTGGGTGTGGTCCCCACCCAACTTTTTTTAATTAGGCGGCAAAGAAGGGGGGATCACTCCCTTAGGCGCCCAATTCTTATTGGCTGATGCACCACTTTTGAAACTTTCTAAATCTTTCCCTCCATTTCGTTTTCATTTCTTCCCAAATCCCCCCCCCTCCCTCAGTTCAGAATGGGAGATGCACCAAATGAGTTCTTCCAAGTCATGGTTGATCAATATAATTGAGAAGCCTACTATGAACATCTTCTAACTGAGATGGAGCACAACATGGACAGTCAATCCCCTCCTGAAACAGAAGAAACACAGATACAGATTAGGGGAAAAAGGTCAAATCTAACAAACGAGAAAAGAAGGCAAGCAATTGATGAGCTTTTAACAATGCTTGAGCAAAAAAAAATACCATTTGGAGCAATTTCTAAAACAGCTTTGAAGTATGGTGTTTCCAGGGTGACAATGGACATATTATGGAGGAGAGCATGTGCACAAAGAGCAAATGGTGATGCCATTGATGTCAGGAACCAAAAAGAAGGAAGAGTTGGCAAAAAAGCAAAGGGAATCAGTGAGGAATTCCTGCAGTCAGTCCCTCTAAGTTTGAGGACAAGTGTGAGATGCTTTGCAGGGGCATTAAAAGTTCATCCCTCAGCAGTTTACACACTCCTCAAAATGGGGAGATTAAGAGGTCATATAAGCAGTAATCATTCAAGTCTAACAGAAGCACATAAATTGGCTAGGATGAAATGGGTTTTATCCCACATTGAACCAAGAACTTCAACACAACCAACCAATTTTATGAACTTACAAAACATAATCCATATTGATGCAAAATGGTTTTATCTAAGTCCAGAAACTAGAAGGTTCTACTTGCTGCCAAGGGAAGCTAATCCTTATGGGTGCTGCCAATCTAAAAGGTTTAAGATTAAGGCAATGTTCATGGCAGCCACTTCTGAACCATTATTTGACAATGAAGGAAAAGTGTTACATGATGGCAAATTTGGTATTTTCCCCTTTGTGGAAAAGATTCCAGCTAGGAAGAGAAGCAAAAACAGAGAGGCAGGCACAATTGAAACAAAAGTAATTGAAATAATCACTCAAAAGGTCATCATCAGAGACATGATAATTCAACATGTCATCCCCTCAATCATGAGTAAATGGCCTGAAGGAATGTCTACAGACATATTCATTCAGCAAGATAATGCTAGGTCACACATACACCCTAATAATGAGGAATTCAAAGTAGTAGCAGCACAAAATGGATTCAACATCCAACTCATTCAACAATCACCTCAATCCCCTGATTTAAATGTTTTAGATTTTGGGTTTTTTAGAGCTATTCAAGCTTTGATGTATCAAACATTTTCAAAAACTATTGATGAACTTATTGTAAGTGTTAATGATGCTTATGTAAGGTTTGATCCTCAAGGTATGAAGTATACTTGGCTACAATTGCAATATGTGATGGTTGAAATTTTGAAAGTGAAAGGTGGAAACAACTACAAAAACCCCCATCATGGTAAGGCTAAATTAGAAAGATTGGGCCTCCTCCCCAAAACTGTTTTGGTTGATCAGTCCTTGATTGATGAAAGTGTGAAGTACTTAAATGATAAAATGCCCTCAAATGAAGAAGAAATTATCCTTTTGATAATGAGTCAAGTTTGACAACTACTAATGTTGTTTATGAAGAATGAAAGAAGACATTTGAATGCAAAAAAGGGTGAAGACTTTTTTGGGAAAAAAATGAAGCATGAAGTTGCCGTTTTGTGAAGTTCATTGTACAAAAAACAGAGTACAAAAAACAGAGTACATGTAAGCAAGACAATTTTTGGGTGACTACATGGTCTTTTTTGGGTATTTAAACTGCAAACCAAATCTTAGGTAGCTAGGGAGGAGGATGGAGTTCAAATTACAAGTACTTTTTGTAACTAGGTTTGTAAATGCAGTTTAAAACATGTTATGTTAACCATTTCAGAGTTATATGCAAATATGATTGTCATTGATTTGTCATTAAATTCATCCATTTATTGTGCATCAAGGGATTGATATAGGTGACTGAGATGGAAGAACCACAATATGCATCACAAAAACATCATTTGACCTTTAAATCCATCAGGGAGTACAGAGTAACTCATGAAGATAGGCCAATGTTACCTCATGGCACACAAGTTGCCGAGCAATTCATTGACCTACTTCGAGTTCATTGTGAGTCCCTTCATCATTTGGATTGTTGAGTGAAATTTAACAATGGACTCTTTATTCTTTCAATTTACAAATGACTCACAATTGTGCAATACATACTAAAAGCCAACTTAAAACATTCAAAATTCATCAATATGCATCTTCATCATTCACCAAATTAGGCATCAACCACTTATTCAAAGCAAATACTACTCAGAAACCATAATCATGGTCACAAAAGGAATGAATTCTCAACAGCGCCAGCACTAAATTAACTCATGAACATTGTCCAACAAAAACCAATCCAACAGTAATTCTAGGGACTCATATACGCATCCAATATAATGTAAGAACCATTTGCAAAATCAATACTAATCAAATCTTAATAGCAACAATTCATAATTAAGTAATGCAATCTAAACAACAATAACAACCACAAGGCAAATTTGAAGGAATCGGCAGAAAAGCAATAAAAAGGAAATTCACACCTCATTTCCTCTTTCTAGCAGAGGAAGTAGCAGCAGGTAAGGAAGCCAAATCTTTAGCAAAGGAGGATCTGAGGTACGGTTTCCTCCCACCATCAATGGAGGAACCACCACCACCAGATCCACCATCATGGGACCCACCACCACCAGCTCCACCAGCAGACCCACAAGCAGAAGGAGGGGCACAAGAAGTAGGAACACCACACAATTTCCCAGATCCATCAAAACAAACACTTAAAACTCTTTCTCTGCATTCTCTTAGAGTAGTCATAAAAATCCTCCGGCTGAGGAGCACATAGGTCACACACAATATGCCTCACAGATCTGCAGATTTCCTTCCCTTTCCCTTTCTTAATCTCCTTCAACCCTTCTCCCTTACCCTTTTCTTCTCTGTCCTCACTCAACCAACTTTTTATTTTCCTTTTCTTTCCTCGTTTCCCTCCTCATTCACCTTCACTTCCTCAGAATCAGATGAAATCTCAACGAAATTGAAATAGCCAAACTCAGAATCGGAACGAAAACTTTCATCATCACTCCAAACAACAGAGTTTTTTTCCTGGGCTTCCAGAACCTTACCTAAAGCTCGACATGCACGGGGACCCATCACCTTCTCTGCACCCTCATTCTCATATAATCGCCTCGGCCGAGGAGATCCATGTTCGAGGGATTGAACTACATCATAGATGAACATGGCCTCATCTTCATCCCTTGCGTCAACTAGTGGCTTCAAATAAGGGACGTATGACATTTTTTTGGAGAGGAGAGTGCAGATTTGGTTCGATTTTTGGGAGAATGAAAGTGAAACAGAAGGAGACGATATGGTGAAGGATGAACAAAGAGGATTGATGAGAGACAAGTTGGAGGATGAGGAGAGAGACGAGATAAGTACAGAAATCCTAGAACAGTTCTGAGAAGGGAGAGGATTTTTGAGAAGGGAAAGTGAGAGTCAATAACTGATGAATGAACGAACCCAAGAATGTGAAGGGTTTTGTTCATGAATCAGTTATGATTCATAAATGGGGGGGTTGGGGAGATGAAATTTGGTGGGAATCATTAATGGGATAGGTAGGTATAGATATGATTAATTAGTATGGCTGAAAGAATTTAAGTTTGGTTAAATAAGTAAGGGTAATATTGTCATTTTATAAGGTAAATATTACCAAAGTTAGAAAGTTTTAAAAGTGTATTACTTAAGAAAACATCCACTTTTGGAAAGTGTATCACTTAAAAAAAACGGAGGAAGTACTAAATTTTATTATAAAAAAAAGAACACAATTGGTCACAAAAAAAGTCAAGTCCCGTCTTTCCAAGAAGTAAGTGTTGAAATAGATGAGATAAAACTAATGAAAAAGGTTGAGTCCTATGCTATGATCATACAAAAAAATGTGAAATTATTTATTTAAATGATCTTAAAAATGGAATGAAAATCCCCCGTTGGTCATTCACGGTTCATTCATCATAACATATTTAAAACTCTTTCATCATAGTCATAGTTTACATATCATTGATAGTAATTATAATAATAGTTCATTGACCTAATCATTTCTTTTAGGATAAATTATACTTTACCACCTTTATATTACAACCTTTTGTAAACTACCACATTTTAGTTTTTTTTTTTAAACTACCACCTTTACTCTTACAAATGTTTATATACTCCCACCTAATAACGGAATCTGTCAAAAAAATTTGTATAATGGGGCCCACTAATTACAAACTTAGTTAAATACCCCCCTAACCCCATTTCTCTTCTATTCTCTCTTTCTCTCTCCTCATAAATATAAGATCACCTTCCTTCAACCAAGAAATCCTTGATTTTAAAGCCTAAGTTATAATAGCCCAAATATTGTAATTCTGAAAAAATAATCAAACCCAAATCAATTACACACTTTAATTTTGCATAATTATGAATACCATATAAAATTATACCAACAGAGCTAAATTAGACAAAAAAAAAGATAATTCTGCGGAAAATCGAACAACCCAGATGAAGTGAATCAAAATTCTCAAATACCCAGAAATGTTTGATTTCTGCAAGAAATCCATAACCCAAATTAATTAGACATATAATTTTTGAAACTAGATAAATTAAGCACGAAAATTCAACAAGATGGAAGGGTTTGGGATGCTGCCTTGTTGAGGTTTAGTGGTTTACAAAGAAATGTGTTTTTGCAAGAGACCTAATTGATGAAAGAGATCGATTAACAAATGGCAGAAATGTATTTGCAATAAATCTAATTGATGAAAAGTTTTATGGGGTTTTTAGGGTATTTGATTAGGTTTTTGAGGATCAATGGCAGTGGGGATCGGAGATTAAAGGGTTAGAGGAAATCAGAGAAGAGGGTGTGGGATTTGGGTAAAATGTCAAGATTCGAGGTTAGAGAAGAGGGTTGTAAGCTTGAGTTTGTGTATCCATGGTGGGTGAGAGTGAAGAGAGATTAGAGGAGAGAAAGAGAGATTAGAGGAGAGAGAGGGAAAATCATATGAAAGAAATGAGGATTTAGGATTTTTTAACCTCAATAGTTAAAAGTAGGGCCCACTTCACAGAAGAATTGACGGAATCCATTATCAGGTGGGAGTATATAAATATTTGTAAGAGTAAAGGTGGTAGTTTAAAAAAAAAACTAAAAGGTGGTAGTTTACAAAAAGTTGTATAATAAAGGTTGTTGTATCACAATAAAAGAGGACACGTGGTCCAGTCAAAGACTGCCACGTGGCCCATGGATTGGTGACACGTGGCTCCTCCTCCATATGACACTTGGCGGCATACAAGAGGATAGCTGGTGACCTCATCAATTTTGAATAAAGAGGCCCAATTATTCCCTAAAGTAGAGAATAATCAGCCCAAATTCCCATAAAAGGAAGAAAGTGATTGGTTAAAGGGCTCAAGATAATGACACTATGACAAGTGTCATCCTCTCATTCCCCCACCAATCACATCCCTCTATTTTAGGGTGCTCCTTTCTATACATAGATACTATAAATAGCTCCTCATAATCAGGTAAAAGGGACACAACTACTCTCCTAAACTTACTCTGTCAAAATTCATACTCAGATTTTATCTATAGTATTCTGACTTAAGCATCGGAGAGGGAATCAAACCCAAACCTCCGGTTTGGTTTTCCCCTTTTTGCAGGTTCGGAAACGAAGCTACGTCTCTGCACAAGCCTCCTAATTTCATCAACCCTACACTTGTCCTTCATCCGGACAAACACCGTTTACTACAAGTTTACGTAAAACATTTGGCGCCGTCTGTGGGGAGGCGCAGAGATGACAGATTGCAATTCGTCCAACCGTGGACAAAGGATGAGTCCTTATGTACAGGTCAATGACACAGTCGATGATGAGCGTCCACCTAGGGGACGGGACAGTCAGCGACAAAACGATCCAATTGGGGCAGTCTTAGAGCCCAATCCCGCTCTTCCGGTCACGGCGGCTCATTTGAAAATGCCCTAAATGAGTTCCAAGCTAGGATGGCCCAAGTCGTTCAGGAGCAGATTAAGAACAACATGCTGGTTTTTCGAATAGGCACTCAGCCAGATGCTAGGCCTACACCTAGAAGAGGAGCCTCCCAGGAGAATGTAGCTGGACCAAGCGGAGCTAGACGACCAGAGGAAGCTCGAAGGTCGTCTAGGGGAAGGCATCCTGCTCGTAGTGAGCAACCACGTCGTCTAGACTGGAATCTAGTTGTCACCAACCCGGTGAACAGACCATTGGACGGTCGTCGAATGGAGACTGACGCTAGGGAGTACTTGCAAGCAAAGAGAGTAGCAGCCCAACAAAGTTCGGCTACTGGATCAACGCCTTACTTGCCGGACCCCACCCTGAGGATTCGGAGTCACACTATGGAGCAAGGAAGGACTCCGTCTATCTATGAGCCTCGTCAGGAGCGAACGGTGGTTCAGCCCAATGTCTACCAGAGGACTTCTCAGCAGAATGTATATAGGAGAGGGTCTCAGGAGGTCAGTTCGTCAAATCCAGTTCTCAGGGAATGTCGAAGAGATACGGTACTAGTTGATGCACGCTTCAGGGAGCTACGCATAGATTGGCCGGCGCCTTTCCCCGCCAGGATAATGCAAGCCCCTCCATGTGCTAAGGTTAAGCTACAACCATTGATCCGTTCGACGGCACTACTGATCTAGATGATCATCTTTCAGCATACAAATACCAAATGTACGTCCAGGTTGTGGAAGATGCTACATGGTGTAAGAACTTCCCAGCTACTCCGAAAGGGGTTGCCCAGAAGTGGTTTAACAATTTACCAGCAAATTCCATCAACAATTTCACTGAGTTGAGTACCTCATTTACTAGTCACTTTGTAGCCAATCGGTAGGAGCAGAAGACTAGTATTCATTTGGGTAAGATTGTCCAAGCCCCAAAAGAGTCTCTGAGAAGTTTTGTGAAGAGGTTTGATCTTGAAGCTCTCCAGATCCACGACTTGAATGCGGGTGTAGCATTTGATGCATTCATTCGAGGACTCCGTCCAGGAACCTTTAAGTTCGACCTAGTCAAGAAAAAAGTAAGCACATTAGCCGAAGCTCTAAGGGAAGCCGAAGCTTTCATACATGCGACAGAGGTGTGTGCTGAAGCCAAGCACTCAGAGTCTAAGAAGCCCGAGGAGCCTGTTCAAAAATCTAAGAACAATCCTAAGAAGGCTGAGACCTGGGTAGTATCTTCAAGCACAACCCCGTCAAGAAGAGAGAAAAGAAAAGAAAGGGCTGTGTGGGCTGAGCCTATCGAGTTTAATAAGGACCAGTACTCAATCCTTATGGATATTAAGGACCAGCATGAACTTAAAGCCCCAGCGGAGATGAAGACGCCTTACAAGAATTGGGACAAAAGCAAGTATTGTCACTTCCACAAGGATTGTGGGCATGAAACCAATGAGTGTAAACATCTGAAGAGAGCTTTGGAGCATCTTGCAAAGCAGGGAAAGATGAACCAGTATGTGTCTCGGGAAGGTCGTTTTCAGAAGAAGGATTTTCGGCAAAGTAAGAAGAAAGAAAGTGCTAGTACTGATGAAGATGTAGTTTTGGTGATATCCGACGGATTTGCAGCCGGAGGACCAACTTTGAGAGGGCACAAAAATTATGTTAGGGAGCTCGGCCAAGTGTTGCTAACAGGAAAAACCAAGGTGGACCCGTTCCCCTTGGTAACGGTGAGTGAGGGAGATCGTGGTCAGATTAGAACCCCTCATGATGATCCCCTGGTCGTAGAGATGAAGATAGCCAATCTAAGAGTACGAAGGATCCTTATAGACACTGGCAGCTCGACTGACATTATTAGTGCTGATTATTTGTCAAGACTGAAGTTTGATGAAAAAGACCTCCTTCCAGTCCATCATCCGATTATAGGATTTGGAGGTGGAATCATACATCCGATCGGGACGGTGTCGTTGCCCGTCCGAGTCGGAGAGAAAGATAGGAGTAGAACTATGTTCATAATGTTTTTGGTTGTCAAGGATCTGACAGCATACAATGTAATTCTGGGACGTCCTACTCTCAATAACATTAAGGCGGTCATCGTCACTCATCTCATGTTGATGAAGTTCGAGTGTGACGATGGCCAGGTCAGCACAATCTACGGAGATCAGCGGGCCGCTAGGGAGTGTTATCTTACAACCTTAAAGCCTTCGTCATGGAAGTTGAGTGAAGTTGAGCCCATGGATGTAGACGAGCCCAAAGAGGTTGGGGCAGAGACAGTAGGAACGTCAAGAATGAAAGAAGAGAAATTTCAGACGCATGTTGCTTCCGTAAGGAAGCTTCAGGAGAAAGAAATGAACTGTATGTTACTCCAGAAAGGAAAACGGCAAGAGATTTGCCCAGTAAGAAGAGGAAGTTCACCCAGGTGAAGGAAGAACCAAGGTCTTCAGCCGAGGTGATGACAATAAAAAGCTTGACTCTTGATCGTCCCAAGCCTCCTGAAGCTCCTTTAAGTATTTGTTTAGATGATTCCCGTCCAGAAAGGACGTTACAGATTGGAGCAGGTTTGAAGCCCGAGTTGCAAGAAGCTATAATCACACTGTTGAAGGAATATCCGGATATCTTTGCCTATGGGGAAGAAGAGATGCCGGGAATTGACCCCGAAGTAGCTGTCCATCGGCTAAATGTTGATCCAGCCAGAAAACCGATCAGGCAGAAGAAGAGACATTTGAGACCTGTCAGGAATCAAGATGTAGATGACGAGGTCAAAAAACTGCTTGAGGCCGGTTTTATCAAAGAAACCCACTATCCAGATTGGGTGGCAAACGTGGTAATGGTCCCCAAGCCGAATGGAACTTGGAGGATGTGTATTGACTATACGGACCTGAACCAGGCCTGCCCCAAAGATAATTTTCCTTTGCCCAAGCTGGACCGTCTGGTGGACTCGACGGCCGGGCATGCGTTGCTGAGCTTCATGGATGCTCATTCAGGGTTCCATCAGATCCCGATGCTGCCAGAGGACCAGGATAAGACTTCATTCATAACAGAAAATGGGTTATATGGCTGGCTAATGATGCCTTTTTGTTTGAGAAATGCCCCGGCAACCTTTCAGAGGCTTATCAACCAGATCTTTTCACCTCAGTTGTGCTGTAACCTGGAAGCATACATTGACGATATGATCGTCAAAAGCCAAGAGGAAAAAGATCATGTCGCAGATTTACGCGAAACGTTCGAAACTTTGCGCAAGTATAAACTAAGACTTAACCCAAAGAAGTGCGTCTTCGGGGTCTCGGCTGGCGAATTCTTGGGGTTTCTAGTAGATCAGCGAGGGATAGAAGCAAATCCTGAAAAAATCCAAGCTATACTCGACATGAAGCCTTCAACAAAGGTTAAGGAAGTACAGCGGCTGACTGGCTGTCTAGCGGCTGTGGGACGTTTTTTGTCCAAGTCGGGTGACAAGTGTCATCATTTTTTTGAAACGATAAAAAAGAAAGCAAAGTTTCAGTGGACTCCTGAAGCAGATGAAGCCTTACTTGAAATCAAGAAGCATTTACAGCAGCTCCCACGTCTAATAAGTCCGGTGGTCGGGGAGAAGTTGTATGTTTACCTGGCTGTTTCTCCTGAAGCAGTCAGTGCAGTACTGTTAGCTGAGAGAGATGCAATATAAACCCCTATATACTTTGTGAGTCAAGTACTCAAGGATGCAGAAAGCAGATACACTACGGTAGAGAAGTTCGGTCTGGCCTTAGTAGTAGCTAGCCGGAAGCTAAGGCCCTATTTCCTGGCTCATAGTATAGTTTTTTATACTGATCAGCCGCTAAAGCAAGTCTTACAGAAGGTAGAGGCGGCTGGAAGGATGCTCAAATGGGCGAATGAACTGAAGATGTTCGACATTACTTTTGAGCCAAGGATAGCGATTAAGGGGCAGGCCTTGGCAGACTTCATTGCTGAACTAACTCGACCAGTGCTGGATCCAGTAAAAGACCCCTCTGAGGGCAGTCAGTGTTGGAAGCTAATGGTGGATGGTTCGTCTACCACTCAGGGAAGTGGGGCAGGCCTTGTTTGTAAGTCCCCTGAGGGAGACAAGTATGAATACGCTGTATGTTTCAAATTTCCGGCGTCCAATAACGAAGCTGAATATGAAGCCCTACTGGCCGGAATCCGCATATGCCGAGCAGCGGGAGCTAGAGAGTTGGAGGCAAGGTCAGATTCTCTTCTGGTTGTCAGCCAGGTTAACGAGGAGTATGAATGCAAAGAGGCCTCCATGGCCAAGTATGTCCAGTTGGTAAATGAAGAGATCAAGCAGTTAGATGGATTCACCCTGGTACAAGTACCTAGGTCTGAGAATCATCAGGCTGATGCTTTATCTAAACTAGCAAGTTCTGCTTTAGGCGACACCCCAAGAACTGTTTTATGGGAGGTACAAGAGAAGAAGAGTATTGATCGGGAAGAGATAATGTTTTTGAGCCGAGAGAACAACTGGATGGAGCCTATTCTTCACTACTAAAAGACTGGCCAATTACCAGAAGACTCGGCAGAAGCAAAATATGTTAAGGCTCATGATAAATGGTTCGAAGTTTGGGATGAGACATTGTACAAGAAATCATATGATCGTCCGTTGTTGAAGTGCATTACCAGGGAAGATGGCCTCGAGGTACTGAAGGACTTGCATGAGGGCTCTTGTGCCTCACACATTGGCGGCCAAGCACTGGCTGAGAAGGCACGTAGGACTGGCTACTTCGGGCCGACATTAAATGCTGATGCCATGGACTATGCAAAAAAATGCGACTGTTGCCAGAAGCATGGCCATCTCTTTAAGCGACCGTCCAATTTCCTGACCCCAGTCCTGACTCCTTTGCCGTTTGCTAAATGGGGGATGTACATTCTAGGTCCTTTCCTTATGGTGGCTGGCCAAAAGAAATTCGTGATCATGGCCGTGGACTACTTCTCGAAGTGGGTTGAAGCTGAAGCTGTAAGGGGCATAAAGACGAATGACGTAAAAAGGTTCATCTGGAAAAACATCATCACGAGATTTGGGATGCCCCAGTCAATAGTGTTTGACAATGGACCCCAATTTGAGACCCATAAGCTGAAGGATTGGCTTACAGAGAGGGATATTAAATCCCACTTTGCTTTTGTTGCTCACCCCCAGGCAAACGACCAGGTAGAGGCTTTCAACAAGATCATATCAGAAGGCATTAAGAAGAAGCTAGAAAATGCCAAGGGTTTTTGGGTGGAAGAGCCTCAGCTGGTCCTTTGGTCCATCAGAACTATAGCCAAGAATTCAACAGGGGAAACGCCTTCATGCTAGTCTATGGATCAGAAGCGGTCCTACCCATCGAAATCGAAGAACCCACCCTCCGCGTCATGTTATATTCAGAAGAGACCAACTGGGCAACAATGCGTCTGGCATTGGACAAGTTGCCGAAAGTCCGAGGTAATGCTCTCTTGAGGATGGAATTGTACAAGTTACGGATGGCTAGGGAGTTCAACAAACGGGTAACCAGACGACCTCTCAAAAAAGGGGATCTGGTCCTTCGAAAGATGGAGGCTGTAGGACGAGCAAAG
Source organism: Patellifolia procumbens (assembly GCA_947645195.1). NCBI lineage: Eukaryota > Viridiplantae > Streptophyta > Magnoliopsida > Caryophyllales > Amaranthaceae > Patellifolia > Patellifolia procumbens. Next base: position 115,110 of record CANSGD010000412.1, read on the forward strand.
GAACTTGGCAAACTTACCCCGAATTGGGAAGGACCTTATCTGGTCGTTGAAGAAGTGCGTAGCGGAACGTTTAAGCTACAAGATTTGGATGGACGCCCAATACCACGAACCTGGAATTCCGATAATCTGAAAAAGTATTATGTTTAATCAAGTACAAAGTTTTTTACAAGTTGTAAATGAAGTGCTACGGCACAGAAAAATATTTTAGAAATGTCTTACATGTACCTTAGCCTAGGCTAAGCAAACTTCATATCAATACATATTCTAAATTATGGTCTATGGTCTGAGTTGCTAGATTATATATGGGTTAATTGTTATTAGTTCTACTACACACTCAGCAAGGGGCATTTTATTATCCAAAGCCATCGTGGGGCATTTTACCATGGATGGACGAAAGATGGTTATTAGATAATAAACCATAAAAGACCAATATGAAAGACAGATATTACTTCCTAAAGGAAGACGTCTGCAAAAATCATCTCAATCTGTCCAAGACATAACTGATGCATAAAGACTCCTTGATTAAAGGTTTTTACTTTAACAAGAAGCAATTAGTAAATCGTCCAAATCCAAGTTCACTAAAACTTTGAAAATGGACGAACATTGCTTCCTAAAGGAAGCCGGCTAGAGAGACGTATTTCCTTAGTAAAGGAAATCCCCGTCATAACACCTTAAATTAATCAAAGGTATTATTTCCTAAAGGAAATCGGCCGAAATGAGATGTCTTAGTAAAGAAGGTCTCATTACTTACGAAAGGCGTGAACTAGACACTCACCTTCATACGATGCCTCCGTCTAAGCATAGACCAACAGCCATCCTAAGAAGGGGGGCATACAGTATCAGTCCAGCAAGGAAAGAATAATTCTTAGACGCCTTCCTTTAGAATCTTACATTGGTACTTAACCAATGATTAGTTCAAAAAGGAAAACGTCCAAAGAATAATCCTTAGACGCCTTCTTTTAAGTCTTTACATTGGTACTTAACCAATACTTAATTCGAAAAGAAAGACGTCGAAGCCATAATTCTTGGACATCTTCCTCATCATGTTGACAAGATTGCTGATTCAATAACTTGGTCATTCTCTAATAAAACAGGAAGAAATTAGAGTAGGGACAAGAAGAAAAGAGAGTTGTAAACTTTCATTATATGTTAACATTACTTCTGGACGAGCTTGGACTGCTGAAGTACAAAGCAGGCTTACAGGTTTATCATTCAAGTCTGGAATAACAAAAAGAACTACTTCTGGACGAGTTTGGTCTGCTGAAGTACAAACCAGGCTTACAGGTTTATCATTCAAATTCAGAACTAACAAGCTACTTTTGGACGAGCTTGGACTGCTAAAGTACAAAATAAGTTTACAAGATCGTCATCCCAGTCTAGAACTAAGTATGGCCGATCTACAAAAATACTTAGACAAAACAACAATTGACAACATGAGGAGCGTCTTGATCTGATTGTGGGCCAAGACTCTGATAACAGTTGCGTACTTCTTCAACTTGTCAAGCTGAGCCTGAATATCTTTCCTGCCCTCCTCGCTGTCGTACTTCTTAGAGTACTTGGTGAAAGCCTTCTTCTTAGACTTGCACCAGTTACTCGTCAGGAGTAGGTTCCACATTTTTCTCTGTGTCCACAGGAACATCCAAGTTTTCATCGGCTGTGGCATCAGGTTATATGTATTCTTCCCCGTCAGAATCTATAAATGCTGGGGTTTTCTCTTTGCGCAGCCGGGCCTTAGAGCATTCTTCCTGGAACAGAAGCCTTCTCTCAAACCGGAGCACCTCTTCTGGGTCAGCTAGCATATCAAAGGCTTTGAGGGCCCATTCCTTAGCCTGGTTTTCGGCATCAGAAAAGCTTTTGACGGCCTCCTCAAAGTCACGTTCCCTCAAAAGCTTTTGACTAGCAACCTCCGTTGTAAGCCCCACAATTGCCTGATGGAACAAGGCCGCAGTAATGAGAGCAGCCCTCTTTTACTCCTCGATGGGCTGGGTTGCTGTGTCAATCCGACTCCTCAGCTGATCCACCTCGGCTTGCAGGCTACCCAAGCTCATCGTCATGCGCTTATTCATATTGTCCATATCAGCCATCCATTTCTCCATGGCCCTCACACTTTGAGCATGCTCCAAGTTCAGAGTTGCCATTTCCAATATGGCCTTGTCCCCGGCATCAGTTACCTGACGGACAAGCTGCTTATTCTCTTTGCGGAGGTCCCTGATGAAGTCCTCGGCCATCAGAGAACGGGCAAAAGCCTAAAAGGTGAGGACAAGTTAGACGATGGGATAACAAACAAGATATGTGTAAGTATATAATGAAGGTAGTAGGTGGCACTTACTTCAGCAGTCAGCTGGGTTATGTAACCCACATGGCCGGCAGCAGCTCCCCTTAAGCCCTTTACATAAGCTTCAGGAAAAGCGTCAAAAACTTCACGCTTTACCTATTCCCTTTTCATTTTTGAGTACTTGGCTAAGAAGGGAAAAGGCTCATCTGGATAATCCTCGTCCTCAGGACCCTCGGCCATTAGCCCTTTTCCCTTATCTGTAACGAATGGAGGATTAAACATAAGGACATGAAGAACAACTGTTTGTTTGTTGGACGGGCTCTGTGACCGTCTCCCAATTCTCCGTGTTCTTACCACGTTTGGATAATAGGACTCACCAGAAGACAGAGACCTACCACTGTAGGCCGCAGGCATTTGACTTTCCAGCCGAGCTACAGCTCCACTGTAAGCCGAGACTTGGGGGGTTGCCGCGTCCGGATCCCCCACTTCCACAACGTTAAGTTTATCAGTCGCGTCCGGCTGAGTCGAAAAATCTGCTAAGGGGAGAATTTCCCCCTTTTTTGGAACAGAAGGGGTGGAGGAGACTTCCACCACCTTAACCTTACCTCCGTCTGAAGGACGAGGTACTCTGGCAGCCAGCTGGCTGATAGGTGCAGCTTTCAAAGCCTGCGACATGCTAGAATTTGTAGTCTTTTTCTTGAATGTGCTCTTACTCTTTTTTGCCGAGGATTTCTCTTCGGCAGGAGTGGGTGCAGCTCTTTTCCTAGCCAAGGGCACCGTACTGGCAGGCTTGGACGAGGCTTTGTCTGCAGCCTTGGCCGTGGGAGCCTTTGACTGAAAAAAAACTTTGATTAGTCCACATTGCTTGCAGAAGGAAAGCGTCCTAAATATTGAAATTTAAATGACTTACCCATTTAGTTCCAAAAATACCCAGTGATTTAATAAGGAAGACGTCCTAGGATTGGAAACCTAGACGCTCTCCTGTTCTTGAACAACTTGGGCACAAAAAGACCCAGTGATTCAATAAGGAAGACGTCCTAGGATTGGAAACCTGGACGCTCTCCTGTTCTTGAACAACTTGGGCACAAAAAGACCCAGTGATTCAATAAGGAAGACGTCCTAGGATTGGAAACCTGGACGCTCTCCTGTTCTTGAACAACTTGGGCACAAAGAGGTCCAAACTGATCCATTAAGGAAAACGTCTAAGGTATGTACGCCTGGATGCTTTCCTATTCAGAACAATTTGTGTAGAAAGACAAACTTTTCAATGAAGCAAAACGTCCAATGTTTGAATGCCTAGACGCTTTCCTACTCGGCACAATTTGTTCATAAAAACAGTTCAATGAAGGAAAACGTCCAAGGTTTGAAAGCCTGGACGCTTTCCTATTCAGAACAATTTGTTTATGAAGACCAAATGTTCAATTAAGGAGAACGCCCAAGGTTTGTACGCCTGGACTCTTTCTTATCCAGAATAATTTGTTTATAAAAACAAACTGATCCATTGGGGAAGACGTCCAAAGTTTGTAAGTCTGGACGTTTTCCTTCTTGGATAGTTTAGACTTGGTTTGAAATCATTGACAAAGGACGTCCAAGGTAAAATTCTTGGACGCCTTCCTTCTTTGAAAGATGGAACCCATAAGAAAACTTGATTACTTTTAAAGGAAGAACGTCCAAGATCTAGTATCCAGACGCTTTCCTTTTACAAGCAACCTTTGGTTGCAAACTAGAAAAGAAATGAGAAAATGTTGTCTTACCAGGGTGGTGCCCCGTTTCTCGGCAGGCTTCTTGGCCGCCTCCATGCGCAATTTTTGGGCAAAGCGAGCAGAGTCCATTTCGCCTCTTTGGGAGCGAGATAGAAGTGATCTGGCTTCCTCTGACAAACAAAAGACGAAAACAGGTGAGACAAAGGCATAATGATGGAGTAGAGGAAAACTATAAGAATTGGATTACCTTTATACTCGCCTAACCAAAGTCCAGCGGCCACTAAAAACTTGCTACTATAAAATCTTTCCTTGAAGGGTATCCAGCCGGCAGGGCCTTTGATGGTTGGACAATCCTCCTTTTTGTATTCTACCACTCTGAAGTGGTCAACCACCAGGTCGTCATAGTTATTCTCTAGGCCCAGAAGGGGAGCTCCACGTCCAGTATGGGTAACCGCACGACTACGGTACCGATAACGTTTGGAAATTTCCTCGTCGAGGGCCTGGAGATAAAGGAAGTGGGACTTCCAAGTATGCATCTTTGACGGCTTTGATATCGCGTATTTATATAGACTTTTCTCCCTTATTTACAAGCTAATTTGTGCGTCATTGGAGCTCTTGGGAGCTATTTTGTGCTAACTATCATATATAGTTGTGGTTTCGTGTTTTAGTGTTGAATTGTAGGTTTTAGGGAGTTTTCTCCTTATTCCCGAGCCAATTGGAAGCAACCACGGCTTCACGAGATGTTACGAGGCACGTAGGAAGGCTCACGAGTTTTATGGGTAGTTTAGGAGGTCCCAAGACCCCTAAACGTGAAGATTAGAGAGCCAAAGAGTCAAAAAGGAGGTTTCCGTACACTGATCGGGCAGAAATGGCCCGATCGGGCGAAGTATTTATGATCGGGTATGAAAGTCGCGGACTCGATCGGGCAAGGCGTGCTCGATCAGATCGAGCGAGCATCAATGCACCAGACCCGATCGGGCATAGTGTGCCCGACCCGATCGGGCTGGGCGCTGCTACATCCTAATTTGTTGCTGCTGTTTAAGAGAGTGTGCTGGGCTCGTTTGTCGCCTGGCCCGATCGGGTGGCTGCCCACGGCCCGATCGATTGGGCCGTAAAAATCAAATGCTGCTGCTACGAAGGCCCAGGAGCCAAGTGGGTGATGTTTTGCACTCGGCCAGATCGGGTACTGTCCTCGGGCCCGATCGGGTCTGGCACCCTTTTACGCGGATTTCGCCTTTTGTTTCCGTTTTTAGTTAACTTGAGGGGGTATTATAAATACCTTTTTCTTCATTATTTAGAGACATCTTTTTATTATCTTTTCATTAGCTTTAGACTAGTTTTATTCCTCATTTTTCTTAGTTTAATTCAAGCACTTTAGATTAATTTAGAGGTGATCAAACCTATTTCGATTTCAATAAAAGTTCCTGCTTTCTGTCAATTGGTACTCTTCCCTACCCTAATCTCTTTTGTTATTCTTGATTGCTTACTTTATTTATTTAATTATTCATGATGCAATTGTTAGGGTTTCATATTAGTTTTGTTGTTGTTAATTCGATTATGAGTGAGTAGTTTTCGTTCTAGGGTGTTAGATAGGAAAGCCATGTTTATACCATGATTGTGATTTAGATTTCTATCAATTTCTAGGGCTTGATTAGGGTGATTGTGATGTGATTTGTTCTTATTGAGTAATTAATGTAGTGTACAATGTCATTGATTGCTTGTGGTTAATAGTTGTTTGCACAGATCCGTCTTACGACTAGAGGCCTAGGACACGTCAGTAGTTCTGATTACGTTAGTGAACATGCGGCGTATGTTGAACTATGAACGTTGAGTCTTAACCATAGCCTAACACATGCTCTAATCCCCCGACTCTTGACTTAGGTTTTGATAGTAGTTGACCCTATTTGATTGGTATAAGCATGGTGGACCGACCTGATACCCTAGGTTTTTAGTCCATAGTCAATTCCTCGATTTAATTTGTCTTCCTTAGCTTAATATTTATTTCAGTTAATTCTTCTCTGATTTCATCTGAAGTAGCTGAATTGATTGAATATTAATTTAGAAACTCTGTCTCCCTGTGGATTCGACCCTGCTTCCCTTGACTACCATAGTTAGAGGACTGTAGGTTTATCTTTGAATAGGTGATACGACTAAAACCCTATCAGGCTTACCCCAAGTCGTCATAAAGCCAGTCCGATTACATATACTAAACCAAGATCCATCAACCGTCTTCGGCATCTTGGATAAATAGTGCATGTGAGTGAAAGCGGCCAAAGAAAGGGGATAACCTTTAAGCTCACAGGTAGCTATAAAGGTCAGGACGTTGTGCCAAGCATTTGGAGCCAGTTGACTTTGGCCGAGGTTATAGTGACGCAGTATCTCCTCTATGAAAGGGTGAAGGGGAAACCTAAGACCACAATCTAAGGTAAGTTTATAAACAGGGAATTGGCCGCGTTTGGCGTCAAGAACAGTTTGTCCCTTAGAAGGAATGACGAACTCATAGTCTGTTATGGGGATAGCTGCCCATAAATGGTAGGGATCAGTGCCAAGCTTCCTTAGCCAAGCCCTATCTATCTTTATTGCCCTAGGGTCAGCTAAGTTTCCTAAGGACCTACGTATTTCGGACGGAGTGGGTGAAGCACTTCCCTCGTCCTCACTGTCCTCCTTGTCCTCCTCTGCTTCCTCTGCGTCTTCTTCTTGGGCCTCGTCATCAGCCTCCACCTCATCAACATCCTCATTCATGACCCCCTCGTCATCTCCTATAAACTCTTCGTCCTCATCATCATCATATAAGGGAATGTTCTCTCTTTGAACTCCTAACGGCCCTGCCGTGGATGGTTCTGGGTAAGAGTAGGGTCGAGTTTGTTCGTCTAGCTGGTCATCGTCCCCATGAGGAGACTGTCCTGGAATCTCAGTAAGACCCCTTTCTGGGCCTCGACCAGTTGATTCCTCCATTTCTGAGCTAGAAGTTGGGAGGATTAACTGGCGTCTTAAACGAGCAGTTTGTTTGACGCGCGCCAGAATACCCTGCACAGGTAGAGACTGGGACGTCGGACAAGGTTGATGGGTATAAAAATACACAAAGGGACCGCTTCAAAAGGTCCAACTCTAGAAGAACTCGAGGATGTTTGGAGTTTATTTCTAGGGCCTAGACACTCTCTCGGACGGCCAAGGATGTTGGAAGAAGATGAGGATTCCATTTATTTAAAAAGAATAAATGAATAAATAAAAGAATGGAAGGAGGAAAGATACCTGACGAGCACTGACAGGTAGGCTGAAGACAGACGAACGTTGAACAGAGCAACTCTTCAGACGATCCGTACTTCTCTCTAAAAAATCTCTCTCTCTTTCTAGAAATCTCTCAAACCTCTGAAAAATGAAAGTGAGGAAATGAGGAGGAGGAGGGGTATTTATAGAGGGGTAAAAAAACCTATCTCCTCCCACAGTAACATGACATATGTCACACTGTGAGAGAGGCATGTCAACATCCAACATCATCTGATTAGTCCTTTCTTTTAGTACATTTAGACTTACTTCAGTAAAACTGGAATTATTACTACTGATAAAAGGAAATATATTAGTATTGAATTCAGATACATCCCCTCTTAGGGGCAAATATTGTAACATATTAAAAGAGGACACGTGGTCCAGTCAAAGACTGCCATGTGGCCCAATGGATTGGTGACACGTGGCTCCTCCTCCATATGACACTTGGCGGCATACAAGAGGATAGCTGGTGACCTCACCAATTCAGAATAAAGAGGCCCAATTATTCCCTAAAGGAGGGAATAATCAGCCCAAATCCCCATAAAAGGAAGAAAGTGATTGGCTAAAGGGCTCAAGGCAATGACACTATGACAAGTGTCATCCTCTCATTCCCCCACCAATCACATTCCTCTAATTTAGGGTGCTCCTTTCTATACATAGATACTATAAATAGCTCCTCATAATCAGGTAAAAGGGACACAACTACTCTCTTAAACTTACTCTGTCAAAATTCATACTCAAATTTTATCTATAGTATACTGACTTAAGCATCAGAGAGGGAATCAAACCCAAACATCCGGTTTGGTTTTCCCCTTTTTGCAGGTTCGGAAACGAAGCTACGTCTCTGCACAAGCCTCCCAATTTCATCAACCCTACACTTGTCCTTCATCCGGACAAACACCGTTTACTACAAGTGTACGTAAAACAAAGGTGGTAAAATACAATTTATCCTTTCTTTTAGTACATTACTTGTAATCAAATATTATTAATCGTAGTCAAGGTTCATAGTTAATTAACTATAATCATAATTACAACTCATTAATCATAATCATACATTATACTTTAGTAAGTGTAAAGTTTTTTCCAAGGCAATTTTCACTATTACCAACATATTTACACTTAATATGAAGATATTATTTTGTTCATATATACCTTGGAAGTATAAAAATTGCCTTGGCAAAATCTTCATATTTTTTAATCATAACCATAATTACAGTTTATAATTCATTAGTCACAATCATAATTTAATGTTCATTAATCATAATGAAACTTAATAAATCATAATGAAACTTCATAAATCTTATTTATAATCATAATCCTAGGTTATAATTCACTAGTCCACTAGGTCTAGATTCATAAGAATAATCACATTTTTTAAGATTTTGGATAAGGAACATGTATTAGGTATAAGGTTTAAGGTTAGGGTATAAGGTTTTAGGAACGGTTTAAAGATAGTTCAAGAATGGGTAGTTTAGGATTATATTCGATTCTGAGTTAGGATCGGTTTAGTGGCGAATCCGAATTTTGAAAAATTGAACCTGAACCGAACTTATTCATTGACATGAGAGAAACTATTCTGGAACATCCTTTCGCAGTTTCACCCATGGTTGGTTCAAGGTTGGGTCAGGCCCAACCCGCCCAATGGCCACTTCTAGCAACACAGATCATAATAACTCATATTTCCTTCGTTCCAAGTGTGTTGCAACCTTTACCTTATTTGGCAATTTCATATTAATTGCACCTTTCTATTTTAATTACCAAAAAGATCACATGTGCAACCTTTCTCTCTCTTCATTACTTATTAATCACACTATTTTTTTTGTCCCAGGCGATGCCCTGGGCAAATTCTTGTGTTATTTTTTTATATACTGTTTTCCTTTTTTAATATAAAGTATAGAGAGATGATAAGGTAGAAATAAGGGGAGAATTGAAATGAACAAACAAATGCCAAATTGAAAAGGAATTGTAATAAGAGTTTTTTTTTCCTTTTAAATATAAATTATAGAAAGAGAATAAGGTAGAATATTTAATGTGAAATTAGATTGGGAAATTAAAGCACACGCGCATTAGAGAAAAAGTTTGAGGAGCTTATTTTTTTTCATAACAAAAATTAAAGTGATGGGATACATAACTTAAAAGCAAAAGTAGATCACAAGAAGAGGTGTAGCCTAGTGGAAAAGCCATGAAATTCTACTTGATAGGTCACAAGTTCAAATGTTGTTGTATACATTTTATGAACATTTTCATGTGCTGTACAATAAATGACATGGAGTGATATGTGGCGGGTAGCAACGCGAGTTTACGCGTTTTAATATATATATAGATGATGCAAGTGGGGAAGATGATCCACTTTTTGCTCTTCTTAATAAATGTGCCAACCCCCTATGTTGCAATAAACATGGAATGGAGGTAGTATGAGACATTTGTTTAGAGGGAATTGGGGAGCAGATACGGATTACTAATCCACAGATAAGCAATTCCCTTGTTGGGTCATATGATTTTTTATGGGGACGAGAATGATGATTAAAACCCTCTTAATACCACCAAAGTAAGTCTCAAGGGCCCTATATAATTAAGTATTATCAGTGGGATTACTGATCTAGTTTAAAAAACACTTATTCATTGCCCATTGTTTTTCCATGATCTACCAGACGATGAACGATGATGAATCTAAAAAATTTCCAACAATTAAATTCAAATCTAATTCCAATCATTTAATCCCTCTAATCGTCGTGCCTATGAAAAAAAACGCCTTAAAAAGTTATTGACATCGTGTAGAATGGGTGTAGACAAGAACTTTTGTTGTATAATATGTTAAGCTCCTTTTGTTTTGGGTACATATGTATAAAGTTTTGTGTCCTTATCTCAATCTGTCATGGTCCATCCTTCCACAATTACTTCACACCAAGGCATCGACGCTAGATCTTTCTATCCTAAGAGATTTCTCTTTCAGCATATATTTCCTGCCTAATTGTAAGTTTCACACCCTTCAACAAATCAAGATAAAAATTGATATGTCCATAAAAAGTGGCAGCATTTAGTGTCCTTATCTTCATTTTACATTCCTGGTGAGTACTTTAAACTATATTTGTTAACTACTTACCCTTTCTCTTACTATGAAGTTAGACTTATCACAGATTTCTTTTCATTGTTCTTGGTGAGTTGAGTTGAAGGTTTTACAAGTAAGACGACAAGGGAAATGGAGAAAGTAGCAAGAGTTGTTGTTTTCATATTATTGATGGGTTTGGTATCATCTACAATTGTTGATTTTCTTCCTGGCTTTCCTGGAGCTCTCCCTTTCAAGCTTCATTCTGGGTATGCTTTTATTTTCATTCCTCTAAAGATAATCTTTTGTTTGGTTTGAGCTGAAAATTACCCAATTTTGTATTTAGTACGATAATATTTCTTTCGAATAAAAAGGATTAATTTGTTTAATTTAATGGAATTGTAATCAAGCAATGCGAGTGGATATTCTTACCAAATTTTCTGGAAAGTTGTTTAATCAACAACGGTCTTGTTTCAAAAGGACATAACGGTGTTCCATTCCACACCGTACAACTCAGACCTTACCTAACTCGGAGTGTGGTCCACGTAAGGCCAACGGGAGATCATTGTCGCATTTAATGAAGACATGACTCCTGCTAGGCTGCTACAAATACTTTACTCGATGCTTTAATTTTTAGGAAAAAATTGTTAAATAAATAGTATTTTATTTAAAAAATCATCCATTAACACATTTTTAAAAAAAACACCACCACTTGAGACCAAATTAATAACTCCGTTAGTCACGTAACCGCTTATCGATAGACTAGTTACTCCAAAAGAGTCACTTGGGGTTGAATGCAAATGGAGGAAGCTGATTATAAGGTTAAATAAGTTACTTATTTGGTCTCAAGTGGTGGTGTTTTGAAATAAAAAGTGTTTTACAAGGTGATTTTATTAGGTGGTGTTCTAAAAAAAGTGTATTTATTAGATGACTGTAGACAATTTTTCCTAAAAATACTTCATCCTCTCTTTATTACTTGCAAAATTTCCCATTTTTTAAAGTTTCAAATTATTTGCTTCATTTCTTTTCATGGAAATATTTTTTTCACCTTTTTTCAATCACATGGGTCCATTTTTTTCCTATGTCTATCTCTCTCATCTCCTTAATTCATGTGCACATGCTTAATAATGCAAGTATAAAAAAGTGGAGGTAGTAACTGATAGAATTTCCTTTCAATTTCATCATATACACGTCATGTGTCACAAAATTTCAAAAAGATTAAAGTTTTTTGTCTCGAACAAAAAATACAAATTAGCACGCAATCTATAATTTATTTGCACAATTGCACCTCCAATTTGGAAGAGAATAAATAAGTACCTTCTTTTATCTTATTTTTCTATCTTTCAAACAAGTATATATCTTTCAAACAAGTATCTTAATTTTCTATGTCAATCATATGCACATCATGCATGCGAAAAAGTAATACTTCCTCCTTTTTTTAATATTTGTATCCAGTGCCGTTCCTGATATTTTTGGGCCTTAGGCGCAAAACCAAAGATGGGCCCCAAAGGTATAGATTTATTTCTACATATATCTGATTTTAGATAATTACTTTTTGAAGTTGTGTCTCAAAACTATGCAAAAATAAATATAGCATTTATCTTTATAAATATAGTAGTATTATATTAGTACGCTTTAGTTCATTTCTTCAATAACTTCTTTTTCTTAAAAGAATTGCATAAGTATTGAACTTCATCATCATTGCTAATAATCTAAAAGTCTTTCCCATGGTAAGGTCATTATTTATCACCAAAAAAAGAAAATTATACATATCCATGAAAAATACCCAACACCCATATGAAAAGTAAGAATTTGGAAAGGAAAAAAATGTTCAAAAAAGTAAAAATTTTGGGGAAAATATTAATAGAATGTGTAAAGATATTACAAAACAACGACATTTAAAAATAAAATCAAGAAGAAATCAAATATCATTTACAGAGACTTATGTTTGACAGTCCATCCGTAAGTACATGGTTAGACAATATGATGTTTAAGTTAAAATTGTGAGGTTTGAATCCAAAGGTTCAAAAGTTTTAAAATTTTAACATTGATGCTTTTAAGTAAAAAACTAAAAACCTTAACGGTTATAAGATTATGAGCTAAAACCTTTTTACTTTAAATTAAAACCTTTTGGTCTTAATAGTGTATCCCAAGGCTTACTTTGTGTAGATAATAGTTTTTCAAAATTATTGGGAATATACGAAGAAGTTTATGAGATTGGCAAAATATTAGAATTAAGAAGTTAAAGTTTAGGAAAAAGAAAGTAATAAAGGTTCCTAAACATTCTCTTTCTTCTTTTCTTCTTCGGTATTCTCGGAGTATCCCCGCGTGAAGTAATTTTTGTTTTACTATATGACATATTTTCTAATTTGGGCCCCTTGAAGAGTTGGGCCCTAGGCAGTCGCACTCGAGGCCTACCCTCATAACCGGCCCTGTTTGTATCATTGATCATGTGCACAAAAAGTACGGAGATGAGAGAGATAGAGGGAAAAAAGGAGACTTATGTGATTGGAGAGAGGTAGAGAGGATATATTTCCCTCAAAAGAAATGATGCAAATAATTTGCAACTTCCAAAAATGGGAATGATGTAAGTAAAAAAAGCGGAGGAAGTATGTAAGAATTTTGGAAAAAAAAATATTGTAGTTTCTCTAATGAAGTGTACATATGTTTTTCTTATTTTGTAGTTAATAATTGTCCAATTTTAATTATTTTATTTCTAGGAGAGGTGTAATTGTAATGTTAAAATAATATAAAGAGTGAAACAATATAAAAATACATAAAAGAAAATGAGTAATAAATTTTAGAGAATTGATTAGCAATAAGAAATCTACCAAACATATTAATGGATCGAAAGATATCATTTAGAGCGAGAAAGGGGGAGGGAATAGGAGAGTGAAAATAAAACAACTATAAAAAGGAACGTTTGGTGCTTTATCACCCAAAAAAATGAAATCAATGCCTGCGGTTAGTCTTTGACACCAGATTTTAGGAAAGTGACTAAATGAATAGAACATTAAAAAATAAACTAGGAAAGTACATTAGTCTTTGACACCAGATTTTAGGAAAGTGAAAAATAAAGAGAAAAAAGTAGGTGGATAAATATAGGACAAGGTCTAATTTTGTAAAATTAATAGAAAAAAACTTTTTTTAAAAGAAGAACCCATTTAATTAATTTGGGACATTTCATACGAGAAGTTATTTTGGATGGAGAGGGGTTAAAATTTGTCTATTTTTATTGCACATGGCTTTGTCATTTCAAAGGTAGGTTAAATAAGAGTAACCCTAGTAGATGATCTTGAAGCTGGATCATTAGGAGAGAGGGTATAACAAGCAATAAAATAGTATAAAAGAGAAAAAAAAAAGAAGAGAGAGGAGGAAAATCTCATCGTTGCAACGATATGGATTTTCATCCCCTCAAACTTCTGCCAACCAACAGTAAAACAAGAAAAGGCACCTAGTGCGCACGCGTGACAGGATGTTGCATCATGAGGTGGACTTCACCTTCTGCTATCAATCATCCAAAGGATGAAATGGTTTCCATCCAAGGGTCACTAACATTTCCAGTTTTACAATAGTTGCAATTTTTACGTAAACATGAGTTTCGTAATTTATTTATTTATTTTAAAAATATATATCAACTACCATGTATATTTTCGCTCTACAAATAGACACCAATATTGAGCTACTACTATAACTTTTATCTTTCCATTATTTGGTTAATAACATTATTTAAATTGATAATAGTATCCAAATTAGAGTTGATTTATTTTAAAATTATTGTATTAATTTTTTTAATACGAGAATAATATAATATTAAATTAGATAATATATTTAATTACAAACAAATAAATTAATTACACTTTATAGTCCTTAGTTGTTTCTTAAATAATACTTTCTCCGTTACCTTTTAATGTTCCCATATGAAATCGTGGATGGGAGAGAATTAAGAAAAGTGAATCTTTGGTAAAAATACATTTAAAGAATGCATATTTTAGAGTTTATTTTTCAATAGTTATCTTACCAAAGCATCGTAAAAGGTAAAAATATCATTAATGCAAGAAAACACAACTTACTATGCAAATCATAAGGGTTATATTTTAATTTGAACAAATGGTTTGACTTTTGTGATTAGAAAGGTTGCAAAGAGGAACCACGTAAAGAAACACCAAATCGGGACATGGGAACAACATTAGGTAAGGGAGTAGTACTTATTAAAAAAACATGGACGAAAATAAAATTGAAAAAATAGAATATAAAGTGGGGTATGGTAAAAAGTAGGAAAGAGAATGTAAAGATCCAAAACTATAGGTCATCCAATGGGCTAAAATAAAATGAGATAATTAAAGTAGATCATGAGGGAGGTGGAAGAGTGAGAAAACAATAATATAATTGATGATCTCAAATTGTAGATCATCTGTTGGTTGTGCTTTAAGAGCTCATACGGTTAATAAGAAGATTCGTTTACATGCCCAAAATTTTCTATTCACACCTCCATACTCCACATCATTTTCCACAAACTTTTTTATCAATCATGGTTGTCAATCAACTTGATCCGGGTGGGGTGATTTCGAGTTTGATTATTAGGGGTCAAGTTTAGATATGACTGGTTCGAGATAGATTTAGGCCAAGTAAGGACATTTCATGTTTCAATTTTTGAATTCGATTCAGGTCTCAAGCTGGAACATTCAAGTCGGGTTAGTTTTACAGACCTACCTATGCAAAATTTTGAGAATACCTAATGATACAAGTGGTTAATGAGTATAGTAAATAATGTCGGACCAACGATTTTAGTGTTAGGCTCTTATTTTTTTATATTGATAATTTGGGGTTGCAAGCACGAAATTAACAATACTTTACTTTATTGGAAGTCCGATAGAGGGAAAAGTAAAAAAATAATTTTAAACTGGGGTGCTGATTTCAATCCCTTGTCTCAATCTAGATCTATTTTTTTATATATATGAATATTATTACTAGTAATTTTTACTACTATGAATAATTATTATCATAAAACTTCTTGTTATTACTTCCTCCGTTTGTTTTTAGTTGTTACAGTTTGTTTTGGGGCATAACCAAGGAAATTTATGAAATCTATGTAATGATTGTTTGAGGAATAGATAAAGTTGTTTGGGGAATCGATAAAGTATGAGAGATAATTTTATAAAAGCAAAAAAGTGTGGGTGATTGATTATTTAATGGGAAAAGAAAAGGACAATTGGATCCCAAAAGTATGGAAAATTGGAATATAAAAATGTGAAAGTTTACCACAAATAGTAAAAGTGAAAATGTCACAATTAAAAAAACGTTCAAAAAAGGAAAGTGTAACAATTAAAAATAAACAGAGGTAGTATTATTTTTATTATAGTTCTTATTATACTATCAAATTATCAATCTTGTTATGTTGGTATTATCAACATTATCTTATTATTATTGTTATTGTTACAATAAATTATTTGCCTAATTATTATCCTCCATTGCTATTTACTTTCTACCTTTTACGTGAATGAATGTCTACAATTACTTGCTACATTTTGGGTCTGTTCTTTTCAAATTATTTTCAATCCTTACAAGTTAAGATAAGTTCAGATAAGTTCAAAAAATTTCCTATAAGTTCTGATAAGTTCAGATACCAATAAGTTCTAATAAGGTCGAATACGGTCTAATAAGGTCCAATAAAGTCTAATAAGGTAGAATAAGGTCTAATAAGGTAGAATAAGGTCTAATAAGGCCGAATAAGATCGAATAAGGTCTAATAAGTTCTAATAAGGTTCAATAAGTCCAGATAAGTTGCAAAAAGTTCAAATAAGTTGAATTAAGTTCATATAAGTAGAAATAAGTTGAAAAGAACGAACTCTTTATGTTTTGACATAGTCTCCTTATGTTTTGCCGCTATTCAATCACCTTTTGTCATTCACCCACACTTATTCTATCTTCGGTTTTTTCATTTACAATAAAGTAAGAGTCATTGTCACTTTTTTACACTTCCCAACACAACAATTATGTTCTCCTTAATAAATTTTCAAAAGCAAATGTAGCGAGTAAATAGAGAGGAAGATAGCATATTATTACACTTATAATCTCCTAATAGAGACATTTTCCATTTAGGGTGCTTTATAATTGAGATAATTCTACCTTTTCTCATAAATGGTAGGTTGGTTCACATAATTATTATAATTCTCTCTTTTTTATTTTCTTTCATTTATATCTTACCCACTTTTTCCTTATTTTTACCATCATTCTCTCTACATTTGTACTTTTTTCTGAGTCCGCATGAAAAAACAAATGTCTCCATTTAAAAAACAGAGGAAATATTATTTACTAATTGAATGCAATTAATCAATTAATATTATTTTCATTAGCTGTTAATTATTACTTATTTAATATTTTTATTAATATCACTCCATCCGTAACATATTACTTGCAACATTTTCCAAAAGTAGGTGTAACATATTACTTGCAACAATTTATCTATTTTCTTATTAAGGTAAAGATTTTCACATTAAATTACCCATGGTCCCCACCTCTTATATACTTGTTTTTGTTTTTTCTCTCTATTCCTATTTTTTCTCCTAATCACATGTCATTTCTCTCTCATACTTTTACCAAACAACACTTTTATCTATCATTAACAAATTTTGCCTAGGATTTCCCCCTAGTCCATTTGTTGCAAGTATTACGTTACGGAGGGAGTATAATATTTTATAGGAAAAATTGTCAGGAATAAGTCAACCTTTGCGTTGACCGCTTTTAACAAGTCTACCTTCACTTATTCCATTAACAAGTTAACCTTTCATACCCTTCCGCTTTTAACAAGTCAAAACCGGCTACTAGCTCTAATTAACCTTTTTAGCAGGTCAATATGACAAGTGTCACTCTTCTTAATTTATTAGACATTTTAAATCTTTAATTTTATATATTTTTTTTATAAAAACCTCTCCCTCCTCCCACACACACCCCCTCCGACGTCCCAGCACCAATTTCTCAACCTTGTTCCGACCAGGCAACACCGTACTATTTATGATAATCCACCGGCTACAAACTCATCTTCTTAAATTCCCCTTAATCTCCAACGTTGATTTCATCAACAATCTTTACATTTAAAGGTTGCCTTCTTCAACAACCTTTACATTCCCGACAAACCAACAACCCCCCTCAACTACGATTAAAGAGATGTTGATAGCTGATCATAAAACTAAGAGGACCCAGAAAACATTCAAAAACCATGGAACTAGAAGTGAAACGGCAAACAACAAAACCCCCAATATCAAAACTAGGTTCAGTTTCAGATCAAGCCCAAATATCAACCCTCTGTGAACTCAGATTACTGACAAAAAGACCCAGATTTCAGACCCATCGTAGCTGAAAAAGATGAGGCTGCAACAATCTCTCTTCTTTCTGAAACCCTTTATTCTCCTACGCTTCTTGCTGAAACCCGGCCTTCTTGATTCTATCTCCTACGCTCTTCTAATCATTGCGCTTACCCACTACTTGCTATTCAATCTGTCAATCTTTGCCTGGCCTCGATTTTTCAGAATTAAAGGGAAGAGAGGAGTACTTTAGCTTTGCATTTGATTTGGATAATTGTTATTTTGGAATTCAATTTAGAATGGAAGGTGGGTCGTGGGTGGTTTTTCGGACTTGAACTGGTGTTTTGATGGGGTGGGGTTGGGTTTTTTTAGGCCGACTGGCTTTTTGTGTGGTGGCATTTGGAGGTGGCTGGGTTTAGGAGTAGGGATGATGGTTTAGCGAATGAGATTAGGCGGTTGTGGTGTTTAGGGTGGTGTTTACAGGTTTTGGAGGGGAAGGAAGAAGAGAGAGAAAGAAAAAAAGGGGAGGGAAAGAGATATATAAAATAAAAATTAATAAATATTTTAAATCAATGAGAACGAGACACGTGGACTCGTGACTTGAACTAACAAGTTAACATTAGGTAACCTGTAAAATAACTTGTTAAAAGCAAAAGTATGTACAAGGTCTACTTGTTAATGGAATAAGTGAAGGTAGACTTGTTAAAAGCGGTCAACACAAAGGTTGACTTATTCCTGCCAATTTTTTCTATTTTATATGATTGTACTATAATTTATTTGTAATTATTATCTTATTTTTTTATTATTACTTATTATTATAATTATTAATAATAAATTATTATCTATTATTATAATTATTTATCAGTAATGTAGTTCAATTCAAATCAGTTCAAATCAACTCAGTATAGACTTACAGTTAAGGTTCAATCGGCTCAATTCAGTTGAACTTTATTCAATCAAAAAGAATAGAGCCTAAATGATCTCTAAACTAAACCACTTCATGATGAACCAAAAATTCATTTACGTTAGCCATTGTTGTGGATGGTTTGAGCTGTAAACAAATTTGTTATGTTATGCTAGTTAGTAGTTACTTAATTAGAAATTCATATAATACCTCTGTTTCACAATAGATGCATCATTCGCATATTGTGTACTATTCACAGTCCAGACTTTAATTGCCTTTGATGATTTACATATTAGAAAAAACATAATCATGTGCGTTCAATGTAAATTTTAAGATCCATTTTATATAATTTTTACTTATTGATAATCAAACATATTAATGTTTGAAATACTGCATTGACAAGCGTATTGATGGCTTTCATGGCACTGATGGACATTGTAGATATATTGGAGTTTGGGAAGAAGAAATACAACTATTTTACTACTTTATAGAATCGGAGCAAAACCCAGAAACGGATCCACTTGTGGTTTGGCTCTCTGGAGGACCTGGCTGCTCTTCCTTTACTGACCTTACTTGTGGGAATTTTGGTAAAACCTCCTTCATTGCTTGATTTTTCTATCATCTCATCTTTGTCATTTGGTGGTCTGTCCAAATCCGCGAGCTTGGGTTAGCTGGATTTTGACATTTTGTATTCGGTAACCCGTTTAGCTTTATGAATCAAAATTATTACCCCTCTGTATGTCTTACGATAGCGTGAATACTTTTATTTATATATATATATATATATATATTTTTCTCAAATTAGTTTAATCACTATTATTTTTCGGCATTGTACAACTATTACTATATCACTAGTATTTCATTCAAGTAGTACTTGGTCTAGTGGCAAGGAGCAACTTTTCCCACCTTTCGGTTGGGGGCTTAATCTCCACTATGGGCACTTTGAGGGTAATGATTTCTACTTACCCTTCCCCCATACTATCAAGTGCTTGGCCCATTAGGACCCGAATGGGTCGGGACCACTCCTTCTTACCAAAAAAATAATATAAAAAATTACTAGTATTTCTTTTTCACTCCTTTTGACTCACACATTACCTTTATCATTCAAAAGTTATCCAAATTTCTCTCCCTAATATAAAAATCCCACCCACTCCATTTCTTTATATATATAAAATAGTATCCAATAATTACACTACAACTTACTACTTTCGTACCAAATTATTTGCTACATATTGCCTTTAAACACTATTCACTTTGCCAATCTGATTGTCTTTAAGTTTATATATTTCATCCGTTTCTAAATAAGTGACACGCTTTCCTAATATGGAAATGTCACAATAAGTGACACCAAGTTCATAATAGGATATTTTAAATGATAAAATTACATAATTACCCTTACTCAAGCAATATATATCCAATTGTTTATTAAGGTAAAATACCCTTTCTCTTTTTAATTATGGTCCCCAACTTTCTCTCTCTAACCTCCTTGGTTTTTCCACACTTTCTCTATGTTCCACTTATTTAGAAACGGATGAAGTATGTATTAGTAAACATATTGGGATCTTGTTTGATTCGTTCAATGTGTATTTCTCAAATATATAATTTTTGTAATATTTTCTTATACCAAATTTGAGATATTAGGTTTTGAAATCGTATTTTGCAAAGTGTGAGAAAATGAATGTAGCAAATAAATCGGGACGGAGGTAGTATTACTTTAAACTACGTGTGTCAACAAGTGTTTAGATCTTTCTATAACGAAGAGAGTATAATTTAAAATATAATATATTATTATACTAAATGAACAAAAGTACTTTTGAGAAAGTAAGGTATGGTACTAAAATGCAAGTGTACAAAAGAAACCAGTTTAGGGTACACCCTTTAGAGAAGGGTCCCTAAGTATTTCTTGTACCTCATAAAAAAAAAGTGAATAAAAGAAATAGCTTCTAGAAACAATACCCTTCAATACCAGCTCCTCAAGAACTAACAATAATATACCAAGCAAGGCTTGGTCTAGTGGAAAGGAGAGAGCCTTCTAATCTTGAGGTTAGGGGTTTAAGCTCCACTAAGGGCACTTTGAGAGTAGCATATCCCTTATCATTCCCCCCTATCTTAAAATACCTGACCCATTAGAACCTGAGTGGGTCTGAACCACTTCTTCTTACAAAAAAAAAAAACTAACAAAAATATGTCTAAAACGCTTAAAACAGAATTAACTTCATAAGATTCAAGATCTTGAAAATAAAATATAGTGGCAAAAATCAATTCCTATCACTCTTAGTAATTTTGTTAATAATTTTGAGCCACTAAATCCTATCTTTGATGAGAGCATATTTTAAAACCTATTAAAAATGTTTTGACTACACTATATGAGATAACGAAAAAGTGGAAAGTTTAATCCCGTCAACTTTCAAATGTGGTAACCAAGGACCCTTGGGACTAAATTTGGATCTTGGTGGAAGCAAAAATAATTTATAGATAGGCAGGGGTTGGGAGTTATGACTTGTAATGGACTTCTGGGTGGAGGCCATGTACGAGGGCAGTCCACATGATTATTAATTTGATATTAATTATGTATATATCGAGACGAATCTACAAGATATACATGCTATATTTATTCTTATGTATAAATCACAAAAGAAGGTTAAAAGGAAGTGTATAAATAGTGTAAAAAATCCAACATTACAATACATATGGAACAGAGGTAGTATAATATTCTAGCTATATATTCTCTAATATTGCCATGATGCCAACAAAGGTCCTATATCTTTCAACTATACGGGAATCAATTATGACTATGCAACATCTACGTGGGAGGTTGATCTACCAAGACTTCAATTAAATCCTTATTCTTGGACTAAGGTATATTTTTAATCCGACTAGCAAATTACCTTATTTTTAGCTTATCTATTTCTGTATAGGTCTATTCTGCAAATAGACCCACTCATATGATAATGCTCATCGCAAAGTAATGATAAAGTGAATATTTTAGGTTGCAAACATGATATTTCTGGATATACCTGCTGGCTCCGGGTTCTCCTACGCAACTACGAAATCTTACACTCGCAGTGATATTAACTCCGCAAAGCAAGCATATGAGTTTCTGAAGAAGGTTAGTTATTTGCAAATTTCTGGTGGAAAAGACGTTTTGAGTTATGCTGTCACTAATCACTATAGTAGATAGCGTTAAGCAACAAGTAATTGTAATTTGATTGGAGCTTCACTAGCTAAGACTTCCTTTTAAAAAAAATTTTAAAATCAAAAATCAGCCCTAAGGAGAGACTCTAATCTCAAAACCACCCCAAATAAAAAAAACCATGTAAAAAATATCTACAAATCTTTATCTAATCCTCACGACCACCTAATATCAGTAATTAAACTAGTATTGTAACTTAGGCGATGCTTTGTAATTTTTATGTATTATACTTTAATAATTAAAGACAACTAAAAATCTGGCGTCGAAAGATGTTAATAAAAAGTTATAAATCAATAGTTTTATTCATAAATACAATTAAAATAATGTTTTCAATTTCATTGAAGACTCATAATATCATTATTAGTATTGATAAAAGAAGCAACAATAGCGTAGTGGAGGTATAGTTAGAGCATCTATCTTCTATACACGAGGTCGCGGATTCAAATCTTTTGAAGGACAATTTGCACCTTTTGTTTTAAATGAGAATAATATAGATAAAATATTGAAAAGAAGGGAGAATGACACGTGGCGGATTATATTATGTGCTTACGCTTTTTAATATCAACTAGCTAGTCTTGTAAGAAACCGCCTACTTTTAAATTAAAATTAGGCAACGGCCCAAACCAAAAATTAAAAAGAAATCAGGTCGTTTTGAAGAAAATGACTAGGTTAATCCATTTTGTGACCTATTTATTTTGCCTGTTAAGTCCATTTAGTGCTTATAGTGTCTAATTCAATCAGTTACTATTTTTATTCATTTAGTGACTAGTTTAATTTATTCGACAATTCTTATGTTTTTATAAAAAAATTTGTTGGTTATAATTAAAAATTAAACTGAAATTTAGAAAGGAGGAGAGAAGGGATAACTAGAGTGGTGCTAAGAGCTTGTTTGTTTAGGGGGATAAGGGGTAGGAAAAATGATTTATTTTCCATCCTTATAGGTGGCAATCGGGTCGTTCGGGTCGATCTGGGTCGGGTCAGCTGACTTCGGGTCTACTTTGGGTATTCCATTTCAGGTCAAGTCGGGCTTCGGGTAAGTAAGTTTCGAGTCGGGTCGGGTTTCGGGTAAGTAAGTTTCGGGTTGGGTCGGGTTTCGGGTATGTCGCTTTTTATTTTGAGCCGGGTCGATTTTTGGGTCGGGTCGGGTCAATTTTCGGGTCGTTGCCGCAAGCCCCCAACAATGATACAAAGTTATTGATCGTTGATCGAGGAATTGGCCGTATTAGGCTTAAGGGGAGAATTGTTATCAGAGCACCACCTTTATATTGACTTTACTTGGAATTATGTCGAGGATTTACTTGAAATTTAAAAAATTATGGATCAATATTATTCGGGTCAGTCTCGGGTCGGGTCAATCTCGGGTCAGCATGTTTCGTGTCGGGTCATTTCGGCTCTTGGGTTGATTTCGAGTCATCGTTTTTGGGTCAATTTCGGATTTCAGGTCACGTCATTCGGGTCAGATTATTCGGGTTGGGTCAGCTTTGCCAGGTATATCCCTCCTCACCCTTGTCCCATTAGGGGGATTTCAAAATTTAGGTGGGATAAGAATAGGATCAAAAACCCAAGTTATCCCACCAAACTTATACCTAAGGGGGGTCGTATAAGGGATGAGGATAATAATAAAGGGTAAAAAGAAATACATACGAACATACCCTTAATGAAAAGGGAGGAAGGAGGAGAGAATGAGAAAATTAGTAAGATTATTTAAGTATATTCATTATTTATCCCTAATCTTATCCCAACCAATACCAAACATGGGATTAGTTTGATTTTATCCTTATATCACTTACCAATTTCTTATTCATATCCCAACCTTTATCCTTATCCCTATCCCCATCCCTATCCTCATCCCCATAACATACCAAACACCCCCTAAATGTCTAGGAATAGTGTTAGGTTAGCGTAAGATGAAATAAGCTTGTTAGTGAAATATGAGCTTTGGTTTAATATTAGACTATCTATTTTAATAATTTGTATTTTAATATATATAGATAATAATATTACAAGTGTAATTAAAAAAAACTTCCATCCAATTTAGTCCTCACCCCCACTTCTACAAAATCCCACCCCAATCACAAAATTGAATATTCAAGGTCCAACTGATCTTTGTCAACCAAAGACATGTCCCCAATTCCCCACATGATACTCAGGCCAATTAGAACTAACAGTAGCAGAATTTTCACGGATCAACTAAACTCCAACTCTTTTGATATATTTAGAAGCACCACAAAGCAAACGAACAGGGATGAAATTAGATGGAAATATCTTTGATAATCACCATAATTGAATATCAAAAATCTTCGAAGAACTACAAACTCTGATGGAAACAATGCCACTTGTAAACTCCGATTAATCAAGAAACCCTGTATCTGAGTTTGAGATTTAAGCAGCCTTTGCATTAGAAATGATCGAATAATAAAATAAGCGCCAAAGCTTAGAAATCTGATGAACAAGATTTTCCATAAAATCGACAAAAAAAATCACACTCTATAATATACGAGTTCACTAAATGATACTACCTCCTTATGTTTTTAATTGTTACGCTTTCCTTTTTTGAACGTTTCTTTTTAATTGTTACGCTTTCACTTTTACTATATTTGGTAAACTTTCACATTTTTATATTCCAATTTCCCAATTTTTGGGACCCACTTGTCCTTTTCTTTTCCCATTAAATACCCAATCACCCTACACTTTTTGGTTTTATAATATTATCTTTCATACTTTATTTATTGCCCAAACAATTGTATCTATTCCCCAAACAATCATTGTATAGATTTCATAAATTTCCTTAGTTATTCCCCAAAGTAAACCGTAACAATAAAAAACAAACATAGGGAGTAAGAGATTATATATGTTTGAAGCCACAATTCATCAATAGAATTGAAAATTGAATGACAATCTTGCTATCACCATGAAGAGAGTAAGAAAGTAATAATTCGTTTGAGCTAAACAATTCGGTCTAAACCAGGTCCGATACGACATGAAGCCCACTGGTCAGTTGGTGGTCCGATACTAGACCTAGTTATTGAACAGGGTAGTCCGATCGCTAATGCGTCATAGTCAAATTTAAATGGCTTTTTTTGGTAAGTAAGAGCATTGTACTACTTTCAAAAAGATATGTATACCCTATAACCCATGAGTGAAAAGGCAAACCTTCTAGGAAGGACCCCTAATCACACTTGAGGTTCAAAGACAACTAAACTGAACAGCTAACATAATTGATCTAACCAAGATTGTTCTGTACTGCTAACTTTGCTTAAGTTCAGAAGAGGAATCCTACTCTTTACAATACTTTTTATCTCACCTAAACTTTTAACCACTTGAGGAACCACATTTTGCCATAAGGCCATGTTTCTGACCCTAAAAACAATATAGACAAAAGCAGAAATTAGAGAGAGGAGAACTGACTTCCTACATCTAGAACCATTGTACCTTGAGACTACCCATCTGACAAATCTAGAAATATGAAGACACTTGGATTGAACCCCTGCCCATAGAAGGCATCCTTCAAAAATTCTGCATCCATAGCTACAATCAGTGAGTAGATGCTGCAAACTTTCCTGAGCTTGACCACAGATTAAACAAGTTGTGTCAGAGCACATACCAAAACTAGCCAGCCTATCTCTTGTTTGCAATCTATTCTGAACAGCTAGCCATAATATGAACTTGTAAAGGAAGGGATATTCTCTTCCCAACCCCCCTTAACCACTGAACAGTAGGGAGAAAACCCTTTACTTCTCTATACTGATTATTAATGGAGTAATGATGGTTGGCTGGCCATCTATGCATACAGAGGTGCTGCAGCTCATCTTTCACTTTGCACAGACTTTTGATCACCCAGTTTGCAGTTGTTGGAGCTTGGAAAAACCACTAATCATACCCTTTAATGTACACTACATGAACCCATTTCACCCACATGTCATCCTTCAAAGCACCAATGTGTCATATAATTTTTCCAACAACAAATTTATTCCATAAATTAACATCTTTCAGACCAAGACCCCCCTTCTTTCTTGGAAAACATATTGTCCTCCAAGCTACATAACCAGGTTTGATAGCAACAGCTGAACCTTTCCATAAGAAATTCCTACATATCCCATTAACTTGTCTTATGATAGTTTTGGGAAGAATAAAAATTTGAGCCCAATAACTATGAAAGCCATAAGCACGAAGTTAATCAGTTTAGCTCTACCACTAAAGGAAAGTTTCCTAGTACTTCATACTTTAATTTTTGTTGTCATATTATCCACAATAGCTTCACAATCAGAAGCCTTGATCCTCCTTGAACTAATTGGAATTCCAAGGTACGAGAAAGGCAGAGACCGAATCGAGAAACCAGACATATCCTGTAATCTTTTAACCTATGCATTACCAACCCCAACAGAATATAAAGAGGATTTATGCTTATTTGCAATCAGGCTAGAAGAATCAGAAAAAGCTTTAAACCTTGTAATAAGGTATAGGTTGACATCACTTCCCCTTCACATAAGTATAAGATCATCAGCAAAACATAAATGGTTGAGCTTAAGAGTAGTACACCTTGGGTGGAATTTGAAATCACTAGAATCACCTATGAAGGACAATATTCTACTCAGATAGTCCATACATAGCACAAAGAGGAGTGGTGACATTGGATCACCTTGTCTAATCCCTTTTCGAGCTGGGAAAAAACCTTCAGGACTACCATTGATGAATTGAGGAGTTGAGATGCATTCCATAATCACAACAATACAATGGGGGGGGGGACTGGAGCGCATGCATCAAATCAGAAATATAACTTCGTTCTATGGAATCATACGCCTTTCTTAGATCAATCTTCATCAGAAAACTAGAATGATGATTTTTCTTTGAGTAATGTCTAACAAGGTCTTGAAAGATTAACTCATTATTATCAATTTAATTGACTTTTATTTTACAGGACTTTGATGTAAAGGGTTATTATTGGATCTAGGTCTGGGTCTTAAAATTTCAGACCCAACACCCGTCCCATTGCCATCCCTAGTTATTATAGAGCCAATGAAATATTCCAATAATTTTGAAAAACAATAGAGCTTTTAAAAATAATTACGTGAACAAGGTTATATTCAGTTGCACTCACTTTTGACTCTCTTTGTTGACTTTTTTCTCTTGCTTATTTACTAATCCGCTCACTATCAGCTCGCAACCCGACCCACTTTTGGCACACTTGATGACGACCCTTTGACCTGGCCCTGACCCGACTTGCACACCGACTAGGTCTATTCGGCACAAGCCGTTCCATGCCCAAATCTATTTATGTGCAATATAGAATTAAGGAAATTTCGTAATCACCAAAAAAAAGAATTAAGGAAATTTTGTTAAAAAAGACCTTATTCATTACTAGTTTTGTGAAATTACACTTTTTAAGACATTTTTGTGTGAAAACACTTTATATATCAAATTAAACACCTATTATCATTTTTAGGCCAAAAAAGTCAACTCTTAGGTCTATTTTTTCCTCCCTTTTTGTGTATGAAAGTCATACATATCAACCAAACATTTTAGGCTGAATTTCGACGCACAAAAAGGGAGGGGGGAAAGAGAATCAATGACCCAAAAGTTGATGGTACACCCGGCTGTATAATGCATAATCTTGGGTGTACCATGAGCATTGTACACCGAAGGCTATCTTATTGCTCAAATAGCCTTGAGTGTACCATACTCATGGTACACCTATGATGTGTGATGCATAATCTCTTTGATGTACGTCTTTTTTAGTCTAGTCTCAATTGACTTATTAAATATCGTTTTGTTTAATTTAAATAGCCTAATAAATCGACATGATTCGATATAATCCAAAAAAAACTAATTTTTTTAGTATGGACTTCTTGAAAGAAGACCATACTAGTGAATCAATATGAGCCACGTCAGTAATGGCTATTTTGGCATTTACTTAACTTTCTCTTCTAATTTTCGTATTTTAGGCAATTTTGTTTTTTCAATATCATTGTATAATAAACGGCATAATATATGAAAATTATAGTTTAAAGTATATAAAATTAAACCTTATAATATATGAAATTATACATTATAATATACAAAAATATACTTTTAATAACTTGGCACATACTCCTTATACTCCATTAACGTCTTCTTCAATAATCTTGCTAAACTTCCATACAAAAATTAGTTATCACCAATTTTAGTTTATAGACAGCATCATAACATGTTTTAGTCATAGCGGTAATCTGGATATTGAAATTGGCCAATATCCAAATCGAGCTATGGTCATAGTCAATGCCAATTTTACTGTACATGTCCAAATCATGGCTATGACCAAAATATGTTATGGTGTTGTCTAAAAAACTGATGACAACTAATGCAATTCAAAGGATAATGTTCATATATTATGAAGTATATTATACATATAATGACATATATTGTAGCGTAAAAGTTTGTATAACATGAATACCAAAAATTTAGGATAAATTGTGAATTTAAAAGTATAAATTGGAAGGTATCAATACTAATTATTTTGTATTGCATACACTGCCTATAATACATGTATAAAATTAAAAAAGCATATCTTTTTTTGCCTTATCCATAAAATGTATAACTAAACAAACGCTGCTGATATGGAGATATTAGTGGCTTATATTTAATCATTACGGTAGGTTTTTTTTTATAGAAAGAAACCATAAAAATATCCAACTAAACTAAAGGCAACTTGAATATATAGTTGTTTGAAAATTTTAGTATGGACTTCTTGAAAAACAAAACGGTAGTTAATCAATGTGAGTCACGCGTTTCGCCACGCCAGCAATGAATATTTTGGCATTTACTTAACTTTCTTTTTTTAATTTTCACATTTTAGGCTATTTTATTTATTGTATTTCGTATTTTCGATATTATTATATAGTAACCTACATAATATACAAAATTATACTTTTAAATATATAATATAAAAAATTAAACCTTATAATATATGAAATTATACAATATATATATACAAACTTAGCACATAATCCTTATATTCCATTGACCTCTTCTTCAATCTTGCTAATCCTGCATACGAAATTTAGTTATCGTTAGTTTTAGTATTCAGACAACACCATAACATGTTTTAGTCATAGCCATAATTTGGATAATGAAACCGGGCAATATCCAAAGTTCAGCTCGATAACGGCTCGGTTCATTAAGTTTTGAGCTCGGCTCGAGTTCGAATAAATTTAAACGAACACAAGCCGAACCAAGTAGAGTTCGGTCTCGGTTCGTTCGATAACCACCCCTAGTCATAGCCAATACCAATTTCACTGTACATGTCCAAATTATGGATATGACCAAAACATGTTATGATGTTGTCCAAAAAACTAACGACATATATTGTAGCGTAAAAGTAATTACGTAAATTAAAAAAAAAATTATTACAGGATTTATAATTAATAATTTCATAAATAATAAATATTATCATTTTCAAAAATCAAAAATATCAAAATTTGAATTTATAAAACTTAAATTAAGTAAGGTAACAAACTGCTTTATATACAAATGCATATTAGGAATATTGCGTATTTAAGTATATGTTTCATAATTACCCATAAATATCATATGCTGATATAGACAAATTTGTGGCTTACCTTAACTCTTTGCCGTAGTTTTTTTTTCTCAAGAAAGCAATAATAAAAATATTCAAAACTGAAACTTGTAAAATTTTCTTAGTCCTAATTCTAATTTGATGCATACAGTGGCTTGTGGAGCATCCTAAATTTGCAACAAATCCAATTTATATAGCCGGTGTTTCATATTCTGGCAAAGTCGTGCCATCTCTTACAATGGAGATTGTAAATGGTACTTTCTCTATTCCCATGCAAATCTCTATTATGGCCATTTTAATTATTGTTCACTCTAACTTAATTTAACTTATGTCGAAAATATAAACTTAAAATAAGTATAAAATAAGTTAAAAATAAGTTTAGATAAGTTTTATGAGTTCAAACAAACTCTTATAAATTCTAATAACATTCAAGAGCTTATAAATAAACTTTAATAAATGAAGATAAGTTTTAGTAAGCTCAATTAGTTTAGATAATTACTTCATACAATTTCCAACAAGTTTCAACTAACAAAGTAGAAGATAACAAGTTTTATTTGGAAGGTCTATGTTGATGCAAAAACAGCAAAAAAGCAAACCACATCTCCTCGCTTAGGACTTCGAGTAACCTGGGCCCCAACTTAGGGGTACTCCCATAGAGTTAATATTTCTTGTGATAATGTTCCGTCTCCATTGAACCATTAATTTTAAGTAACTTTTATGACTATCAAATAAAATTGAATGGGAATTAAGCATCGTTTAATGACATAATGCAAACATTAAATGTTTAACAGTATGGTTGTCATAATTCCGATTCGGATCTTACGATCCTACGATTCTACGATCTAAAATTGTATGATCGATCCGGATCTTTGGTGGGATCTTAAAGTGCGTAGGATCTTACGATCCTACTTCGATAATAATACGAGTCGTAGGATCTTAATGCGATCTTACGATCTTACGATCCTACAATTCGATCCAACATTTCACTATAATAGGAGACTTTAAGTCATTCTTACATATATTTTTATTACTCGCTATGTTATATGTGTCTAAAGTTAATGTATTCAGCTATTGTCACTAGGAAATTACATGATATGAAACATTAATATAGTTTTAATGGTCGATAACTTGAGAATTGTTAATTCACAACTAAGGTTCCATTATTGACAAACTTGCATATAAGGTATCAATTAACTATTGTGCTATTAATTTTTTAACTACTAGACAATAAAAGCTAGATGAAGATCGATCTTTCTTGAGCAAATTGATGCTTTAGAACATTGAAAACCCTATTGAAGATATAGTTTTGAGTCAATTTATAGGATATTGGATAATTATAAATTTTATTTAGTAAGATCTTACGATCCCACGATTCGATTCTACCAATTCGATCCTACCCCTTCATCGATACAAGGTAGGATCCCGATCCTAACAACAATTAACAGTTTAACTCCAAATGACAATGTCACAAACTTAGAAAAGAAAAAGCATGGCAACCAAATAAGGCATATTAGGATGAGATTGCAAAGAAGAATACATCATTATGATATGGTTGAACACGTTCTTGAACAACACAACATAAAACATGTAAAAAGCATGATTAAACGTTATCCAAATCACTAGATTACTAAAACTAAAGATACAAAAGTTATTGCGCTTCTGAGTTGCGTTATTGTGTTACTGATCATAAGAGCTTGTTGTTTAGGGTGGGTTCTCTGATCTTCATAAGAATGTAGTATAATAAGTTTGGATGAGTTTAGTTAATTTTGGATGAGCTCCAATAAGTTCAAATAGGTTTAGCAACGTTTAAAATGAACTCTAATAAGTTTCAATAAGCTCTATTGTTCTAATAATAAGTTCAGATAATTAAGTTTCAATAAGTTTTGATAAGTTACAATAAATTCACTTCAAATGGATTCAGAAAAAATAAGATAAATAAAACGCACCATTGCATTACTATTTTCCCCGTGCCAAATTTACGGCCACATTTCGATTTGATTTGATTTCATAATCCTTATAATTTTTAGAACACTTGAACGTTAGTTCTAACTCGAGTACTCGACATATGGTGGTCTTTGTAACACGCTAACTTGACGTCATTCTGCTTTTATGCCACTTGTCTTCCCATACCGTATGATAACATGTCATTCTTTAAAACATTGCTCCAAGAATGAAAATAACAGGATTTGCATCCATGATCTATTATTCTAAAAGTTACCACTTTACCACTATGAGACATTGTTTATTGCTATCAAATTTCATCGTTAGTTATTAAATCCTTCAACCTTGAAATTGATGATGATAAAAGTGCTAAGTTTAATATAGACCAGGTCTATACTAAATTTATTATAGACCCACGACAAAACCCAAAGTCAAATGTAGCTCCCCAAAGTTAAGATTTCTTGTAGCAAAAGTTAAGATTTCTTGTAGTAAAAGTTAAGGTTTAGCAATTAAAAGTTAAGGTTTTGTATTCAAAAGTTAATTAGTGTTATGAATGAAAAGTTAAGGTTTGTTTAGCAAAAGTTAAGATTTTGTAATAAAAGTTAAAGTATAGCAATCAAAAGTAAAGATTTTGTAATCAGAAGGTAAGTGTTATGAATGAAAAATTAAGGCTTCCCAAGCAAAAGTTAAGATTTTGTAATTATAAGTTAAGGTTTAGAAATCAAAAGTTAAGTGTGATGAGTGAAAAGATAATGTTTCTTTAGCAAAAGTTAAGATTTCGTATTTAAAAGTTAAGGTTTAGCAATCAAAAATTAAGGTTTTCTAATCAAAAGTTAAGTGTATATGATGCATATCACGTGTGTGAAGTATGAGATATTTCAAAATTTTGTTTTTTGTTTTTCTTTAAACTAAAATGAAATAAAATCGAAAACAAACAAAATTGGGGGAAAGTGTTCATATTTGGGATGTTTTGACTCGAAATTGGTTCGAAAATCTTGATTCTTTGTACTCAAATTACTTTTAGTGTATTTAATTATTATACTTAAATTCGAAGTATTTTGTTACAAAACCCTAGTATTCCCCAAATTGATTTTGTTTTGATTTAAAATGGTGATTTAACATTCCAAAGTGTGAAAAAAGCTTGATGTATGTTCGAAATTGGTTCGAATAAGGCCCAACTTTTTCGTTAATGGATCAAAATCTAGGCAAACATCACCTTGATTTTCCGACAGCGTTGGTAGCAATAAGTTGCAAGTGGTGGTCGACCGATCAATGACGAACGAGGTTGTGGGTGGTGGTGGTTTAGGGTTTGGGGTGTGTAGGTGTTGTGGTAGTGGTGGTTTCATAGAAAGGAAGGATAGGGGTGGCTGGAATGGAGGCCAGGGAGTGGGAGGCGCAGTAGGAGGCAGATTGGTACTAGTTTTCGGCGTTTAGGTAGGGAGAAGAAGTGAGGAGAGAGAGTGGGTCTACAATATTTTTAGTGTGGACCAGGTCTACACAAGAGTTTCTGTGATAAAAGCGAGATAAGTCATGACTTTACTACTACCTCATCTTTCCATTCCAACACCAAAATGTAACACAACAAAAAAATATTTAGGGTTGGACTATAAATAACTGAAAATAATTGATTGAATCGAACTGTATTGAACTAACTAAAGTGAAAATAAATTGGGGAGAACATGCCCCTCTTGTGTATTTTCGTAACCTAGTTCGTTATTGGGACTAGACTTCTTATTTATACCATTAAGGCTCATGCAGTTATAATAATACTCCATGAATTTATATGCAAGACTTTTCAGATGGAAGAAAAGTTGAGTTTAGTATTTTAACTCAATTTATCAAAAATGGCCTCATATTAAATATGACTTGTTACTTGCGGAAGGGATTAATCTATCTGTCTATCTGTCTATCTATGAAGGGATTAATCTATCTTGTTACTTGATATTTTTGCCAGTTTTGGTTATTTATCTCTTGCTCTCGTGTCCTATAGGAAATGAAGAAGAATTTGGTGCAAAATTGAACCTTCAGGTATGGTACAAATACACCATGTTTTCTGGTCGACGCCCGCCTCCCCCCAAACTGTACTTGCAAGTTTCCCCGGTCTTAGTGGACTGACAGAGTCATGTCTAGCAATGGCAATGGGTAGGGTCTGGGTCGGACCTGACCAGCTCTAGGCCCAGACCCATTAATTTCTTCCAGATTCAGACCCTTAGGTCTGGAATTTTCAGACCCACACCCGTACCCCTTGGGTTTGATGGGTCTAGGGTCCTTTTGAATTTCAAGTTTAGTAGCATTTTTTAATCTAATAAATTTATTTCGCCTATTTTATAAGTTTGTATGACCATGGTTAAGGTTTTTTTCCGAAACAAATTAACAAAATATAGCTCATAAAATCTTAAAAAAATTTCAACTTACATCATTAAATGTCTTAAAATGTAGTCACAACTACTCATAAAGTCGTAATTTACAACTTAATTTCTTTTTTTGAATTTTTTTTGTGTAAACGGATCTGTTGGTAGGGTCTGGACCGGGTCTAAATCTGATAATTTGTAGCCAACAATTGTTTTTTTTAAAGTAAGGTATTATGCATATTATTACCTATCAACTCTCTACAATACGTACTAATTTATACTCCCTTTGTTTTTATTTAATAGGAAAATTGTACTTTTCATGATTGCCAATGCATATTTTTAAGAACAACTATCTCTAATTTCACATGAGAAAAATTATGAAAATTTGATAGTAAGAATCTACTCATTATGATGAATCAAACAAGATCTTACATGAGTATGTTTTTTCTCACGTATAGATAATACAAGGTGGTCAAAGAGTAAATTGCGAATAGTAACAAATGTCAAAAGTGTCCCTAATAAATAAAAACGGAGGGAGTAATGAGTAATAAAAGATGTACGCGCAATGCCATACAAACATAGGAACAATAGTAAGTTATCAAAGTTTCACCCTAGACCTTTTTAGGAAAATTGATAATATAAGTCTCAAGGAACTTGGTAAAATGAAATAGTTGAATAATTGAAAAATGAGATTATTCAGGAATACGAATTGAATGATGAGATTACGTATTGAATTTTGCTAGTAGATCTATAATAAAAAAAGTGTTTGTGATTGTTCCAGAAGAAATGAAACAAAAAATAGGGTAGAACTATGAGATGTCTTTCAATATTAAATTGACCTATATTTACTATGCGAGATTAGGTATCATTCACCCGAATTGTACAGTCTACCGTCTTGTATGGATAACCAAAAATGTTGTATGAAGGACATTGAAAATTAAAAGGTAGTTGAAGTAGTCGAAAAACAAAAGTTAAAACAATATCTGAATGGGAAGGGGGACCTCATAACCAATCACAATTTGCCTTTTGCTACCATATAGAGTATGGAGGGAGCAATTAGTAGATAATACACCAATGAGCACAATGAGCATGGTGTTCCTTATCCAAAATGCAGCAAAAGTAGAACAAAACGCGACCTTTTAAGTTGCTCAGTGTATATTGAGTGGCCCCGAGTGTACAAAACAAAATTCAAAAAGTAATTGAATTGACAAGTTACTGTTCACTATTAAATGCAAAAGGGGGTGGGTTTACTGCCATTTCTCTTTCCACTTCCCCATACTCCAAGTCCATCATTTCTCTTTCTGATGTTTGTCAAATGTCCATTATATATATGTCCAAGTCTCAATTATTTGACATATGTACACTCAAATATGATCTTTTGTACACTTACAAGTAAGCTATTGTACAATTACCAATGTTCACTCGCTTCACACATGTGTACACTACCATAATTTATATGTTCACTAATTTTATACACATGTACTTTGTCTAAACCTATATGTTCACCCATTAAGTTTTTATGCCGAAGTTAATTGGAACAAAAACTTTTTTGAAATTGAGTATCATTATACAATGAACATTTGAAATAAATAAATGAACATATTTAATAACATAGTGAATAATAAAGTTATATAAAAGAACATATGACAAAGTTAATTGAAATTTTGGAGGGAAAAGTTTTAGACAAATGAATTCAAAATGTCCAATTATGGAGGGGAGGAAAAAAAATCTGATATACATTTGGGAGTTAATGTACAATGGCTATTTTTTCTTTTTTTTATACACTAACAAAAGTCATATTTACATTGCGAGTATGCTGACGTACATGGTGACGTGGATATGGAGCACTATGCTCATGGTACTCCTCCCTACACCATCTAATTCGCGTGGAGGGAATGATCTTTTTTTTGGCAACGTGAAGGCAATATTATAAATAGAAGAGTGATAAACAGTTAGACCTCTTCTCTAGCTACACGAGCTAGATCATGAGTCTCTTTATTAGAGTTTAAGACTTGAAATACACAATTACTAGGATAACAACACATAAAGCTAAATATCTTCTTGCTCGGGTGGCTAGAGATATCCAACGAAGGAGACATGCTACCCTTTCTTTTCATACCTGCATGAAATTTGGTTAGTTTGGAGTGCTTTTCCCTTCCTTTATCTTTTGGGTTCGTAGCAGAGCGATGACCAACTGCTTTCTGGTTATATGGATTTCCGCCTCCATTTCCAATTTTCTTAACATTTCTTACCTTTCTCGTGGGGGTGCACACGCCTTCTTTTTTTGATTGAATTATGTTGTTTTGAACTTCTCTATGTTCCTTTGTAGTTTCTTCATTGTCCCTTGTAGAAATCACGTCCTCTTCACCATCCCTGAGATGGGCTACGGGAGTGGGATTTGCACCAGTTGGAGATTTTTCCTTCTGTGCTAGCACCATTGATTCTGAGTTTAGATCCTATGGGGCTCTACTCAAGATGGTTGATGCTTTGGAGACTACTGCTTCCCTCAAAACACATTTGTAGGGGGTCTGCGTCTTGATATTTGCATTTTGGTTGAAGGTACGGACCTTCAAAGTTGACATGGAACAGAGGTCGTAGTACTCTAACACCTTTCCTTGCCTCATCTTGACAATGTCCCTGTGAGTAAAACTCATGAGCATGGACGGATTCTTTTTGTTGACAAACGTAACCTTGCCTTCTAGAGGCGAGTACTCGAGGGCCTTTTTTTCTTTCGGAATGCCTAAATTGTCAACTTTCATACCATCACTACCATTTCCTGGCCTGTGGCTTCACACTTCTTCTTTGGTTTCACAATGTTCTTTGTTAAATCCAAAGCACTCTTTGTTTGTTTTGCTTTGTATGGCTGGCAAATTTGTTTCTCCAAACCATCATTTTTTTCTAGACCAAGGTTTGATTGACCAACTTGCTCCACCACCTCCTTTTTCTTTGGGTTAGAGCTTGAGTTTTCGTTTCTCACAGATTTTTGGGATAGGTTTGATTGACCAACGTCCTTCATTTCAACTTTCATGCCCTTCTTTTCCAAATCCCTTGACTCACTGAAATTATTCTTCTCATTACCTTTTGAGCATTCTTGTGATACAATGTTATTTTCTTCTCCCGTGCCCAACAAAACCTCATTGTTTCTCTTCTCAATAACGTTGTGATTCTCTTCCTTGACCTTGTCGTGCACTCTTGAATGACCCTTTTTCATTTTTCCTTCAAAATTCTTTTTAGGGAGGGACAGACCTGTCCTAGACCAAGTGGGGTATCATCTATTGAGTGGTTTTTTGACTTTATTCCCTGGAGAGTGTTTTTAACTTCCTCAAGTTTCTTGCACACTTCCTGATTTCTAGGGTAAATCTCCACAACCATTGACAAATCCCAGCCCATTGAGCTTTACCTATTGCAACTGCTACCATAGCTCTTCTATACAAGGCTTTGACATTACTTGGTTGGAAGTCTATCTGATGGAGCATAAATGTCCTACTTTCTCATACTCCTTGTTTCTACTTAAACAAGCAGTTGCGTTCAACCAAATGCACAAAATCAAATCACAACATTCCATCCTATCGTACTCCTCCTTAAAATCATACCGAGACAGAACTAATCCCGCAAAGCCATACTTCTTCAGAGCATTCTCAATTTCTTTTTTCTAGAACATAAAATTCCCCTCTTCCTTCATTTCTTTTGCCAAACCAAGAACTTATTTGGGGTTCTTTGAAATTGTGATCATTTCTAACCAACACTCATCTTCCTCTGTAAGATTGTCCCCATCCATGAGGGATTTGAACTCTCCCCTAAGTCGGTTGTATTTATCCAAGGAAGGCATGATATAAACTTAGAGTAACTTACTAGATCTACCCACGAGCAGAAGAGAATTTAAAAAGATTTCGAGCAGCAAGAAAGTATAGCAACTTAAGGTATGGCCGACGGAGACGCTTGATCCTAGCTACTGAAGACATGTCACCTTAGCTGGGATCGAAGATACCACTCGCCGGCGACCCAGATAGATAGATCGGCCGCCGGCGAGTTGAACGGTGCTAGAAATAGTCAATTGCTCAGATGTGACTTACTGGTTCTTGAAGCTTCCGTGCTCTCGCTCTATTTCGAGGGAGTGATCTTGGAATAAAGTACCAAAAATAAGACGATGGTTTGGTTTTACCATCATCGGTAGTAAGTGATAACCAAAGAAAATAGAGCATTAACCAATTTTCAC
This sequence comes from Patellifolia procumbens, assembly GCA_947645195.1. NCBI lineage: Eukaryota > Viridiplantae > Streptophyta > Magnoliopsida > Caryophyllales > Amaranthaceae > Patellifolia > Patellifolia procumbens. Next base: position 152,862 of record CANSGD010000412.1, read on the forward strand.
AGGTCATTGTCAAGAGGATGGCTTGGAGTCAAATTTTTAGAACTATGTAATAGAGCTTAGTCGGATGACATTGGATGGATTGGAAGGATCGAGATTTTGGACGTGATTATTTGGTTATTCATTGCATTGATGATTGGCCAGGGAAAGAAGATCGGGAAAAATAGAGTTTAATCTTTTACTTTGGTACAATATAGAATCCAAAAGATTATTTTCATTATATTGATGAGCAAGAGCCTTTAAACAAGCATACAACTAACTAACCGAAAGGATATCTACAAAGGAAAAACAGGGATTAGTCGAGACCGCCTACTTTTAAAATAAAATTAGGCAACGGCCCAATAGGCCCAATAATAAGAAAAGAAAATCAACAAATAATTCGCTGAAAATAAGGACCAGTTTAATCCATTTTGTGACCTATTTAATTTATTTCATGACCTGTTTAGTTCATTCAATATTCAGTGTTAGATATATTTAGTGACTACTCTAATCCATTTAGTAGTTCAATTCATTCGGTAAGTCATGTTTTTTTAGGAATCGCTTGTTATATTTCGAGACTAAAATTGAAATAGGGAAAGGGGAAGAGAATTGATAGTGAATATGTTAATATTTCATGAAATGAATATATATAGGGTTTACAACCTAGGGTTTACAACCTAGAAGAGATAATTACAACCATAATTATTAATTAAAATAATATCTACGATATAACAAAATATCTACAATATATACGAAGTGAATATTAACATATTCACCATCAAGAATGAACAAGTAGAGTGTGCTAAATGTCTAGGAATAGTATTGGTTTAGAGTAAGATATAATGGGTTTGTTAATAGAATGGGGCTTTAGTTAGTCTAATTTTATGTTAAAATTAGACCGTCTCTTTTAATAATTTGTGAAATAAGAGAGGAATAGATATATGCAAGAAGAGATTAATATCTAAAGATGATTACTAAAAAACTAAAAGAAAGGATAACATTATAACAATACAAGGGATAAAAGTTATCTACAATGATTATCTTCAAGAATAATATCACAAGGTTTTGGTAAATTAGATAATTTTGTTACTAGACACTGTTTAGATGGTAACTATTTTTTGTTATTATATATGATTTTAAACTTTGAGCTCCAATTTAATGTTGCTTTTGGCTTTAAGGTAATTACTAGAACATTAATCAATTTTTTGTTTTTCATCTGTACACTTCCCGTCATAATGCTTGCATGGGATTCAGGGTTACATTCTAGGGAACTCGTTGACTGCTTGGTACTTTGACAGTCCAAAGAAAGTTGATTTTGCTCGTCGTATATCTCTATTATCGGATGAGATTTCTCTGGTTAGTTTCTATAAGAACTCATATCAAAACGCTTATCTTTAAATGTTATGAGTTAATAAGAACATATACACCTTAAGGGTCTGTTTAAATGGAACACCTAATACGAATATAAGCTTAAGAGTACTCGGATTCGATGCAAGCTAAGGCTATTTTACATGTTTTAAGTTGTTCAAAAACTTCTAATTCCTAAATGGACCTTCTTGTTAACACACACCACAACATAAAAACATAGATTTGAGTGCCACCCATAGGTTGATTTCATGACACTTAATAACATATCTAAATGGTCTCCTATCCCTTTATGAGTAGTAGGTTAATTTTCTAACACAATAAGAGAATAATGATCAAAATCCATTTCAGGTATAAATTTGAGCTAGAGTAGTAAACTCTTCCGCTCACTCACCGTTTCCCATTGCTCTTTCAAATCTTGAGAAAACCATAACTTCTCCAATTTGTATGTAATTCCAAGAGAAGAAGGACCCATATGCTTTTATATCCATCATACAAACGCATCTTGTGACGTCTTCAATATTCCAAATTCTCGCTAGTGTACCCACCTTTTAACGGTGATTAATTTCTCAATTAAATTCACCCATCTGAAACCACGTAAGATCCATCTTAGCATACCTAAATTTGTATCGTTTGCTATGCGGATTCTGTTCCAATCCCATCCTATTCTTTTGTATCTGATGACTTTTCCCCCCTTTACTTTACGATATCCTTCATCACATCCTTTCCCTTCTTAATTTGGACTTCACGATATAAACTTCACTCTACGTGCAAAACAATCCAAAAGTGAATTATTTTGTATGAATTGTAGTACTAAATATGATATTAGTTCTGAAAAATAATATGAGGCTCAACGAGGATATAATATTATGATTATATACTGTTGAAAAGCTTAAAACAAGACAAGCTTTAAAATCTATGATTTTTCATAAATTTTTTAAATTAAGTTTTTTTTAGCAGAATATACTTGGAATTTTTTTACCGGTGTCGGTGAGTCCCGTATTATTTTTCCATGCTATTAATAGTTTATAGTTCACTTCGTATTATTCTTTACACATATGGTAAAAGTTCGTATTATGCTTACCCAAATTTCAACAATTTGGTTAACAATTATGATTGCAATTTTATTTTGTGTCTAATGCATCATTTGTCTCCACTCCTTAGTTGACCAAATTGAGTTGCAATGGCGATTATCGAGTGAATGTTGCTGATAGCAATGCACAATGCAGAAACAATCTTGAAATTGTAACGGAAGTAAGCACCTCTTTTTCTTAATTTTTGCCTACTGCACTCTCTCTTGCTCTTAGTATTTTTTCATCATCACAAATTGACATAATACTTTGATTCTCATTTAAAAAAAATTCGAGAACGTGAGTTTCTCTGTTTTTCATTTTTGTATTCCGGAAGTAAATTTCATGCATGTAACCCTTGCTTCATGTGGAGTCGGAATATTACTTTTGCAATAGTGTCCCAACACGCCTAAAAAGTAGATTTTCTATGCTATACCCTTGTGGTATTACGTTTTCTAAGTTGTACCCCATGATTTTGAAGCTCTCTATCGTACCCTTAGTCTTACATTTTTTTTATCAGTAGTACCGAAATCAAGCTTGATGAGAATTTAATTTTCGGAGTTCCAATTTTCAGTTTGATGAGAAATTATTTTTAGAATGTGATTTAAGGTTTTTAACATGTTTAACTACGGAAAAAGTGCGTCTTTGCCTCATTTTTGCATGCTGGGGTTTTTTGCTTTGGGTACAACTGATTGAAAATTTTATATCCGAGGGCATAGTAAAGAGATTTCAAAATCATGGGATACAACTTAAAACGTTAAACCATAGGGGCATACAATTGAAAAATCCAAATTCTTGTTGTTGTCTTTGTTACCCGGGGATCTATCCTTAATTCCTTACAACATACAACCCATATTTTTTTTTATATAAATGTAAGGAGAAAAGAGAGGATGATTAGGAGCCCCTCCGCTCGAGGGGAATTCCTAATGCATCATTACAAAGTATTGTAGCTAGCTGAGAACCATGCCAGTCCGTAATACAAATAAAATCTACAGCTAAGTGTCCTACATTAACTTTCCAATCAGCTGCCTGATTTGCCTCTCTGTAGACATGTTATATGTTGACTTCTTTAAGAGCTCGTAGATGTAGTTTACAATCTTCGATGATGTTGTCAATTTGCCATGGGGGATGAAATTTTCCTTTCAATGCGTTGATAACTAGTTGGTTATCTCCCTTGACGAATAGAGTAGAACAAGGCAATTTTGTAGCTTGTAGAGCACCTCGATGAAGAGCTGTAGCTTCAGCTGTGATGACGGATGAAAGGCCCAAGTTAAAAGCTTCTGCTGCAATGACGTTGCCTTCATGATCACTAATAATGTACCCTGCTGCTGCTTTGGAGTCCCGTACTGACCCGTCGAAGTTAAGTTTGTAGGCTCCTGGAGGTGGAGGTTTCTAGGCTACAAAGATGGAATGCTTGGGAGTAATGGGAGCCGCCGAACTGGGGGGGGATGGGGGACGCGTAATTGGAGGGATTCACGACGTAGTCATCAAAGTGTGTACGAACTTTCCGTTCATAAGCATAATGCTTGGCACGATGATAAATTCTGTAAATATTCAACTTTGCATTGTTAAAGATTAAGTCGTTACGTTCTTTCCAGATACTCCAAAAAATGAAGGTGACTTTAGCTGCTGTGCTTTTATCTCGTAAGAAATGACGAAATAAATCTAACACAGCAGTGCTGCTTACAGGCGAACCTAGCCAATCTTTTATTTATGATAACGCCCATAGTGGCGTTATATTTAGGCAATGAAGGAAACGATGATCAATTGTCTCCGCACTATTAGAGGTGCAGATTGGGCAATTCTGAAAAGGGAGGATATGTCACTTATGAAGAGTTGCTCTAATGCTAAGACCTTTGTTTAAAATTTGCCAAAGGAAAATTTGTAACTTTGGTGGGATCTGTAGCTTCCAAATGGTTCTAAATTCCTACTTGGGTATATCAGGGTTAACGTTGTGAGCTAACCAGTTGGCTGATTTGACTGTAAAATCTCCATGAGAAGACATGCCCCAAACTGGGGTATCTAATTCTATGTTTTTTGGGAGAGGGAGACCCTTCACCATTGCTATAAGATTGTCTGGCAGAATATGTTTGAGCTTGGCCAGATCCCAAGTTCTATCCTCTGTTATAAATTCGGCAAGTTTCAGATTTGTGTCAATCATAAGAGGGTCTGGTTGCAGTATTTCAAACAAAGGTTTGTTGGACAACTAGTTATCCAACAAAAGAAAATTGTTGACCCATTGGCTATTTTCCATCTAATGCCTCTTCGTATGAGATCTCTCTGTTCCATTATATGGCGCCAAATGGAAGAGTGAGATGGTTTAGGAAGATACTCAAAGAAGCTGGTGTTTTTTAAGTATTTCTGACGAACATAGATTAGAGGGATCAGTCAGGACCTTCCAAGCTAACTTTGCAAGGAAGGCTTGATTTAGTGGAAGAGTTTTCCTTAAGCCCAGACCCCCAATGCTTTTAGGGGTGCAGATTTTGCCCCATGCAATTAGGGGTAAGCCCTCTTTACCTGGGCCTTGGTTCCAGAAGAATTTCCTGTGAATCGAATCGATGGTGGTAGCAGTCTTACCTTGTAGTAAGGTAGCAGAGCAGGAATAGTTTGGAATTGCTTTTAGGTTCGATTGAATAAGAGTATGTCTCCCTGCTTTGGATAGTAATCCAGCTTCCCATGATTTGACCTTTTGGTAGGTTTTTGAGAGTAAAACCGCTAAGTCGGCCTTAATTGGATGGAATGAGCTAAAATTGATGCCTAGATAACGGCCTAGACAAGCCTTTGGGGCCATGTTAAAGTGGCTAGCCAAGGTGACTTTTCTAGCGTTAGGAACGTGCTTTGAGAAGATAATGGCTGACTTGTGGAAGTTTACAAGTTGACCTGAGCTGTTGCAGAAGTCTTCAATGATATTTTTCAGATTGGAGCAACCTGTCTTGGTGGCTTTGCAGAAAAGGAGGCTATCATATACAAAGAGTAGACATGGGATTTTAGTGGTTTTAGTGGTCTGAGGGCTGATTTGGAACCCTACACCACTCTTTTTTGAGAGTGTTGAGGCATTGAGCTGCCTAATGAAACCTTCCATGCATATGATGAACAGGTAAGGCGAAAGGGGGTCACCTTGCCTTAAACCTCTGGTTGGAGTGAACCAGCTTGTTGTGTACCCATTTACCTTAACAGAGTAAGAAATAGTGGTAACGCATTGTTTAATAAGGTCAATCCACTTATTAGGGAAGCCTAAATGAGATAGACATCCCCATAAGTAATTCCATTCTATTCTGTCATAAACTTTTTCCATGTCCAATTTCAGAGCACACCATCCTGTTTTATTGCTAGAATTGTGAAAAGTATTAATAACTTCTTGGACTATAAGGACATTGTCGTGAATGGATCGTCCTTTAGTGAAGGCATTTTGGTATGGACTAATGATCTTATCAAGAATTGGTTGGATTCTTGATACTAGGATTTTCGAGATAGCCTTATAGATTGTATTTATAAGGCTGATTGGTCTAAATGGTTGGGTTTTTCCGGATTCACGTTTTTTGGCAATAGAGTGATGATGGTATGGTTAATGGATGGAGGCAGATGGCCATGTTCAAAGAAGCTTGAAATTGCCAACAAATATCTTTCTTTATTATAGTGCAGTACTTTTGGTAGAAACCAGGGCCAAAACCGTCGGATCCTGGTGCTTTGTGTGGATTCATATCGAAAAAAGCTTAACGTATTTCTTCTTCAGAAACTTTAGTCAGAAGGTTTTGGGAATCTTGATCAGAGAGGATGGGGACCATGTGCTGAAAGGCATTGCTTGAGGAGGTTGTTTTGGCATAAGTATAGTTCTTTTTGAAAGCATTTTTCAGCAGGTCTTTGACACCTTCTAAAGTGTCAATCCAAATATCATCTTCATCTCTTAGTCTGTGAATAGTGTTAAGAGAGATTCTTTGTTTCATCTTATTGTGAAAAAACCTTGTGTTTCTATCTCCTTGGGATAACCAATCCTTTTTGGCTTTCAACCCCCAATGTGATTGTTTAAAAAGGAGGATCTTTTCCCTTTGGGTGACTAGTCTTTTGAGGTGTTCAACTAATATTGGGTTAAAAGGTTGATTCCACAGTCTTTAGCAATATTCTGGATGAGTTTGTTAGAAGTGTGTTGGTACTTCTTTCTTGACCAAGTCTTAATACTAGCCTTTATTTCCTTAAGGCGGCTCAGAACTCAGAAGAAGCGTGAACCTTTTGGTTTTGAGTTCCATAGATTTGTGATGATTTTGAAAACCTTTGGGTCTAAAGCCCAAGCTTGATAGAATCTTAATGGAGTAGAGGGCCTTGGTGGGTTTGAGTAAGTATCACAAATTAAGGGGGCGTGGTCGGAAACCGTGAAGGAACCATAAGTGACTAAGGAACTAGGGAAGCAGTCCAAGAATTCCTTACAAATAGCTCTGTCTCATATTTCGTAAACTATGTATGAGTCATAGTGTTTCTTCCAAGAAAAAACGTTTTGATGGGTTGGAACTTCCAGACACTGAGACTGACCTGAGAAGGTTGGCAGGCGTTTGAGTTGAGAAAGTGAAAGCGTTCTGCCACCTAGCTTATCAGAAGGGGAGAGCATCTCATTGAAATCTCCTACGATGAGTTTAGGTTTATTCTGAGCATTAACATATTCTAATAATTCGTTCCAGTAAGTGTCTTTATCTTGTTCTTTGGCTGGTAAGTATATTCTGGAGACTAAGATATCTTTTTTGATAATCTTAGAATATATGTGTAGGTGGGCACATCGATTAGATAAGAAATAGGTGGGCACATCGCTATTCCAACATATCCAAATACCGCCGCAATGATTAATCGGGTCGATAATTAGGCTATGTTGAAAATGAAGGGCTTTGAGTATTCATTTACCATTGGCATTATTGGTCATGGTTTCCAAAATAAAGAATAGTTCGGGATTGAATCTATTTTTTTAGAAATAGTAATTCCACTATTGCTTGGGGTTTCTTCGCCCCTTGCATGTTCCAAGCTAAGATCTTCATATATGTACTATATTTATTTTTAGTTTGAGGTTCCCTAAAGCATGACATTTAAAGAAATAAACGATTACTTTTGCATGCCAAGTATGGGATCTAGCCCATAGTTCATAGCGAGTGATCAAGCACTCGGTTCCAAAGGTACACCCAAGAGAGAAAAACTGATTTATACATTCAAAATGCAAAGTAAGAAATAACTGATAATAAGTTCCATTTTTTCCAATGGATGAGGGAGCAAGATTGTCATGTCTGTTCAGGATGCAAGAGTAAACATCTTTGACATGCCCTAAGTTCACTCCTGTGGTATGAGGAGCTGGAGCCATGTCCACAAACTGAGATATGCTGGATCCAACTGGTTTAGGCAGACATTGAGCAATGAAGTTGTGCCTAATGATGCAAATAAGACAAGATAGATAGTTAGAAAGCAGTTGGTGAGACAAGGTGTGAATAACAACTTAGGCATCAGCCAACTAATCTTTTGATGCTTAGCCCAGAAGGGAAACAACCATGTATTAACCAAGCAGTGTTTAGAATTAGGCTCATAGCAAATAGAACAAGTAGAAACTGTTGTAGTAGGCCTAAGTTGCAACAGGCCTAGATTACAAAGAAATAGCCTATACACATAAATAGTTTTGTTCCAGTGCACATTTGGATAGGGTAAATTCACAAGAGGGATGTCCATGAAAGGTGTATTGTGCTTAGTGATGCTAACTGCACAGGAAGATATAATCAACAAAGCTATGTAGTAGTAGCTAGCTACTCTATTGAGCTTGACCAGATCATAGTTATTATGCATATAACTCAGGAAAAACATAGGTTTGGGCATGAGCAAAAAGATAGAAAACAGGAGAAGCTCATTTGACATATTGTTGAACAAGAACAGAAACAAGCATTTGACACAAGTAGCAAGTTTAGACCAGTAATAACAAAAATTAAAATTCCCATTCAACAACCAAATATGCATCAAAATACAATCATGGGGCAGCAAAAGAAACCTGAGAGAAAGTACTAAGAAAATACAGTGATTGTTTGATGAAACTAATAGCAAAAACAACAAAACTAACAACAGCTTAGTACAATCCCAGGTTTGCAAAAGATAAATTAAAAAATCATCCTTCCAGTTGAGAGTTGGAAGAAGAGGGTGAGTCCTCCCTCCTTCTTGTTTTTGAACTTTCAGCAGCAGCAGTACTCATCTCCACATCAGGGTAATGGTGGATGATTCCCATAGCCTGAAGAAAGGCTATATCCATCCCATCCTCTTCTTCTTCAGTGACACCAGTAGAATTAGGAGGAATAGGAGCAGCAGCAGTAGGTGGGGCCAGCTGTATAGTGTCAGAACTTGGGATTTGAAAATCAACAAGTTTATCAATTGCATTGGACAAAGGCACTTTGGTCTGAGAAGAAGTGCCAGCAGCAGAAGCAGTCCGTCCATGTTGGGGGTATAACACAGAATTGAGATGAATTGTGCCAGGGAATTGTCTTTGCTTAGTAAAGGGTTTGGTGTAAGGCTTAGCATTATGAGGTCTGGGTCTTCCTCTTCTCAGTGGTCTAACAAAGAGCCAATTATTCTCAGGTGCAGATGAGCTGCACTTATTGAATCCTGGAGACAAGGAGCTTACTTCTAGTTTAGCCACCACTAGGTCAAGACAGGAAGGGGGCTTCTTAGGGCAGGAAACAATAGAATGCTCATTCAGACCACAAAGAGGGCAGACTATATGTAAGTCAAGAAAAACTCAGTGGAGATACCATGGACATTTCTGATAGTTATAAACCTTGGGACAGGTTTGGTGATATCTATGTTAAGGCAAACTCTAGCAAATTGGGCCTTATCATTATTTTGAAGTGTAAACCTGTCCAACTTAATCAAATTACCAGTAGGAGACATAACATCAATATTGTGTAGTTCTTTTTTTTTTTTTTTTGACACCTGCGATACTGTGTAGTTCATAGTAAACCAAAATATTTAAACTAAAATCATATTGTCAAGCTCTAATAACATACTGTATAAAATAAGTGGCTAATACTTAATTTAGTACAATCCATCTTGAATAGTTTAGTATAGAAGTAATTAGAGTACCCTGTGGTTAGCACCTTCTATGTTCCTTTTTAGTTGACTCATTCTTTTTAGGTAAAAGCTCACAAACGCTTTTGAGACTTTGGATAAGGTAGCTAAAAAGTGAAAATAGTAAATTAGCAGAAACAATAATAACACTGATATCGGTGATTTTGTCATGTATTTTAATTAACGCATGGGACGTCCATTAGCAAGATCCTTCTTATTTTTAAGTTTAGGTGAAAATTTATGGTTGTAATTTGAAATATGACTATCTTAGTCTTTTGTACTGTTATTTCCTTGTTATGTCCTTACACAAAATAGATTATTATCGGCAATAAACATTTAAAAAAATTAATGACGGTAATGCCCTTTTTTTGTTAGAGGACATAAACAATTTATTAAAAATAAATTAATGACGGTAATGCCCTTTTTTTGTTAGAGGACATACACAATAAAATGAACTTAAGCAATCTCAAATGAATATTTATCTCAACGTATAAATTATAGTCAATTTGTAATATATTTCCCATATACTTCACAAATGTAATATATTGATAATTGATCGGCCAATTTTTGTTGCAGTGCATTGATATAGTGAACGACCAACATGTATTGGATCCTATATGCACCCATTCATCACCCAATACGTGGTGCCGGGTATTTACTTCTTTTTTCTTCAATTCTTATACTTCAATTTGTTTAAATGTGGCACTTTCTTTTTTAGCAAGTTTCAAATTAAATGTTACAGTTTCATTTTTCGTCAATAAACTCTCTCTATCTCTATCTCTATCCTCTCACATGGGTCCCCTTATTTTTTTCTCTATCTCTTTCCTTCCTAAAAGTTGCCTAAGAGTCCGTAAATGTAAAATTGTCGCAATTAAATTAAAACGGAGGAAGTATTGATTTTCACTTCCCTCCATCTCACATGTTCCTATATTGGAGTTCCTATATGCTATGTATCATTGTATTGAAAATTAGCTGCCAAAAAAAAAAATTTATTCAAAATTATTAATTCTTTTATCAAATAAATTACTTTGCCTACCTTTGTCTCGGCCAACACATTCATCTCGATTGCCCACCTTCATCATTAGCTAGTCTAAGGCTCCGTTTGTTTTAATGGAAAATAATTTTCACGGAAAATCACTTTTCAAGGAAAACAATATTTAAATGGAAAATATCATCTTAGAAAAAGTTTTACTTTGTTTTTTTGAGTAGATGAAAACTTAGGGAGAAAAGGTAAATGAAATAAAAGAGAAGGAAATATGGGAAGGAGACAATCAAAAGTAGTAAGGAGCGGAGAGGAACATGTGGCATACCTTATTTAAAAAGTGAAATTGGTTTTCCTCTTCTAAAAGAATTTTCCACCTTTATGAAAATTGTTTTCCACAAGTTATTAAAACAAACAAAGGAAAATGAAAGATGGAGGAAAACCATTTTTTTCCACCAAAACAAACGGAGCCTAATTTCTCGGTCATATAGAAACGGAATCTGAAAATACTTTCCATTGGTTATTTGGTAAAGCATAGAGGTAACCATTATCGTTTATGATGGGTAATTGAAACCCCAATTATTTCCACTCAAAATTCAGCAGTAACAATTGGTTTCCCCTCAGTACCAGTCCCCTTTTTTATCTCTCTTCGCCATTCCAATTCTCCATCTTCCATCGCTTTCCTTTCATTGCTTTTATCCCATTATTAGCCGCATCTTCTCTTTTCAATTTCTCTCTCCAATATTATGTTCTTTTAATATCACTCTTCATCTTCTCATCATCACTTTCTCCATTTTCATTTTGGTTTGCTTCTTTAGTTTCTCATTAGCTAATGAAATTTTAGGTCATCTAATTCAATTTATTGAATCTCTTTAGACGGAACAACATTAGAAGGGAAAAAATGGAAAAGTTCAAAGAAAATTTGTAGGCCAACCATTTTTGATCGGCTACTGCAACTGCAAGTATGCAACAAAGTTTTGTAATTACCATTAAATAATCTCAAAGTACTTCAAATTATTTAAAATCTTATTAGATGTATAATTATTTAATGGTAATTCTTACTAGTAGTTCTCCATCTTCTATTTAATTTTACACTAATAATTTGTATCTTTGTTTTTTGTTGAAATATGTTTTCTCTTTAATTTTTCTATGTGAGATATGGAAATTGGAAAAAGAATATTCATTTTTGCTTGTCAGCCAATTGTATGTCCAATATTATCAAAAAAAGTGGCAATTTTAATTTATTATGAAAAGTTGAAAAATTAAGATCAGTGTTTCCTTCCAATACAAAACAACAAGAAAGGTAAATAAGGTCAGTGTTTCCCTTACCATGTTTATACCAAACAAGTGATAACCTTAATACTAATCATTACCCTTTCCCTTCCTTAACCATTTCCATTTCATTACCTTTCCATCTCCCATACCAAACAAGGCTTAGAGCATGTTTGGCTGGAGGTTTTGTAGTATTTGGAAATGTAATGGAATGGATTGATTCATTTTCATATGTTTGGTTAGATAAAAAATTTTTCCACTCCCTTTCTTTAGGTAAACTCAATCCCCCCATTTGAAATCCTACTTTGACTTGTGGTAACATATTTGATTTCCTCCTCTAACAATCTTCTCCCCTCCACCTATACACCACATGCCACACAATCTTTCCTGCCTTGCCTTGTCGCCCAGCATTGCAGTGGCACCACCAGACCACACTTCCCCCAAAACAAGTGATTCCATTCCACTCCATTCCGTTGATTGTTGAATAACCAAACAAGTTTAAAAAGTAATGATTCTTGTTTCCATTCCATTCTTATTTTCGCTTCCATTCCGATGCTTAAACCAAATGTCTCCTTAAGGGGAGGTAATTTGTAATCTTATTTTAATGTGTGGTTGGTAGGGCGTTTGGATGGAAAGAAAAAAGAAAGGAAAGGAAAAAAGACATTTTTCGATGTTTGGTAAAAATAAATAAGAGGGATTTGATTGTAAAGGAGATTGTCAAATCATTCCTTTCCTTTCTTCCACAAATCGGAGGAATTTGGACGGAAAGAAAGCTAATAAGCTTTTTGTCCTTTTTCCATCTTTCTTTTCGATCCTTTCTTTTACTAATTACTAACCCAACACATGACTCATCCTAAATCACCCAAATAAATCAAACATTGGAAACTATAATTATTTTATTTTCTCTAAATTTCCTTTCATTTCCTTTACTAAATAAACCTATGTCCATAATCTTTTACCCTTTTCTCATTTTTCACTACAACTAAGGTTTGGGGTATGTGGTCCCAAAAAACTACAAAAGCATTAATGACAAGGTTAAATAAGGAAAAATTATGGTCCAAATTTGGATTTGTACTTTAATCATTCATTGTGGTCCATATTTGTACTATAAATCAAAGGCAAATTTGAAATATATATATTCAATGAGGACAAAAAATGGGAATAAATGATAAATAAGGGTCTTTTGGGTTGAAAAATTGACAAATCTAGCATTTGTATATTGATAATTATGAAAAATTGACATGTCAAATTTATACATTGAGACAAATCTAATAACATCTTATTTACTAACATTTGGTTTGATATGTTAGTTAAAAATCATTGTTAAAGTAAGACATATGAATAGTGTAAAAGTCAAACTATTGCCACTAATATGGGACAGAGGGAGTAGTACATATAGCGGTACACGTTATTTATCGGATAGTGGTACATAGCGGTACACGACATAGAGTTGTTTCTTTTTTGGCCAAATTAAACCCTGATTTCTTTTTTGTTTTCTGGTCGTCAAGTCTGGTCGACTCGACTCTTTTCCCGGCCCTTCGACCTATCAATTCGTTTCGTTCTTCTCGTTTAATGTAGAATTTCCGCATAATTATTGATTACTTCATTAAGAGTATTATTATTTTCCCTAATGATAGTAAAGTACACCCATGTATAAGAGGAGTAACATACTTCCTCTATTTTTAAATCTAACAACAACTTAACTTTATATTATTTAAATAAATACCTTTGTTCATTGACTAAGACATTAGTACTAGCATGTAATATATTATTGAATATGTTTCAATGTAAATACTAGCATGTAATATATTATTGGATATGTTTCAATGTAAATTTTAAAAATAGGAGTTTACTATAACTTTTAACTTTTCATCAATATATAATTAACAATATCAATGGTCAATGTTTTTCAATGACAAACATAAAAGTCAAATTGATCCACTTTTTGAAAACTGAAAAAGTACTATGTCATCATTGTGTCCTACCTAATATGTAGGAAAAAAATTCTATAAACTAACCATTTTAGAAGCAATAAAGTTTGTTACTTGACAGAAGGAATATGTCATTATTGTGAGTATGAATAACTTTTGTTGAAATTTTTCTTAGGAGTGGAATATAAAGGGATGATAAAGTCCATAATAATGATTGGACAATCTTGTCCAATCACACTCACAAGTTTTATGATTTGTAGTGTTTATGAGGTATCATATAATGTCAATGTCATCATATAATGTGTCACCAAAATGAGAGAAATAAACGAAAGAAGTGTTGTAAATTTTGTTGACATAATATGGAATTAAAAAAACACGGGAAGAATATAATTTCAAACTGAGCTATGGTGCTGAAGTGGAGTAGGCTTGATATACTTGTATAAGAGGGGGGGGGCGCCTAGTATTCATGTGGTTTTTTTTATGGGAAAACCGAAGTAGTCAGCATTGGATTGTAGGTAGAAATTGGAAAACCGTACCGGTGGGTTTGTTGCTAGTGGGAATGTTATTGTCATTGTGTTTCTTTTGTAATCGATAGCGGGAAAATTAAATAATATCAAGCGCCGCCAACGCTAAAATACTTTTGGATAAGAATCCATACAAACCTCCTTACTAACCACTAGGATATCTTGTCTCGGTACTAAATAGGCAACAATATTCCCCTCTCGTTTGACATGCTACAAGCAAAAGAAGCAAAAGTAGCAAAAGTAGCAAAAGTACATTTCAGACTATTCATATGATCATAAAAAAGAAAAATAGGAGACCATCCCTGCATTTCTTTTTTGATGGAGTTTATCACAATAATGCGTCACCTTCCAAAATGATGTTTTCATAACCCAGGTGCTTTGCAATTTTCAATCCGAATGCTGCAGCCTTGGCTTCTGCCATTTCCACTTTCCACCTTGCCTTCAGTTTCTTTGTTGTCATGGCCAACGTACACCCCCCATGAGTCCCGAATGACCACAATCACACTATCCTCTACCGAAATATGCCCATCAAAATTGATCTTTACACACTAATATGATGGCAAAGTCCACGAATCAACACCCCAATCTAGCCCATAGCCACGCCTAAGCACACTTTCTTGGCATACGAGCGATAACCAGTTACCATTCAAACAAAACCAGCAACAACACTCACCGCGACACCAATTCCTCAAAAACAACTGCGTTTCGGCAATCCCAGCTCGCCCATAAATGAGTGTGGCATAACCTACACTCGTCCTTAGTCAGTCTCTTATGCAAGCACGAAACAAGATCTGCAAAGAATTGAGAAGGTCCACTCATGCACAACTCATGAGAATCACTCCATGACCAAATTTCTTTTACATACGAACACTCAATCAACGCATGAAAGATTGTCTTGTTGACCGCCCCGCAAACCGAGCACCCATCATCCTCCACAATGTGACAATTCTAGAGGCATTCCTTCACCGCCAAAAGATCCTAACAAGCTCGCCAAATGAACTGGCGCAACTTAGAAGGCTACTCCAGATTCCACATAGCCTGCCACAGTTTTTCGTTCACCATATATTTGTCGCTCGCCAAGCATCAAGAGTACTCATCCTTGCAAACTAATAGACCTACTTAACACTATACTCTCCATCTACAGTAGGCCACCAAAATGGAGGATCTGGAGGTAGAGGGGAAACCAAAGGCACACTAAGCACTGCATCCCTTTCATTACTGTTAAGTAAATCACGCACCAACCTTCCTTATAGGTACCATCTCTATCGTCAATCAACTCCGCCATTGGGTGACAATTAATATTAGAGGCTAGTACTCTTTCCGTATGCTAACATGACGACTAATAATCATCCCACACTTCATTTCAGACCATCAATAAGTAACGACTTACCCCCTCCCAAATACTACGTCAAGTAAAACTTGGGTCGTACTCACGCCTAGCATCAATAAACTGCCAATTTTTGAAGTAACAAGCATTTAATACCGCATGAAGAAGAAGCCAACATTGCTTTGTGAGCATGGCTTGATTGAAGCATTTTAAGTGCCGGAACCCCAAACCACTCATCGCTTTCGGCAAACATAATGTCTCCCAGCTAACCTAATGCATCTTTCTCTCTCCATCCTTTGCTCCCCATCAAAATCTAGCAAGCATAACATGAATTTCATCCAATAAACCATCTGGAATCCTAAACACACTCATCATATATGTTGGAATGGCCTGAGCAACAACTTTAATACGAATCTTTGTTCCTAGTTTAGAGTATAATTTTTCCTTCCACCCTTGTACTTTCTCCTGAATTCTTTCTTTGAGAAAAACGAAGTTTGGTTTATTGGACTTCCCAATAATTGTTGGAATGCCCAAATATTTCTCATGTCTTTCAACGGCTCGCTCCTAGAACATCAACAATCTCTTGCCTTTTCGACGCTTCAACCTGCGGGCTAAAAGCCACTTCACTTTTTCTTAAATTGACTTTTTGTCCTGATGCTCTCTAGTACAAACTGATAATCTCAGCTATCTTAGATCATTCTTGGAAATTAGCTCTAGTAAACAAGATACTATCATCGGCGAAGAAAAGATGTGACACTCTAGGCGCTCCTCGGCATATACGAATCCAGTGCAACTGTTTCTTTAAAGCCGCTTTGTTCAATAACATTGAGAAATAGGTTCACCTTGGCAAAGTCCTCGGGTAGGCACAATCGTTCCCAAAATCGCACCATTGATCTTCACTTAAAACGTCACACTCGAAATGCATGCCATTACACGTTGGACCCAACTAGTCTGAAAACCCATCCTCAACATTAATCTTTCCAAAAAGACCACTCAACTCTATCATACGCTTTCATCATATCCAACTTCAACGCAAACGAGCCATCCTTACCTTCCCCACCCCTCTTCATTGCATGAAAAATCTCAAAGGCCACCAGAGCATTGTCAAACGTGTAGGCACCAAGGCACTTTGATTAATGGAAATATTTCCGTTAAGAAGGGGTTTTATTTTTTTAGCCAAAGTTTTTTGAGATAATTGTATAAAGGACATTGCATAAACTGATAGGGCGAAAGTCACTAACCGTTCTAGCCGCTTTTTTTTTCTTTGGAATCAAAATGATACAAGTACGATTTATTTCCTCCCAATAAACATTTCCATGCCACCAATTTTTGCACAAACTAAATAACATCCGATCCTACTACCCTCAATACTTTTGAAAGAAAAGAGCGTGCATACCATCTACCTAGGAGCTTTGTTTAAGTGCATCTAAAACAAATCCTCTCTGATCTTTTCAACTATCGGTTCTTTGTCCTGTAAGTCATTCCATCCCTCAGACAACAATTTCTCAATCCCCATCAGCGCCTTGTCAACATTATACGAGCCATCAGTAGCAAACAAACCCTCGAAGCAGGGCACTGCCACCTCTTCGACCTCCATTGTCACTGTGCTTTATTGCGCCATTACCATTGCATTTTCCATGTCATCACGGCTCCACGGTAGTTGCCATTACGCCATTATTATTAATTTTTGTGGATAACTATACTGTAAGAGGTAGTCGGGAATTGTGAGTGCATGAACTCAATAAGCAGGGTTATAAAAACATGAAAGAAAAGTTTGAATGATCTTCTTAATTGATCGTATCATGCATTTGGCTTTACCTTTATGAGATGACGAGTCAGACTAGAAAAAGTAAAACCATATACCATTTAGCACACAAAAAAGTATGAGAATGTGTGTTGTCAAGTTCTTCATCATAATCACAACTAAAATATTTCCAACTTGTGATTCGTCATTTTTTTTATATATTTTGGAAAGGAAGAACAAGCATGAGAGTTGTGAATAAGGGAATAATCTACAACAATTGAATACATTATAATCCAAGAAGAACTAAATAGTGTTTATAGCCTACATTACTATTAACAGGAGATGTGCATACATAATTAAGAGATGTGGCAAAAGCACAACTGAAAGTAGTAGAATAATGTTAAGGAACTGTAATATGGTTTCCTAACGGGCATGAATTACATTAGATTAGTTGAAGTTATGATCCCTATGACGAGGAATAGTGTGCAAAACACGAAAACCGAGAAAGTAAGGTTACAAAGATGTAGATTGGGAAGGTTGCTCGCACACATGTAATTTTACTCTTGACTATGGTGTTTTGTTGGTGACAACAATGTTTAAATTGATAACATATCTCTTTGTATTGTGGTGTCGTCAATGTAGATGATGAGATATGATTTAGCTTTGTCATTCCCTTTGTTGAGCAGTAGCTACGATTGGTGTGGAAAAGGTTGTTTTACGTATGTTCAAATCCTTTGCATCCTATCGGGTCCCTCGCGTTATCCATTTGTAGTCATCTTCGCTAAGCCATGCCCCTACTATTTCTTGACTTTCAATACAGTCTAAGCTCCGATCCTCCTTCCATTATAGTGTTAGAGAATATGTAAAGGTTCTCATAGTTGTTTTCATGTTGTATAGACATTAGGTTTTCAAATGACTTCGTGAAAACATTGAATATATTAATTAGCGACTTAGAGGAAATACTTCAATCTCATCGAAGGAATTGACATTTTTGGTGTCGTAGGAACAAAATCGAATGATCACTAATCAGTGGGCAAATGATATCCAGGTCCAAGCAGCTCTTCATGTTCGAGGGGTATGTTTTTTGATGCTTTGTTTATTTATTGTTTCCAATAATATATAGAACATAAACTTTTTCCTGACCTTAATGTGCGTTAGAACCTAATTTTATGTATAATAAGAGATTTTTAGTGTATCGTTAAGGCACTAAGAACCGCTCAGCAAACAAAACTTATAAACCTAACGAGCAACTACTATGAATGTAGTAATGGCAAGTCAAGGGTCGAACCACAAGGAAAATGGGATTGACTAAGGTCTACTAAGTCCAAAACTACCTAATTGAAGGGTTTTTGGGGTGTAAGATTGAATTAACTAACAACTAACATAGCTATCGAATACCAACTAATAATCAAGTAAGAGAATTAATATAATAAGGAAAACACTAGAGTTCGGGCTACTCGTATGAACTTAGGTTAGACAACGATAGTCAACACTATAGCGATTCACAACGATGACAATACAAGGTTAAGTTCCCCTCTAATTAACTTGAGTCCTCTTTGAACGGTCAATTAATTAATTAATTCAATGAGATTGGAAAAACCCTAATTAAAGGATCCCCTTAACTCCTACCCAATCCCTTGGTCTAGAAATCAAGTCGAAACATGGGAAGACAAAAGGGATTAAAGTTCGATTAAGAACAATAGAAACCCTAAGTGCCCTAGCATAAACGTGATCAAGATCTATCCTAGGGTGTCAAAACACCACATTCAATGCATAAACATTCAATTGAATCATAAAAAGCATTAACAATCTACATTAAGCCCTTAATTCATACTTTCTCCCAAACCCTAGATAATGAACTACTCAATAATCATGGATTCTAAGCAATAGAGATTTAACAAATTAACAAAGCAATAGAAATAAAGAAGAGAGATTGAAAGAAAATTACTTGAATTGAATTAGCGATTCGATCTTCAAAGTTGGAACAATGAGAAAACTGAGAGTTTGAGAGAGTTCTTAGACCTAAGCAAAGTAATTAGAGTCTAGAGTATGAGATAATACTCGACAAAAACCGCTAAAAACTAAATATAAGGTTCATTAAACTAAGACGGAAAAACGGGGCAAAACCCGAAGTCAGGTCGCCACGGTCGTGGTGAAAGCACCACGGTCGTGGCGCCTTAAATTGTCTAGGCAGTAACTATTCTTCAAACGAACTGATTCTATGAAAGTCAGGAGCCACGGTCGTGGCAAAATCACCACGGCCGTGGTGACCTGACTTCGTCGAATCAGTCCCAAGTCTTCAATATTCTGCTTTGCTTGTTACAGGTGCCCACGACCGTGGTGTATGTGCCACGGCCGTGGTGGCCTATTTCCTTCAATTCCCCAAGGTTGACTCACTCGAGCATCTCCAAAGTACGAGCCACGCAACCTCGAACCTTCCCCAAGTCCCTTGATCACAAAAGTACTCCAACACGTGCCAATTCTCTTGAAATACATCAAAAATAACCAAACACTCGTGAAGTATAATTGAAATCCAAAGGAAGGAAAGACCATGCAATCCTAACTCTAAATGCTCTAAAGCTACATTAAATGAGACTTAAAATGACCTATAAATATGCACTAAAACGGACTGATCAATGGACCATTAGCAATTCCTATGTTGACAGACAAAGTTGGTTCATCCGAATCATTCGAGTGAATCCTTTAATTCTAGGTTTGATTTTGCATGTTAAACGACGTTTTTAACTCAACATAAAACATGAATTATATTGTTACATTTATAGTAAGAATGTATTTGTGTAATATATATAAGATTAAATATGTATGAGTTGAGTAATTACACATTTTTATGTATTTTAGGATGCAAGTTTATGTTGCTTTGTTCCTTTGACTATTCTTTATTTTCCTTTGCTTCCTTTTTAATTGCACATCATGTCTGTTCCTTTCGAAAGAACATACAAACATTATCCTAATATAACCGCCAGTTCCTTACCATTTTTACTCGCTCCTTACATAGGAACTAAGGGGGTGTATGCTTCGAAAGGGACAAAAGAAAAGGAACCAAGTAAGGGTTAAGAGGGAAAAGGAACGCAAAACCCCCAATTCAAACATGTGTTTGTTAGGAAAATTAAGGGAAAGGATTTTATAAAACTTCCCCCTCTCTCAATCCCATGGCCCCCACCAGCCCCCCTTGGCACCGCTCATGGTGGTTGGGAATGGGGTGGGGATGGACAACAATTCAATTTATGGTGTTCGGGTGGTAGGGACGTGTGGTGTTTGTCATTGCGGTGGTCAATGTGGGTCAAAGTATGGTTATGGTGAAGATGTAAAAAAGGGTATGTGATACTTTGGGGTTGGGTTGGAAATGAGCGTGGAGGAGTTTGGGGGTAAGGAGGGGGTAAAGGGCATCATAAAAAGGTCATAACAAACAACATATAAGTGAATCAAGTAATGTCCCTTACTCTTTCCAAAAGACCCTACAACAAACGTCCTATAAAAGTAGAAAGCCTTGCTTGTTCCTTTTACTCCAATGTAGATTCTTGTACCATTTCCTTGAGCTTCCTCACTTACTCTTCAAATTCTAGCATCTTAACTTGATTTCTTCATTTAGACTTAGTGTTCTCTTTGCTCAATTTGTGAACCTTGCATAATTCCGTTAATCCATTTAATTTAGTTTGTTTCTTTGTTCCTTTGTCATGATCAAAAATAGGGATCAACAATATGGGTGTGTATATACATTAGAAAGGGCGTGAATTACACAATATAGTCAAACTTGTATAGAGAAATTCATGTAGAATTCTCTTTTGTTCTTTAACTTGAACACAACAAAACACAAACTTTGTTGAATTTTTTCTTTTTCACAATCAAGATTCATTTGATTTCTCGTTCTTATACCAAAAGTATTATTGTGATACTTCGTTGTCTATAGTGTATCAGTAAATTGGTTTTAAAAAAGTGTCTCTCATATGTTATCGAAATATATTACTCCCTCCGTAACGTATTAGTTGCAACAATTGGACTAGGGAAGTTTTCTAGGCAATATTTCACTAATCACAATTAAGGGATCTAAGTGGGCTTTATGAGTTACTAATTAAACCACCCACCACACACTACCACTCTCCAATGCAGCTGCTTCAAACCACCGCCTCACCAGACAACCGCCGCCACCACCACCACCAGCAGCAGCAGCGGCGCACCCTCCTCGAAATCTACCACCACCACTAACGGCGCACCCTCGACTCACCACCCACCATCAACGAATTTCTCTTCTCCACCACCACCATCGAATCCTTCTTCGTGCAATCCAAAACCACCAGTGGTGGTTTATTTCTTTCTCCTTCGATCTAAAACCTTTGGCGGCGGTTTTCATCTCTTCGGCAAGTGTTCGATCCGGTGGTGGCTTAGTCGATTTCGTGGTGTATGGGTCGATTTCGTGGTGTTGGTGGTTCTGGATAGGTGGTTCTGGGTCAATTTCGTGGTGTTGGCGGTTGTGGGTTGGGGTGGTGGGTCAATTTCATGGTGTAGGTGGTTGTGGGTTGGTGGTTCTGGGTCGATTTCGTGGTGTTGGTGGTTGTGGGTTGGTGTGGTGGGTCGATTTCGTGGTGTAGGTGGTTGTGGGTTGGTGGTTCTGGGTCGATTTTGTGGTGTTGGTGGTTGTGGGTTGGTGTGGTGGGTCGATTTCGTGGTGTTGGTGGTTGTGGGTTGGTGTGGTGGGTCGATTTCGTGGTGTTGGTGGTTGTGGGTTGGTGTGGTGGGTCGATTTCGTGGTGTTGGTAGTTGTGGGTTGGTTGGTTGTGTGGTGGATCGAGGTTGGCAGTGGTGAGTGGAGGTCAATGGTGGAGGTTTGAAGCTGAGTGGTTTTCATGGTGGTTCGAGAAGGATTGTTGGTGATGGTGAGTTTTGGCGTGGTCTGGCGTCTGGCGATGTTGGTGGTTTTCGGCGACGGTAGTTACTGTTGCACGGTGGTGAGCAGTGGTGGTATGTGGTGGTTGTGGAGGAAGATGGCTGAATGTGGTGGAAGGTGTGGTTGTTGGGTTAATATATAATGAAAAGATATAAAAGTATAATTTAGAGTTAAGTTTAATAAGTAATGGCATTTGTGTAATTTTTAGGAAAAAAAGTTGCCAAAAATAGTATGGTAAAGAATTGTTGCAAGTAATATGTTACAACCAAAAATAGAAACTGTTGCAAATAATTCGTTACGGAGGGAGTATATCTCATTATCCACTAAGTTCATATCCATAGTTTTAACAAATTAGAGCAAATCGACCCGAAATCCACATATAAATAACTTGATACGATTTTGACTAGAGAATCAATACACTTCGTAATGCAAGAAATAATGAAAACCAAATATAACATCGTCATGCCAGAATTAAGATTGCTCTAACAGGAACATACTAGCCATATATGCATGAGAAAGATTAATATGTAAAAATCTGGGATAGAGTACATTGTAATTCTCCAGTAAGTGTGTACATATTTTCATACTTTTAAAAATAATTGTTAAGTTTTAGCAATGTTTTAGGGGGTGTTATTGTATGAAGATTATTCAATTGCAATAGTTTCATTCTCAACCCTTAATTTTTGTTAGATTTCATCTTGTCCATTAAATATAGTTAACTTCTAAAAAATTTGACCTTTTTTTGTTAAATCATTTAGATTAATGGTCATAATGAGCCTACAACTAATGAAAGGTTTAGATTTAAATAGTTATAGTGGCTACAATTTTATTGTAGCTATTGTAGAATTATCCGTAATTGTAATCTCAAAAGAGTTTCAATAGTGAAACAATTTAAATACATAAAAACAGAGTAATAAGTATTAGGGAGTAAATTATCAATACTCATCTAAAAACAAAACTTCAAAAAGACAAAAAACCTTACAAAAGATTAATGGAAAATGGCATTAGTATCATCACTCATGAGTAAAAAAAATGCATCATCCATATCACTGTGCCACTTTCTCACTCATCTTAAAATACTTAAACATGTTTCATGATAAATTTGATCAAAGACACCTTTACTCATGAGCAATCAATTACTCATATATTTTGAAAATAAAAAAATTATTTATAGTATATAAAATGATTTTGATTTAAAAGTGTAAAGTGTTGCTTATAGTTCAACTTAAAGTACCATATTGTCTATCCAAATGCTTATTGATAGACTATTTCACTGACTCACACAAAATTTCTTTATTTGCTAATGTCAATGGTAATTATCAATGCGCTTCCATTAATTAGCTTCTTAATTTTAGCTACTTTTCGACGGTACCTGTTATTTCTATTACAATTTTACAAATGTATTAACTATCATTTAAAAAAAAAATTGGTTCGTAATCTTAAAAGATCATTTATAGGGAACAGAGGGAGTATCATTACCACATTATAACCCAACTTTAATACTTTCTAATCAATAAATGCTTCATTACTAAACTAGTTGACGTGATTGTTGGGATTGTGTTTAGGGAACGATAAGCCAATGGATCCGTTGTCGTGGTCGATCCAAATCTGATGTGTTCGAGTACACGAAAGACATTGATAGTACCATCAGTTATCATCAAAATCTTACTACTCAACCTCTCAGGGCACTAGTCTTCAGGTTATTTTAATTCTCTCTCACTCTATATATATATAACTTGTAAATTGAGAGCATATTAAATGCTACATAACAATTGAGCCTTAACTGTCGTTTTAAAATTCAATCTTTTGTAAAAATTAAGCTTTAAATCTCTATTTTCATTCATACATAGACATTTTCTAATAAATATAAAAAGCATTCCAATTATCTATTACAATCTTTTCCAATAAACCGTTTTAGTTCTTTACACAAAACTTGATCAACCAAATATCAACTTCTTATTCCACGTAAATTAGTTGTTTTATAAGCCGATTGGTTCTGTTGAGTGTGCTTACATTAGCTTTGTGTAACAGTGGTGACCAGGATAAGAGTGTTCCATACATGACAACATTAAAATGGATCAAGAAGCTAGATCTCGTTCCCAGTAATGATGAATGGAGGCCCTGGTATGTGAATGGCCAAGTTGCAGGGTAAGTTTATTATATACAGTGTGCATACCAATTACTTAAATTTGTATGAATGGCTGTAAAGAAAAAAAGTCAATACTTTAGTATTTAATTAAAGTTTCTCTGGTTGGGAGGGCAGTAGGTCCAGGCTTTAGACCCGAAAGTCCAGGCCGGATCTGAGTTTTTGACTCATCATGAGTGGGGTATGGATCCGGATCGATTCAACAGTATCTAATCCAATATGTCCAGATCTGACTCATAGACTTATAAGTTACAAATTATACACAAACGACAGTGGCGGATCCACTGAAAAATTGAACATTTGACCCTGATAAATTTTAATAATCACGTTTTGACCCTTCTAAATAATTTTTGATCCACCAGTAACAAAAGACGATGCTAATTACTAAGCTACAACCTATAAATAAAATTTTCTAATCTTCTTATATGTTAAGCTTATATAAAACTTATGTCGACACTTCTAATGTAATGGATTTTTTCAAATGTTTGTGTAATTTTTCTAATTGAACTAGGTTAGAAGATCTTTTAAATGGTAATTTACTTTTTTATAATTCGTTTAGAAGTCAATAGTCTTGTTGACCGTTAACTCCGTTATCAATGACCAATGAATGGAAGTTATAGGAAAATGAAGCAAAATAACGACGATCAGAATACTGAAAACATCTCTATACTATAAGGGAAAAGGGGGCGGACACAAAAATTAAGAAAAGAGAAAACAAATAAAATAAATCAAGGAGGTTATTAAGTAAATTATATTTCCTAACTTAGCCACTAGAATTTTAGCAAAAAATATTTTAAAACTCAAACTAAAATATGTAAAAACCTACTAAGTAAAAACAAATTTTAAAAATATCAATGATTATATTTTCTTGAGATATATAAATAGACACCCACTTTGTTTTTTTTTAAATACTTTTGAATTTATTTTTTCAAATACATGAGTAATTGATTGTTCATGAGTGAAATTAAATTGATCATGAAACATGATAAAATATTTTAGGATGAGTGAGAAAGTGGTAGAGGGTTAGGGATGATGCATTTTTTACTCACGAGTGGTGATGCTAATGACATCTTCCACTAATCTTTTGTAAGAATTTTTGTCTTTTTTGGCATTTTTTTAAATCACTATTGTTAATCTACTCTCTAATTTATTACTCTTTTTTATGTATTTAAATTGTTTCACTATTTAAACTCTTTTGGGATTACAATTACACTCTCTAAAAAAGAAAAAACTAAAATTTAACTATTTTTTTAAGTATGAAAAATATGTATACACTTCACCGGAGAAATTACAATATAGTTTCTCCTCAATCCTTACATATTAATCTTTTAAACGAGGCACGCAACGCGTGCATATATGTATTGAAGATGCAAACCTTGAAGGTACATACAAAAGGCAAAACTCTTTGCGGTAGTCCTATAAAAGACCGCATAATTTTAATTTAAAATTAGGTAATAGTCTAAGCCTAATAGAAAAAGAGAATCGCACCAGTTTTTTGACTAAAGTGATGTACTTAAGATAGTCTAATTTTAATATAAAGTTAGACAACCTCTTCTAATAACTTTTGAAATACTTTATATTAGATAAATTCATTACTAATCAAGTAGGGAAAAGATCTCACACAATTTGCTAATTCTATTAGTACCAAACCCTTAATAATCTCTCTCAAGAAGGCATTCTTATTCCAAAGTCCGTTTATGTAGAGGTGACCAAAAACCCTTTTTAATTTTACCAAGTAGTATTTGGTCTAGTGGAAAGGATTGTATCATTCCAACCTAAAGGGTAGGAATTTGAGGGTAGGAATTTCCCTTACCCTTCCCCCTACTCTCAAGTGTCTGGCACAATAGGATACGAGCGAGATCCGAACCAATTCTCCTTACCAAAAAAAAAAAAAAGTAGAAGATATTTGGAACTCTACACTAGATTCGATTAATTTAAGATCCTTTATATTACTTTTAGTAAAATATGTTACAATGTAAAATAAAATATTATAGGCCAAGGGCCCTTATGTTTTGTTTCGCCCAGGTTCCTTAATTAGAATGACAGAAACAGGCATGTTCCAAATTACTTTCTCCATTTTACAATAAATGCATCATTGTATATTGTGTACTATTCACAGTTTAACGTTTAATTGATTGGCTTTGGTGATTTACATTTTAGGAAAAACATAATCATGTGGGGTTCTGTTATGTTCGTCTTAATGTGTAATTTTTTAATATCCACTTTTAAAAATTTAAGTTATTGAAAGATATTAATGTTTAAAGTAATACTCCCTCCGTCCCCCAACGGATTTCCCATTTTTCCATTTTTGTTTGTCCCAATTACATTTCTCATTTCCTTATTTGGATATGTCCCACTAATTAGAATATTATTTTTCTTACAAAAAGTATGTGACCCCAGTCTCTCTCTCTTAATAAACAATTCTAAATAATACTCATCACCTTACTTTTCAATCATAAAATGCAACTTTAGGCCCCACACTTACCTCCCTTCTTAAACTTTGTGCCCAAAAGAAATGAGCAATCCTTTGGGGGACGGAGGGAGTACATTAACAAGCGTAAAAAGTAAAAATGATGCATCTAGCTATTGTGATACGGAAGAAGTATTTTACAAGAGCATTAGTGTGTATTCTTTGTTAAGATTAATTTTTGTGTTTTAGTATTCCCTCCATCCCATATTAATTTTGTTTTAGGCATGGACTCACCAATATGTTATTATATATCAGTGACCCGACTATATTAATCGAAATTGACCCAACCCGATTGCAACCTATATAATACTATCACCCAACAAATATACCTCACCCATTAATTGGTTTATGTGGAAAACATTAAAATATTACTCACCTACTGTATTAACTTCCTAAAAAGTACCACATCACTTGGTATCACTTCAACTTTTACAATAAATTAATATAACCTACACGATACTCTATTAACCTCCTAAAACTATGTGCACAAGTTATTGTTGCGATTAATATGGGATGCAGGGAGTATCCTCTAATTATTACATTTATGAAAGTTTAGTCTCTATATACTGCTAGTAATTAGTATGCATGTACTGCTGTGATTTTACAGTTTTTACCCGTATCTTTCGTGCAGCTATGTCACACAGTATTCAAATAGGCGCTATGATTTGACATACACTACAATCAAGGTAAAAATAAATCACTCTATATTTTTTCCTTCTTTATGTTATGTACTATCTCCGTAACGAACTAAATGAAACAAAGTAGCTTGCACGCATTTTGAGGTTTAAGTTGATCAAAATAATATTTAGATAAGTAACCTATGATATCAATATTGCTTGTCTTCAAGTTATTTTGATTAATTTGTTCGTTTACACCATTGAATCTCTTCCTCAAATTGCATGCAAAATGACTTGTTGCATTTAATTCTTACGGAGATAGTATATAGAAGTAGACTTTCATACTGCTCGTTGCTCATTTAATAGGTTGTTATAAATGGTGATAATGAATTAATGATAATAGAATCTTATTTACTTTTCTAAAGCAAGTATCATATCATTGTCTACACTCTACAGTGATGCTTATCTACCCCCAAATTTATGATTTGTTTATAAATCACATTACCAATTTACATTTCATTATCACTTGAGAGGTAATATTGAGTTGGAACCTAAGGAAAATTTGTAAAAAAAATCACCGGTTTAACGATGAGTATCTATTACTAGGATAATCTCAATATGGGACCTTCCTTAAAAATTTCACATGGTTTCATTACCATATCCCCAATTTAGACTAGCAACTGAAAGAGCCATTAGTGTGGGTCCATTTTAGGATGAGTGACTAATATAGCTCCATTCACTACAACTTATTTTAGCTTCAGTTCAATTTAATACATCTCCATCCTGTTTAATTCAATTGTTTAGTTTAGTTCGATTTCGTTCAATTTAGTAATTGGGATTATTATTAATTATCATTATTTGATCAAATTTGTTGATATTATTATTGTTGTTGTTGCTAATCTAATTTATATTACTGATTATTATTTCTTTTATTATTATTATTAGGAAAATTTGTAACAAACAACCTTTTAAATACACATTTTTGCAAGAAACAACCTTTTAATTTTTTTTTTGCGAGAAACAACCTTGTATAATTTTTTTTTTGCGAGAAACAACCTTGTATAATTTTTTTTTTTTGCGAGAACACACCTTATCACTCTTTTCCGGCGTTGACCCCAAGTTTCCGGCCTTGTCCAAGTCAAATTTGCTATTTGCACTCCTTCTTTCTTATTTCCACACTTCTTTTCCATCCTTTGTTCCCCATTATACAAATTTGCTATAATGGGTTTTAAAAACATGGGATTTATATAATGGGGGACAAAGGAGGGAAAAGGAGTGTGGAAATAAGAAAGAAGGAGTGCAAATAGCAAATTTGACTTGGTCAAGGCCGAAAACTTGTGGTTAACGTCGGAAAAGAGTGATAAGGTGTGTTCTCGCAAAAAAAATTATACAAAGTTGTTTCTCGCAAAAAAAAATTTAAAAGGTTGTTTCTCGCAAAAAAGTGTATTTAAAATGTTATTTTTGACAAGTTTTCCTTATTATTATTATTATTTTATTATTATTATTATTATTATTATGATCATTATTATTATCATACAACCTACAATAAATTAGTAGGCAACCGAGGTACAATCTGGGCACCCGCTCCTCTAGCTACAGCAAACCCTATCCTAGTGAAGATAAGGGCAGTAGCACGTGCCCCTATGTCCTGAGTCTTCGATAAGTTATGAACCCGCTTCAGCAACGCAACAGCCACCTTATCCAATTCCCCAAGAGAAGAAAAGGAAAAGGGAAGGAAGCCATATCCAATTGCTCAACAACGAGCTTCATACTTGACTCTCTTCCGATGAGCCGCATCATCAACAACACGTCCAGGAACAAAGTCAGACAAACCAAACTGGGCCAAGGGAGAAGACCCTGTCAAGTCGACACACACATCACGACCACGATCCCAAGAATAAAGAAGCACATCCTGCATGCCTGAGGGCCCCGTCGTTTCCTCGAGACAACCCAATGTCAACCTCCTTTCTTGCCGAAATAACAGACCGACACTACCACAAAAAAGGCCTTTTATTACTCAGTAAATCAAGCAAATATGGGATAAACACACAAGTAGCAACAATTTTAAGTTGGTGAATTTAGTTCATGAAACAAGATAGGGGAACACTTACAAATTTTAATTACGGATATTAAGTCTTTACGATGTATGAGATTTTGCAACTTGCTTCAAATCTGTGGATAAGAAAGAGCAAAAATAGGGGGCATATTCTTTAAAAAAAAATTGAATAGATATGAGATGCCTATATAATAAAGATAGCAAAAAACTAGAAACATCAAGGTGCCAATGTCGAGGTATATTTAAATATTATCAAGGTGATGTTCTTACTTTAATTTCATATTGTTTTAAAAACAAAAGAAGATAAATATAGGACAACCATGTAAAAAGATAGAAAAAAAAGAAATATTAAGGTACATTTAAATATTATGATTACCTATATAAAGTCTCAATTCCGTTTTCTCTTTTGGGTTGGTTTCTTGGTTGGAATTTCAGTATTTCCAATATTTATTCCTTCATTATGATCAAATCTTCGATACAAATCATCGCCGATAAGCACATCTTCATTTAATGCATCAGATGGTATACAGTACGAAGGTTCTTCCACATCATCTACTTCACTATTTTCAAAGGGATTTCTTTCATTTGATGACAAAACAATAGACCTACCCTCATTCGCCAAATCATCCACAAAAAAAACTTGCTTTGCCTGTAAAGTTAATATAAATGGCTCCTTTTTGTAACCAACCTTTTTAAGATCAACTAAGGTAAATCCAAGCTTATCGACACGCAGTCCACTATTGTTTTCCACCCATTTACAACCGAAAATAGGAACACGAAAACCTTTATAATCTAACTCCCATATGTTTTCAATCACCCCAAAATAAGACATTTTCCCATGAACCGGCTTTTTATCTTTCGCACTCGAAATATGTATAGTTATAGCTTCAAGAGTCACTCCGCTATTCTGTAATATAGACTGCTTATGTCTATCCTTTGTGTAGTAAGTGTAACCATTTATTTGATAACCTTTATATGATAAAACATCCATACTAGGACCTCGAGGTAGCCATTTCAATGTATCAGACACATTTGAAGGGGATTGAATAAGCTCATCTGCAATTCGAGTACGAAACCACTCAATAAAGGTACGAATATGTTCTTGTGTTACCCATTTGATATTCTTTTTTGGATATGATCTTTTTAAAAATTCCATGTGTTCCATCACATAAGCTTCAACTTCAGGTCTGTTACGTAAGACATATAAATGAGCCTGGGACCATGTGTCACGAGATATAGGTACCACTTTGCTAGCTGTTATTCCCTTCCCTTCAATGCCATGAGTGTGCCTAGGCTTTGGAATCCCAATGGCATCAACATTGGAGAGATATTGACTGCAAAACTCAAGGGACTCCTCAATTAACGCTCGTTCCACTATGCAACCTTCTGGTCGACTTCGATTACTCACATACCCCTTTAATACTTTCATATACCTCTCAATTGGGTACATGTATCTCAAATAAGCTGGCCCACATAACTGAATTTCCCTTACTAAGTGCACAATAAGATGAACCATACTATCAAAAAATGAAGGTGGGAAATACATCTCCAACGGACATAAAGTGACAACAATATCCGTTTGCAATGAAGTTAACTTCACTGGGTCAATGACTTTATTGCATATCTCAGTGAACAACAAACAAAGTTTGGTGATAGTATAACGAACACGTTCCAGCAATATGGATCGAATAACAGCAGGTAGAAGATGTTCCATAAGAACATGACAATCATGGGACTTCGTATTAATCAATTTTTTGTCCTTCATTGACACACAACGATTTATGTTGGATGAATAACCCTCAAGAACTTTAACTTCTAGTAGGTACTCAAGAAAAGTTTTCTTCTCTTTTGAAGACATAGTATAGCATGCTGGAGGAAGATATGTATCTCTTTCAGTTTTCTGTGGTGCTAATTCAGGTCTAATGTTCATGTTAATCATATCCAATCTAGAATTTTCACCATCTTTGGTCTTTCCTGTTATATGAAGTAAGGTACCCACTAGACTATCGCAAACATTTTTCTCGATGTGCAATACATCAAGAAAGTGCCTTACATATAACGTCTTCCAATATGGAAGGTCAAAAAAGATTGACCTCTTCTTGTACCCACGAGTAGGAACTTTAGCACACAATTTTCCATGCTTCACATTCAAACCTTCAACCTTGTCAGCTATTTGTTGTCCGGAGAGAGATATTGGACGTCCATCTTCTTCATTATTACCATCAAAAGCAGCCTTCAATCTCCGATACGGATGCCCTAATGGTAAAAATCTGCGATGCCTCATGTAGACAACCTTCTTTGACTTTTTAAGCCTAAGCGAGGCTGTGTTTTCATCACAAATTGGACATGCTTCATAGCCCTTAACACTATATCCAGACAAATTACCATATGCCGGAAAATCATTTATTGTACCGAATAGCATAGCCTTTAGATTGAAATTCTCATTGCGATGAGCATCAAAAACTTGAACACCCGTTTCCCATAGCACTTTTAAATCATCGATTAGTGGAGCTAAATAAACATCAATATCATTCCCGGGTTGCTTTGGGCCAGAAATTAGCATTGAAAGCATCAGATACTTTCGTTTCATACACAACTCCGGAGGAAGGTTATAGTTGATTAAAATAACAGGCCATGTACTGTAACTGCTGCTTTTATCACCATGGGGATTCATACCATCTGTTGCAAGTGCGAGACGCAAATTTCTGGTTTCACGACTAAACTCCTTATATTTAAGATCAAATTTCATCCAATGTGGAGCATCCGACGGGTGTCTAAGTTTTCCATCCTTTTCCTCTTCTTTATTTGCATGCCAAGTTAAGTTTTTTGCTTCTTCTGCAACGCTAAACAAACGTCTAAATCTAGGTATTATTGGAAAATACCACATGACTTTTGCTGCTACATTCTCTTTATCGTATCTCGAAGCTTTGCAAACAGGGCAACTACCTAATGAAGCATATTCCTTTCGATACAAAACGCAATCATTAGGGCATGCGTGTATTCTTTCACAACTCATACCTATTGAGCTCAACATCTTTTTAGCCTCATAAGTGCGACTAGGAAGCTTATTTTCATCAGGAAGCATATCTTTTACGGCCTCAAGTATGGACGTAAAACTTGCATCGGTAATGCCACCCCTTGCCTTTATGGTGTACAATTTTAGTAAGGCTGACAATTTACTATACTTAGAACAACCTGGGTATAGTGGTGTCTTTGCATTTTTGCATAAAGTTTCTAACATTTCTGGACAATCTTGTAAGTTTTCTCCTAATACTTGTGCCATTTCATCTAAGCAGTCATGACTAATAGTTTCATCGTTTGCCTCTATATCATCAAAGCCTTCCTCGTGTTGTGTTTCTGTATCCATCATACCAACATCTCCGGGGATTACATCACTAATACTCTCACCATGTTTTATCCAGAACTTATATGCCTTATTAATTCCATGCACTAACAAATGAACTTTGATTTCATCGGCATTTTGTCGAATCATATTGTTACACTCAACACAAGGACACAAAATACGATTCGGGTTGTGTGCATGTTTGAGAGCAAATTCAATGAATGTCTCCATGCCTTGACTATATTCCTTACTATCACGCCTTGAAGACATCCATTTTCGATCCATACTTAATAAGAAAATGAGAGATGTAAGTTAACATAGATATAATACACATATTAACTTCTTACACACATACACACGAATTACACAAATTACATTCTTTTTATACATTTGTTAAGTATTTTTTAAGAAAATTAGTGGATTAATAATTGAACAGATTAAATCTAAATTACAACACACAAATTGTAGACTCCCGCTAAGTCTCTCACTACCAAATTACAACATTGCTTTTCTGGGTTTTCATTATTACATACAGTTGCTCCCTCCATCTAAGTCTCTCACTACCTTCCTTTGCTACCATGGCTACTGACATGGCAATCACAACTAAATTATCATTTAACACTTCATTCAATCGCCAAATGCATTCTAATCTCGTTCAACTCAGAACAATTTTGACAAAATCACTTAGTTCAAGTTCAAAAGATGGTGTTACTGCCACATTTTCTCAAACTGTAAGTATATTTCTTTTTCCAGTATATACTGTCATGTTTGCATTTGGGCAATGTTAAATTCTAGTGGGTTATTGTTGGTTCGGCTCGAAAGGAGATTCTGAGAAGGAACCCTTCATCGCAACTCATAATGTTATCCTTGCTCATGCAGCTGCTATAGATCTCTACAGAACCAGATACCAGGTATTGGTAACTGGTAGCTAAGATAAGGATCTAAATCTTTTCATAAGCACGAAAGGCACTAGATAAAAGTTCAAACTTGGCATATTATGTATTTAGGCTTTGTTCAATTCACCATATAAAACTTGGAGTGTGTTAGTTTCGCCCAAAAAAGAACAAGTTTCAAGGAAAATAAGTTCAAATAAGTTTAGATAAGTAAGATAAGTTTTAATAAGTTCCAATAAGTTTAGCAAAAAAAAGTTGAAGGGACGCACCCTTATTAGCCCTTATGGCCTTTATTTTTCCTAAAATTTGTTTTTCTTTTAGAAGTAAAAGAAACAGATCCTAGGATATGTCAATACTATTCACCTCAGAATGAATATGCCTGAAGATCTGAACAACTATTTTAAAATCATCTAAGTATTTGTAGTATAGTCTAGTCGGGTCTGAGTCATTCTGAACGTGATAAGTTTAATATCAAGTCACTAAGCTGATCAGAGCAGCAGGGTAAGATGCTAATCTTACTGTTTTCTAATAAGATATTAGCTTAGGTAGAAGTGAAGAGATGTCGGGTTTATGAATTCATGCTGCAGTATATGGGAGAAATTGATAGTTTCAAATTACTGCTCCTAATATACCCCCTCATGTGAGCAAAAAAGACTTCAGTACTAAAAGTGTAGCTAAAGCTCAGCTGCTAAACATAGGTAGTTGTTTATATCTAAGAAGTTTTGATAGCTAGATAAGCATGAATCAAAAATAAAAAGACTTCGAATGATTACTTTAGCAAAGAGGGACCATGATCAGAAGGCCAAAGACATTGGTAGCCAGTACCACATTAATGGAGCTTAAACTTACTAACATACCAGTAAGGTATTCTACATAATCAATCATTAAGTTAAATCAACGCTCTACATTAGCTAAAAAATTTCTTGACTGTCATCCACTAAACCAAGAACTACCATGTTTCATATGTTCCATCATATCTACATTAGCTATTTGCAATGCCAAATCAAACCAAGAAACTAACCCGCAATCTTAAGGCTATCTTAAGGGGTCTTAAAAGATGAATACAAACAAACATCTACAATTCCAAGAAACTGGGAAGCAATCTTAAGGCTACAATTACCAAATTTCGCAACCGAACGGAATGCTCCGGCAATTCTATTGAACCAAAGAAATTTAGACAAAAATTTCGATTACAATTACCCTAATTCGAGTACATTTGAGAGAAAATTAGACAAAGAAATTAGAGAAAATAATCATCTTACCTTTGGATGAGTTGAACCACGCACAATCCAATTGAACGAAAGCCGGAATCTTGAAGCACAATCCAAATTGAACCAAAGCCTCTATAATTCGTCAATCAAAATCTAAAGTGAATAGAATTCAGTGAAAAATTGATGGAAAAACGAAGGAGATGGACGCAGGTATGCGACGAGTGAAGAATAACGAGGAGCAGAGCAAAGGAGGGAGTCTACAGTAAACTGATTAGTTTAGGGTTAAAAATTGGGAGGGAAAATTTAGGGGGTTTATTGCGGTGACAGTAAACCGCAGTTAATGACCCTCTTTTTAATTGCGGTTAACACAAAACCGCCATAAAATAGAGTAAACGCATATTTTATATTGCGGTTATTTGACAACCGCAATTAAATGTCTTGTTTTAGGAGGCCGGATTCCTAATTTACGTAACAAAGGCGGTTGTTTACAAAACCGCAATAAATGAGGTGCTAAATAAAGCTATTTTTATGGTAGTGCGATAGCAAATATCACCAAGTGTATCCTGAACGACATTACGCCGATGTTTAGTACCCACAATATCAGCACACACACCGGATGATCACCAAAAATATCCCCAACGAACAAAAACCCTAGAGCAAGCAGAGCACGACATCGAAGTAGAAAACAAAGGAACACCCAACCAATAACACAACACACTCCGATAGGTCTTAGGGTTCATCGTCTGCCCCAACCCTGAAATAGGAACTGGCCAAAGCTAATATGAGGTGTGGTCCCCCTGGTGTGACTTCCACAAAGCTAATTGCCGAGAACATAAAGAAAAAGTAGATTCTACATTTGCTGTAACCTTAGTGAAGTATATATCTTCCCATTTCTTCGTAAATTTAGGGGCAGCGACTTCTCTAGGATTACTTAAAATGTCAGAGTCCACAATTCTATTAAAAAGACTCAACGCATCTTCAAAGGCACGACCAGAACCAACAATAACTGCATAGCGAAGTTTGTAAACCAGCAGACTGCAAACGAGATGCGAGATAAGCATAATGTCGAACATCACTCGTGCAATAAACACCAAGTCCTCCAAAGGCAAAAGGTAAATTAGCAAGACGCCACTGCCAATCTCCAAAACCAGGCCCCAAAGCAGTAATATTTTTATTATTATTATTATTATTATTATTATTATTATTATTATTATTATTATTATTATTATTATTATTATTATTATTATTATTATTAGTGCTAAATGTTATATTATTGTTTTTGTTGTTATACTTTTGGCAATTATTTCGGTAATGCTACCAAACATTAACTACCATAACCAACCTCAGTTGTCTAATGCTTTTGTTTTCTTATCGTTTTTTTACTTTTGGAAAATGTGGTGTCATATTATAATTTCCAATTTGTTGAAGAATACTTATTCATCAAATAATAATAATAGGTCACATGAATTGTTTATAATTATTTTGGTGTTTGTTTTTTACTATATTTCTGAACTACATTTTTATTATTATTTATTATTTATCAACTAATTAATTATTATTTAATAATTTTTATCAATACAAATCATTGATATTTATTTTTTATAATTATTAATTATTAATATTTATTCTGTAAATTTTTTAGTGCAATTAAGGGTAGTTCTTTTAATTTTATCTAGTTTAGTCATCTCCGTTTGGTTCATTCAATTCTTTTTAACCCCGACCCAATATGCTATCTTGTTCCAGTTAAAATTAAGAAAAGTGAAATATACAACCAGAGTTGCATATAAGGGCGTAAAATTAGAAATTTAAGTAATATTCTAAAAGTAACGACATTAGTTGACACGTAAAATTGGCATAAATTCCTAACTCAAATTAATTGTTTTAGTTTTTTGTAATAATTTGTAAAATTATTGGTGAAAAAATTTAGCAAAACGGATTTCCATGACTAATTCAACTAGAAGGCGTTCATTGGGACGAGTGAGAGCACCATTAAGATTGCCATGATCATATATACATATATATATATATATATATATATATATATATATATATATATATATATATATATATATATATATATATATATATATATATATATATATATATATATATATGCTTCCTCCATTCTTTAATAATCACTAGATATCTAATTATATGTTATTCACACATTTTCCTTTGAATATCATGATATATTCAGAAGACTATATATAGTCATAAGTGATCTCTTGAGGCTCATTTTGATATATTATTAATTAACATCAATTGTTTATTAAATTTACTAAAACACAATTAAATATATTAAAATTCCAAGTTGTATGTTGAGATATGCAAAAACTCTAAATATGGTGATTATAAAAGGATGGAGGAAGAATAATATGATATGCTTACAATCATAAAAATAAATCATTGGATATTGGAATAGTAAAAATGGTATTGGATACTCAACAATCAACAAGAAATTATTATAATGCATAAACTTAACTAAAGTTTAGTAATATAATTCAAAAAAATATAACTTTTATGTCATTAGATTCAGCTCGAAATGTACTTTAAGAGAGAAACACATTTTTATATACTAATTTCATTATTACCTAAGATGTTTATTACCTGGTATGAGATGGGTAGTTAATAGAAAAAACAGGGGATGACCTAACCTGAAGAATTAGGGACCTAAAAAAGGGTTTGGGATTTTAGCAACTTCAATTAAGGGAACTCGAAAAATTGTAACATGGTCATTAACGGTTATTGAGTCATCAAAAACTAAATGATTGGGAAGCACTTGGCATCACAAAGCTAGGTAGTAATTTAGGTACCTTAAAATTTTATTTAACATTCCTTTTGTACGAGCATACTTTTTCATGCCTTGCTCATAAGTAAGAGCACCTAAATCAATTTTTTGAATACTTAAATTAGATGCTTAAAAAGCTTTAGAATTGGTACAGTTGTATTTCAGAAAAAAAAATGATGTATTCGAACTGAGTTAAAGATCTCAATTTATTACTCTTTTAATTACAAATATAGAAGATGCAATGCCTAAAAGATGAAAATTAACAAACTTTTCATGAATATATACTAAGGAAATATCATCCTCTTTTTTACATTAATTAGTACTTTTTTATTTTGCAATTATGTCGAATAAAACTTCCTCTATTTTACTGTAGAGTTTCGAACTTATAACTAACTGATTCATCCTATATGTTTGTCTGATGTTAGGACAATTGTTGCGTAATTAGGGCATACTCGAACAATGGTAATATTAGATGGTGATATAATAAATTGTATTCTTCTATGTTTGTAATAGTTGAAAGGAAAAATTGTTAATAACCACCTGCACGATACACCTATTTCAAAATAACCACCCCATTTTTGTTTGTGTTTAAATAACCACCTCTCATTTCCTTAACTTTTTCAAATACCCACCTGTTAACGGAATTTTCTAACGTCGTTAAGTGTGAAGCCCAAATTCTTACTAAATTGTCCTAACTCCCTCCAAAATTTCACTAATTACCTTACTAATCTATAATTTGACTGGTCAAATTATGATTAACATTTTAAAAATCTTTTTTTTATTCAATTTTACAATTTTTTAAACTATATATTTTTGATATATGACACGGTAATGGACACAACTTTCGAGACAATATTTAATCGCGTTTTTAATACTCAAGACGATGTTTTTTGGAAAAACGGACGCCACCTTATGCCATATATGTGCACTAATTTTGAGATTCCCTACGAAACGAGTACCTACAAGCCGGCTTTTCGAGCACGTACTTCGAGACGCCTTTTTCGGACGGAATACAAAGATTTCTCTAAAAAGGACACCGGCTTGTATGTACGGCGGTGTTCGTTTTTCGAAAAAAAGTGTTCCATCCAAAAAAAAATTATCTCGAAGTACGTGCCCAAAAATCCGGCTTGTAGGTACTCGTTTCGTAGGGAATCTCAGAATTCGTGCCCATGAATGGCGTACGATGGTGTCCGTTTTTTGAAAAAACGTCGTCATGAGTATTAAAAACGCAATTAAATATTGTCTCGAAATTTTTGTGTCCATTACCGTGTCATATATCAAAATATATAGTTTTAAAAATTGTTTAATTGAATAAAAAAATTATTTTTAAAATGTTAATCATGATTCGGTGTCCGTTTTTCGAAAAAACTTTGTATTCTGTCTGAAAAAGGCGTCTCGAATTACGTTCCCGAAAAGCCGGCTTGTAGGTCCTCGTTTCATAGGGAATCTCAAAATTCGTGCCCATAAAGGGCGTACGGTGGTGTCCGTTTTTCGAAAAAACGTCGTCTTGAGTATTAAAAACGCGATTAAATATTGTCTCAAAATTTGTGTCCATTACCGTGTCATATATCAAAATATATAGTTTTAAAAATTGTATAATTGAATAAATTTTTTTTTTAAAAATGTTAATCATGATTCGGTGTTCGTTTTTCGAAAAAACGTTGTATTCCGTCCGAAAAAGGCGTCTCGAAGTACGTACCCGAAAAGCCAGCTTGTAGGTACTCATTTCGTAAGGAATCTCAAAATTCGTGCCCATGAAGGGCGTACGGTGGTGTCCGTTTTTTGAAAAAACGTCGTCTTGAGTATTAAAAACGCGATTAAATATTGTCTCGAAATTTGTGTCCATTACAGTGTCATATATCAAAAATTTATAGTTTAAAAAATTGTAAAATTGAATATAAAAAAATTTAAAATGTTAATCATGATTTGACCAGTCAAATTATAGATTAGTAAGGTAATTAGTGAAATTTTGGAAGGAGTTAAAAAAGTTGAGCCCTGAAACTAACGGTGTTAAGATTTTCCGTTAAGAGGTGGATATTTGAAAACGTGAACGTAAGTAGATGTGGTTATTTAAATGCAAAACAATTTGGGGTGGTTATTTTGAAATTGGTGTATCTGACAGGTGGTTATTCACAATTTATCCTAGTTGAAACTTGAAACTTGTGCTCCTAAACATTAGGGGTTAATAACTTACTCTATTAACGTGAAACGTCTGTTTGTAATAGTTTATGTTCTAATATACTGTAGGGAGCAGGACATGTTGCTGCTGAATATAGGCCTCGAGAATGTTTGGCTATGTTTCAAAGATGGATTGCTCATAATTCGCTATCATGAAATGATCAACATTGATTTTTGTCGCAGTCGTGCTTTAGAAATTTATTACTTCCTCTGTTTCTTTTTAAGTGCTACATTTCACTTTTCACACTTGTCGAGATACATTTTGTATGGTTTTTATCTTTAATTATGCATTTGTAAAAATTATGGCAACAAGATATTAAAAATGTATACATCGAGACGAATCAAACAAGATCCAACAAGATTATATTTTTTCTTATGCATAAATTGTAAAAGCCAGTCAAACTATAATGGATGAATAGTAGCAAAGTCAATATGTAGCACTTAAAAAGAAACGGAGGAAGTAGATGTTTATGGTTTGTTGATGTAAACAATAATATGTTTTGTTCAGTCATTGTAAATTATTGTATTCGATCATTATATAAATTGTTCTTTCTGATATTTTGCATTATTCTTTGGAATTTGGTATGAATTCTAAATATCTGAATCGTTCTTTTGTGTATGCGTATAAGTATTATTATTTTCAGTATTTAGTGTCATTCTCTTGAGTACTCGATACACAATATTGTGTGTAATTAGTGTAAATCTTTAAAGTTTAAACCGCTCTTGTTCATACATGCATTTTGTCCCCTCCTTTTCAACAAATCAACAACATCAAAATCACACTCAATCTCCCTTGCCCAATTATTGCCCCCTTTACTACCTATGAAATAAATTCTGAATGTAGGTGCAACTCTCCCATAGTGCAACCTCATTCCCTTACAAGCATTCTTTCTTAAAGTTTCCACACTCAAATCAACAACATTAACATTGTTATCCCTAAACATTTACCCACCAACATACTCCATTATGGTACTATTCAGAACCAATTTACTACCAACCCATAAATGCACATGAACTAATTTTGAAGCACCTCTACAACAAAAAAAATGAAAAATTCAAATTGGGAGCGTAAATTAATCAAATCCACCGGCAAAAGGTAGATTATTTTAGAATTTTTGTAGAGCAAACACACAGAGGTAAGCCAATATATAATACTAAGAGTTACATCACTCTTGATAAAATATCAAGTTTTTTCTAAATTATACTCCCTCTTTTTTTATATATATATGTTTTATCATTTTGGGATTTTTTTTGTTAATATGTACCTTTCTACCTTTTCCCATAAATGGAAGGTTGACCTACCTAATTATTACATTTATCTCCTACTTTTTCTTTCCTTCTCTCTACCTTTTTCACTTTTTCCTTACTTTTACTAACCTTCTTTCTTACTTTTGCATTTTTTTTTGGTCCGCGTGCAAAAGTAAACATACATATTAAAAAAAACGGAGGTAGTAGTAGTTTTTTTTTCGAGTACTTAAATTATAGTAGTTAATAGCTTTAGTCTATTGTTAATTTGAGTAAGAGTGAAGTAAGTTGCTGTAAAATACCTTTTACCCCCTCCTTTACCTTTGCAACTGTATCTTTTCCCTTTTTCCTGTGAATATGCCCTAAAGCATTAAATTTCAAATGCAATGACGAATTTACTAATGATGATATCAAGACTTGGTTAGATTTAAAGAAAAGAGAAATGTTGGAGTTCAATTTGTGGTAAGGAATCTTCCAATCTCTCGGTAAAAAAAAACCTAGAAATTTGGGAAAGTGAGAGTTAGAGGGAAACTGAGTTGTCATTGTAATTTTTGGTTGGGAATAGTAAAGCGAAAGGGTATTAGTAGAGACTATAGACTAGAAAAACTAGTTGATATTTATTTTTAATTAATTTCACAACTAGTTGATATTTATTTTGAAAATCACATAAAACCTTGGCATATTCGGACCATTTTTTATCTTTTAATGGGAAATCTAACTTTTGTTGGAGAAGTCAACATTTTGATAAGAAATAACTTTAGCATTTTTCATTGTTCAAATAGAACTTTATGTCATACAAAAATATATAAGGACGTAGATAGAACATCAGTACTCTACATCACCCTTCCAATTACTATAGTTTGTTTTAAAAAGAAATACAAATATTTGGGTAAATAATTTTCGTCCTTTACGAGCAAAACAGAAAAAGAAGAGATTTGTTGGAAGAATTTCCTTTTCACCTAATGTATTCTGTCTCAAACTCAATGTGCGTGTCTACAAGAGCAGACGCAAAACCCTTCAAATGCAGAATTAAGACAAGCAAAGAAGAAGAAGATGAAGTCTGACAACGTTGCCAAAAAATGGAAAGAGCTTGGTGGTGAAAACAATTGGGATGGCCTCTTAAACCCGCTCGACATCGATCTTCGACGTTACATCATCAACTATGGTGAATTTACTCAATCAACGTATGATACTTTTAATAGTTCCAAACTATCAAAATATGCTGGTAGTAGTTATTATTCAAAGAAGGATTTTTTCTCAAAAGTGGGATTAGCTAATGCAAATCCCTATAAGTATCGCGTTACAAAATTCTTGTATGCAACTTCAGGGATAGATGTGCCTGATGCCTTCATATTCAAGTCATGGTCTAAAGAGGCATGGTGTAAAGAGTCTAATTTTATAGGATATGTGGCGGTTGCGGAGGATGAGTCTGTGGCGGCGTTGGGGAGGAGAGACATTGTTGTAGCTTGGAGAGGGAGTATACAGTCTCTAGAATGGGTTAATAATTTGCAATTTCTTCAAGTTTCAGCTTCTACTATCATTGGAGGTGGTGATGTTGGTGATGATGAGGCTAAGGTGCACCAAGGATGGTTCTCTATTTATACTTCAGATGATCCTAAATCTCCATTCAACAAGACTAGTGCTAGAGTTCAGGTTAGTTTCGTGTAGTGGATCTTTTTTAGGGTTTTTTTGTCCACTAAGACCCTGTTTAGTTCAATCTATTTTTACTGAACTGAACTTATTTTTAGTGATTCATGTTGTTTATTAATCTCTTCACTACTGGTTTTTACTGAATGAATTATTTTTACTGAACTGATCTTATTTTAGCTGAACTAAACTTATTTTTATTGGATTGAACTCAGTTCAACTTATTTTTACAGAACTGAACTGAGCAGAGCTTAACTCACTCACAACAAATAAAATAGGTCTTCTTTCATGTTTTTTTCGTTTGCCTTGTCGGACAAACAAATAATAGGTAGGATTTTGGCATAGACAAATTTGATTAATTGCGAGCTGATCGCTTTTTTTGTCGTAAAAATGACCAAATGCTCGCAA
The DNA here is from genome assembly GCA_947645195.1 of Patellifolia procumbens. NCBI lineage: Eukaryota > Viridiplantae > Streptophyta > Magnoliopsida > Caryophyllales > Amaranthaceae > Patellifolia > Patellifolia procumbens. The sequence goes on from CANSGD010000412.1 coordinate 196,032, forward strand.
ATAATCTAATTACTCTAATCCCAAAACTGTACCTATTTGTTTTCCTTAGTCATAATCGTTCCGTTTCTCCTCAATTCAGATGCTTTGACATTGGCATGTTTGGAAATAAATAAATAAATCATGAAAATCATGAAACTGGTCTAATTCCATAATCGACCCTTTTTTATTTCGTCTTTTTCCCACAAAAAAAATGTAATACGTTTCTTCCACTAGACAAAAGATCCATTTTATCTGGTCTTATATGCCAAAGAACCGTTTCTTAAAATAAGAATCATTCATTTATAAAGGAACATAAGTAATGTTTAGCAAAACAGCATTTCTGGAGAAGAAACAAATTTCTCATACAGAATCTTATCTTGAGTGTATGTATTTTATTCAAAATTAGTACTTCCTCTTTTTTTTTTAAATGTGACACTTTCTATTTTAGGAAGTTTTAAATTAAATGTGACACTTTCTTTTTTGGTCAATAAACTCTCTCTATCTCTCTCCTGTCACATGGGTTCCTTATTTTTTTTTCTCTCTATCTTTTTCCTTCCCAAAAATTACCTAGGAGTCCGTGAATTTTAAAGTGTCACATTTAAATAAAAACGGAGGAAGTAGTTTGTTCTCCTTAAAAACAGTAGTGCAAGTGGTTGAGAATTGTCACATAGGTATTTATTTGTGTGGAATAGGTCAATTGCCCTTATCATCCTGACTACAATACATTTTGTTTACTCTACATATGCTGAACTCAATTAACAACTTCATTCTTTTCCCGTAACTCATCAAGGTCACTTGATTTCTTCACCAAAACAAAAAAATCAAGGTCACTTGATTGAATACGGTAGCAATTATTATATTTTTAATAGTCCGAAAATCAACGTTTTATAATTCCTAATTTATTTTAATTTTTAATATTTTACTCCTACAGTTCCCACTTACTTCTACTCTTTATATGTATCAAAAGCTACGAAGTTTACTGTTTATCTATAAAGTATTAAATAGTTGATATTTCAAATATTTTTTCAGATATAAATCCAACTTCTTTGGTAAGGACTTTCGATTTTATGGATGTTTTTATGGTTGATTTCTTGAAAAAAGGCTACCGTAAAAAATTAATAATAACCACGAATTTGTCCATGTCAACAACATATGTCACTATATAGTATTATATAGTTCATAATATACGATAATTGTGCTTTGAATTGCATTAGTCGTCGTCAATTTTTTGGACAATACCATAACATATTTTAGTCATAGCCATAATTTAGACATGTACAGTGAAATTGGTATTGGCTATGACCATAGCTTGATTTGGATATCGCCCGATTTTACTATCTAAATTACGGCTATGACCAAAACATGTTATGGTACTATCCAAAAACTAAAAATGACGATAACTAATTTTCGTACGGAGGTTTAGCAAATTAAAAAAAGAAAGTTAAGTAAATGTCAAAAATAATCATTGCTGACGTGCCCAAACATATGGTTGACATTAATCAACTACCGTGGCCTTATTTAAAGAAATCTATACTAAACTTTTCACAATTATATGGACTATGAAAGTAAAATATGGTAAATAGCGTATGCATTATAGATGCACATAGCATAATTTCAGAAAATTAATTTTCTAACATTGATATCAGAAATGCATACATAAATTTAGATAAACAACATTTGATTCGTATCTTCAACTGGTAAACGGGAATGTATACTCCAAAGTATAATCAACAAATCGTATGAAAATTTTCAATCTTTTACTTTTAAGGGATTTGACGCCTAACCGTAGTAAAGACGAGGGATCTCTTCGATCAATTGTATAGAAAAAGTTAATTTTAATCCTTTTGTGTCTTTTCCTTCACCCATATTTCCATATATAGGGCAAAAGACCAACCCATAATTCATATCGAAGTAGTAAACCCTAATTCTATTCGAATTAGGTTAAATTTGAGGGAACCCTAATTCTACTATATGGCCAGTCCACCATAGGCCCAATTAGGGGTGTTAATGAGCCGAGCTAAGCCCGAGCTTGGGGTCGCTCAAGCTTGGCTCGTTATACTTTGCTCGAGCTCGAGCCGAATCTCGAGCTTTTTCGAGCTTAGATTATAAAGTCCAAGTTACACATAACTCGACATGGGCTCAAAAATTATAACAAGATAAAGTATATTTATAAGATATAATATATTATAACTAAGTTTATTTATTTTTCCTAGACTTAATAAAAATATTCTACTAATATTTGAGGTCACTATGTTAAAAAATATAATTTAAAAAATATTTTGAGCCTGTTCACGAACTTCTCGAGCCGAACATGGCTGTGCTCGGGTTGTGAAAATTACGAGTCGAACTCGAGCAGCTCGCGAACAGGCTAAGCTCATTAACACCCCTAGGCCCAATACAGGTATATAATTTTCTTTTATTAAGTGTTACAAAGTGTGACCTCATAGGATTAATTATTCAAGTTGTAGGCGCAATCATATAAGCCTATTAATCGATATTTATTCTCTAGCATGTAAATACAATTACTAATATAATTAACTTCTAATCCCTATAATTATATTCCTATTTATATTTAGTAATTGGCGGAAATTGTCAAGGACATATTATAGATATGTAAACAGTAAATTGAGAAAAAATAAAATGTTACAATTATAATGAAATGAATAGAATTATGTATATTGTATGATTTTAGTCTGACTACAATTTGTTGTATCTAGTCGTCCTTGTACGTTAAGACATGTGGGAGTTTATTCATCTTATAGATGCAAGTATAATTTGTACTCATTTGTTCTTTGGAACTCATGTTCAAATGCACATTTTGCTCAATCAGAGTACTTCAAATGAGCAAGGAGCAATAAGAAAAAGGCTTAAATGTAGGATGCCGATCCTACAATCGAATGTAATAGATAATATAAATGTTATATACAGCGGATCTACAAAGATTAATTAACAATGCAACCATATTTTGTTGGATAACTTTTGTTGGATTTGATACAGGTGTTACTTGAGATTCAACAATTGATGGAACGATACAAAAATGAAGAGACTAGCATAACAATAACAGGGCACAGTATGGGCGCAGCACTTGCAACATTGAACGCCATTGATATAATTGCTAACAACATAAACTGCCCTAAAAGCTTCCCAGGAAAACCATGCTTGGTGACAGCCATTCTCTTTGCAAGCCCTCGAGTTGGAGACTCAAACTTCAAAAAAATCATAAAAAAGTATGATCGCAATCTTAAGATCTTAAGGGTCCGTAACGCCTTAGACATCGTCCCTCACTATCCACCATTGGGCTATCGCCACGTCGGAAAGGAGCTGTTGATCAATACAACAAGGTCACCATACTTGAAGTTCCCTGGGAATTTCTGGACTTGGCACAATATGGAAGCCTATTTGCACGGGGTTGCAGGAAGCCAAGGGAGTGAAGAAGAGTTCAAGTTGGTAGTAGATCGTGATGTTTCACTAGTAAATAAGCATTGGGATAATCTAAAGGATGAGTACCTTATCCCAGTGGGTTGGTGGACTTTGAAGCATAAGGGCATGGTTCAGCAGTTAAATGGGTCTTGGCTTTTGATGGATCATGAAATGGACGACGACGACTTTGACCTTTAAACCAAGCTCTCATTTATCTCCATTTGCCTTTGAAGCATAAGGGCATGGTTCAGCAGTTCCTATGATGGTTGCTTTTGCCAAAAAAAATAAACTACGATTAAATGTCATCACCCACAAATTAAATTGCTCCATACCGGCCGGAATCAGTTTATTTGGCTAGGTATATATACTATGGATATGCCTAAATATTAAAAGGTAATTTTTAAATTCAGAATTTATCTTATATGTATGTTATATTTTATGATATACAAAGTTACGCTACAAAGCACATGATTATACTTTATAATTGTTGAGCATATCACATGCAATAATGAGCTATATAATAGTTTTAGTTAAATAGTTTTTCAGTTACTTACATAAAATGATAGCTTAATTAGCTTGTTTGTTAGGGTTAAGCTTGTTTGTTAGAGGTTTTTAGAGTGTTAACAAGCTAACTAGAGTCTTAGCTTGTTATAAATAAGAGCTAATGCTCAGCTTCTCATTCATTCAATAAGATTCTGATTATATAGAGTTTCTTTAACTCATTCTCTCTCAAATCTCTATGATCATATGCTCCTATAATGGAGCTTTATCTCATCTTTTGACATGGTATTAGAGCATGTTTCTTTGAAACTGCTTATTGCTTAGTTACTTCATTTCATTCCGCATTTCTCTATTCAATCCTTGATTGATACAATCAAAATTTTCATTCGAAGTTCAGAAAATGAACTCTTATTCATTCATTTTCTTACATTTCTTGATTCAAAATGAGTCAAGAAACTAATTCTAGCAATAATAATAGAGCATTGCATCCTTCTCAAGATCCAACCAGTCCATATTTCATTCATCCATCACAAGATACTAGCCTTAGAATGGTTTCATATCAGTTTAATGGAACTGAATATGCAGATTGGAAGAGATCTTTATTGATCAGTCTTTCAGCTAAGAACAAACTTGGATTTGTTGATGATCAATTACAGAACAAGCAAACTCAAACTCATTACATTTGGCTTGGAAAAGATGTAATGATATGGTTATATCATGGATCCTTAATTCGTTGGAAAAAACATTAGCAAGAAGTGTTTTGTTCTTCTCAACGGCAAGAGAGATTTGGCTTGACCTAGAATAAAGGTATGGATGCTCTTATGGTCCTCAATTTTTTGCTTTACAACAACAACTAAATGAGTTAACACAAGGAAATCTCAAGATAGATGAGTATTTGACACAAATGAAAATGCTATGGGATGAGTTAGATGTTGTTAATCCATTGCCAGTTTGTACTTGTGATAGTTGTACTTGCAACATTACTCAAAAACAGGTGATCCTCATAGAAGATAAGAGATTAATACAATCTTTAATGAAGCTAAATGATGAATTTCCATCTGTTAGAGGCAATATTGTCATGATGCAACCATAACGTGCTGTTACACAAGCTTATAGGTTGTTAGTTCAAGAAGAAAAACATAATGAAGTTGTTGCAAAGTAGGAAAAACAAAAAACCAGAGGGAGTATATCACAATCTTTGTTTTTCTCATAAGAAACCTAATACACTCTTATGTAACTAATATCCTTTATTGTTGGTGTTTCGACTCCAAGAACTTTATTGTTCGCTTGGATTTACAACTCATATCAAGATCAGAACATCATGTATTGTCTTCATAAAACACCATTCTTAATTCTTGAACCTTGCACACAAATCACCAATAAACTTTGTTAGTTATTACTTTAATTTGTCATTATCAAAAGCATATTGGGACAACCAAGCCAAAGTAATATAAAAACTAACGCAAATAAAATAGGAAAAAATGACTGCAATAATCAATGACGACCGTTCCGCTCAAAATAATCTCAACTATGAGTTATTCTAGAATAATCCAAATTATTAGGGGTACCTTTCCAAAATAATCAAAACTTCTTTTTTTTTCTTGCCTTCAATGATCCATTATGGGACTACTATATATAGTAGAATTAAGAATTTGGTTTATTTTGATGAGGTATCCCCCATAGTTTGGATTATTCTAAAATAAATCATACTTGGGATTCTTTTGAGCGGAACGATTATAGTTGGAATTATTCCATTCAATTTTTCCAATAAAATGTATTTAATATAAGAATGCTATATCATGTTAAGTAGAGAATAAACCATAATAAGAACAATAAATAAGTTACTTTGCCACTAACTTCCGCCTTTGACATCTTCCTAAAGGTACTATTATTTTTCAATAATCCATGATCAACCGTCCAAACTTATAGTATCACCACAACACTATAAATACATAGTTAATGGTTAAACATGAGTTTTAAAGTTTCAATTTGCTCAAACACAGTAATTTTATAATAACACTATATTTCACTACCAATGGGCAATTTTCGGCCAAAATGAATGGTTGTGAGGCAAAAAATGAGTGTTTTTTCAGCAAAAATCAATAACGTGCATTATATTAAGTAGTTTGTAACAAATTTTTCTAAACTTTTTTTCAAACTGACGAGCGTCTGTCCCGTGCAACATGCTAAACACCTAATGAAACAACCCTATAAACTTTTACACCTCATAGACAGGCCTCCAGTTTGATCGATGCTTATCAATATAATTAATTGGCTTGTTTTCACCCAAAAAAAGTGGGATAAGGAATCAGTTTGCAAATTCTATACATACAAGCATATAATCAAAACAACCGTTTTCGTCCTTAGATAATACAAATGCTGTATCCCAACTTGATCCATCAATCATCATCCATTTCATGATCCATCAACATCCAAGAACCATCAGCCTGTTGAACCATACCTTTATATTTAACGACCCACCAACCAACTGGAACAAGATATTCATCCTTCAAACAATCGTAATACTTATTCAAAAGCGCAACATCTCTTTCCACAACCAACTTAAACCCTTCTTCATCCCCTTGAGTTCCCGCCACTCCATGCATGTAAACCTCAAGATTATGTGAAACTGAAAAAAGACCCGGGTTCTTTAAATAGGCCGATTGTGTGGTGTCGATTATCAGCTCCTTCCCGACATCTGAATAGTCGATTATTGGATAGTTTGGGACGAGATCTTGAGCATTTCGAACACGCAAGATACTAAGCTCATCATATTTCGATACTATTTTCTTGAAGTTTTCATCTCCAACGCGAGGGCTAGCAAATACAATGGCTGTGACCTTGCATGGTTTGGCATTCGGAGAGTTTTTTGGTTGATTAATTTTGTTGGAGACTATGTCAACTGCGTTCAATGTTGCGAGGGCTGCGCCAAGGCTGTGGCCGGTCACTGTTATGCTGATCTCTTCGTTCTTGTATTGCTCCACTAATTTAGTCAGCTCGGTTAAGACCTACAAATGAATGTAATAACTTGAGATTAATAATTATGCTTATAATATTTATTAAACCATTCTATCATTAGTACATTACGTCAATACAGATTTGTGACAAACGAAAAAATTTGCCATTATGCCGTACAATGGTTATACCCTGTGCCAATAACTGTTTTCACACAACCTATGAACATGGTAGAGGGACAATCCTAAGAGGTGAAAATTTTATAGTTGTCTTTTAAAAATAAGACTATTATAAGTCTTTTATATCATTATTTATTTGTTTATGTCCTTATAGGACATTACCATCAATAGACATATAACAAAAAAAATAATGATAATATTCTTTTCGGTTTAAGGACGTAACCAATTAAGAAAATTAAGAAAGGTAACGTCCTATCATATTAACGGTCAAAACCTAATTAAAGGTTTAGGGTGGTCGTTTCGAAAAAAGTCCGCCATAAAATCATTGACCCATATACAACCAAGGGGCCAGATAAGAAGTTCATTTATATGACGACTAGATTTCTATGCGTGCGACAACAATTTTATTATGAAATTTTATAATCTACAGTAGATAATTTTGTGGATAGTCGTATCTTACCACTTAAACTTTTCATGATTTTAGAAACTCCCACCTTAATGATTTTTTATTTAGATTCCGCCTACCATTTACAGTTTTATTAAACTCCCACCACTTAAAGGTTTTTGTCAAATTTCATTAACAAAAAACCGTTAAGTGGGTCCCACATATACATTTTGTTAACAAAATAAAACTTGAAATAGTTGCAATTCTTTCCAAATATTTGTAATTCGTTCCAAATTTGCTCTAAATTTGTTGAGGATTTTCCCTTAAATTGATGAAATTGACTTCAATTTCAGCGTAAACTAATAATACAATGCATATGTGGGGCCCACTTCACGGTTTTATTTACGGAATTTAACAAAAATCATTAAGGGGTAGGAGTTTCTAATAAAATTGGGAATGATAGGTGGAAATTTAAAAGAAAATTTCATTAAGATGGGAGTTTCTAAAACATGAAAATTTTAGGTGGTTTTGAACAAAAAAATCTGAATTTTATTTGCATACGATGTGTTTTTGGCTACTGTAACATGATAAAAATATGAAGGTACACAACATATTTTATTTTCAAGCTGAAGTCATTTTGGCTCATTTTTCTTTGAAAACATCCCTTACTCCCCACCATCAACTACAACTTTTGTTATATAGTACCTGATAAGGTATTTTTTGCTCATTGTCCAAATGAGAAAAAATTTAAAAGTACTTGAAAATACTTGATCATATTTCTCACTCATGCTAAAATACTTTATCATGATCAATTTGATCAAATGTGCCTTTACTCATGAACAATTAATTACTCATGTATTTCAAAATAAAAATTTCAAAAGTATATAAAAGTATAGCAAAGTGGAGGTCTATCTATAGACCTCAAGAAAATATAATCGTTGATATTTTTTAATTGTTTTTACTTTATAGGTTTTTAGAAATTTTAGTTAGAAGTTATGAACATCTTTTATTAAAAATCTGATGGCTAAATTTGGAAATAAACTTAATTACTTAATAAACTCATTGATTTATTTTAATTATTTTTCCTTTTTTTTCTTTTTGGTGTCCACCCCCATTTCTTCACTTATATAATAGAGATATATACATTAATTCCACCATAAGAGTGGTTATCACGCTAAGCACCCCATATCTATGGTTGAAGACACCCTAATTATGAGTTATAAATTACAAAGTCAAACACAATATACTATTAGTTTATGAAGAAATGTTCCCTAAAATTTTGTTGTACTCCACTTACCCCCTTTACCATGATCGCCATTATGTTGGTACACGGGTTTGTTAATAAGCATTATTATCAAAGTCCCACGTCGTGTCTCGCATAATACTACCTAAATGTATAGCCGGCTTCTTAATACTCTAAGCTATAGTACTGTTAAAGAGTACTTTATAGCCATGGAAAGTTACCATGACAACCATGTCGTATTATCTTTTCTACTCAATTCATATAACGCTATATCATTGCACACAAATGATTATATATTGTTTTCTCTTCTAAAAAGTAAATTAGACAAATGTAAGCATCAATCCTTGAATCTACAACCTTATATTTAAAAACATAGAGCATTTCCTACCACTCCAATGACATAACTAATTTCATAAAGAAGCAAAAAAATACGTCTTTCATTTCTTTCTATTTGTCTAATTTACTGTAGTTCCAAATGTCAAGGAAGCTAATAGCATAGGCATTATAGAGACAACAATTAAGGAATCCACTTATTTTACAGTAAATATGATGATTAAAGTAGGTGAGAGAAAACTGTAAAACACAAGTGGCACCAAATGGTGATAAAGTAGGGGTAGATTACCGAATATTAAACTTTAGTAGAGGGCCTTCCAAAATCATTTGGAAAGCCCTTTTCATATTTAATCTCATTGTCATGCTTATGTATGTACATGTGCTTAAAATTAGAAATGGACGAACCAGGGAAGATTTTATGGTGGTAGTTTGAAAAAACGACCCACATTGATAGAACATCACCTTTCAAACAGAAAAGTAGAGCGTCATTATTTAAGTTTGTTACATGTTTATTGATGGTAATGTCTTATCCTCTTAAAGGACGTAACCAAATAAATAATGATACAAAAGACTTTAGATAGTCGTATTTTAAAAGACAACCATAAAATTTTCAAGGAACTAACCTGTTGTCTTGCACTAGTCTTCTCGAAGGGTGATGACAAGTTATCAGTAGTATAGATGGAGTGCCACCCTTCATGAACCTCAGGCGCACCTTCATCGCCTTCAGGCGCAAGGATATCTGATGCTAAAACTTGCAGAAATTTCATATCGTTTAACCACTCCATGAGTTCTACGCTCCCTCTCCATGCAACCACAATGTCCCTTCTTCCTAACAACTCCACAGCATCATCTTCTGCCACCGCAATGTACCCCATGAAATTCGTATCCTTGCTCCATTGCTCGATAGATGACATTGGCTTGAATATGAAGGCATCAGGAACTTCTATCCCCGAAGTAGCATAAAAGAACTTGGTGACACGGTACTTGTAGGGATGCCCTAGTTCAAGACCTAACTTCGCAAAGAAGTTATTCTTTGAAAACCGGCTTGCACCTGCATAAACATATTTACATGGTATATATGCTTTTTAGTTATTGAAAATGATACCAATAGACATGAATAATTTGCAAGGAAAAGTTCCATGAATACCAAAACCTTATTTCAGTAATCTACACAAAACCCTACGAGAAATAATAAAAACACCATAAACAAGTAATTAAAATTACTCCTTCCCTTCTGAATAGACGTTATGTTCAATTTCATACAAAGTCAAAGTTTATAAGCTTTGACTGTATTTTAAACAAATACTACATATATATAAATAATAAAAACATTGTTGAGTCTTGCTAAGTACTACCTCCGTTCCAAGTGTATTGCAACCTTTACCTTATTTGACAATTTCATATTAATTGCAACCTTTCTATTTTAATCACCAAAAAGATCACATGTGCAACCTTTCTCTCTCTCATTACTTATTAATCACATGATGCAAGTGGGAAGATGACCCACTTTTTTTGCTTCTCTTAATAAATGTGCCAACCCCCTATGTTGCAATACACTTGGAACGGAAGTAGTATATTTTTACATGTGTTTATAAGATATTTTATTTCTCATTAGTTTTACCTAGGGAAGGTCAGAAATAGATATTAGAATGTTTATACTGGAAACCAAGAAATTCCAAATGCAATATTATTTGAGAATGGATAGAATTACACCTGCATATTTCGAGTATTTTTCTCGAATAAAAGTATCATAGGCTGCCTGCGCCATCTCTCCATAATGTATGATTAATTCGCGGAGATCTTTGTCGAGTGGAACTAGTAGGCCTTCCCAGTGTTTTTCCCCCATCAAGAGTTCCCATCTATTAGCTACATAACCATGATCGGAGCTCGAGTGGTGGCTGGTGCTATTAGGCCGCCATTTAGGTGGTGTTGGGACCTTGGAGAATTTTTTGCGAAAGTAACGCTTGACAAATGGGAACATTGTCGATGAGGGTTAGGCTTTTTCTCAAAGAACAAAAGCAAAGACGAGCCATGTTCTCTTATGTCTATATATAGATCACTAATGCTTTAATCGTTGATAAAATATGTACTTTAGTTTTACATATTCTATACGGCCTTGCCAGTATTATCAAAATTCTTTGCATAAAATCAAGAAGCAGTCAGTACACATAATTACTTAGTCTGAATATGTCTAAATATGGGCTAAGAGAAGAAATCAAAACTTGTACTCACTATATATACATTTATGCGATTTTGAATATTTGTGTAAAAATGTATCTAGTTTAGACTTCGAGAAGTTTAAGCTGTAAGCATGTATAATACAATTTCCGTCCTTTTCAAAAGTAGTTTACACAAGTCAATTTGTAGGTCATGGCATAAAAATTCCCGCAAGACTAGTCAGCCAGGATCCTCGATTGCTAACATGTTTCACAAGAATGATTGGGGAAGAAGAACTACAAAATAAGTTTGGAAAACTTCAAAATATCATAGAGTAGTATATGTATGGGAAAAGAATGATGCTTGCATATCCCCATAATATTTTACTGAAACATTTTAAAACTTAAAACTTTTTAAAAAGAATTTATTAAAACTTTTTGTTACATTTGTCAATGGCATCTCCTTTTTCGGCGGTTTCAAATGAGACTTCATGTTAGCCGAGCCCATCTCATTTTGTGAATAAGGTTTGGTTATTTTTGTTGTTGTTTTTTGTACAATACAAGGAGAAAGAAGCACAAGCAAATTAAAACAATCTTATTTGAAGAGAGGAAACATAAGGTTAGAAGATGATTATGACTTGGAGAGATCAATTGTGCTTAGAAGTAATTTCGCCGCAGCAGGGAGGCAAACTTCCTCCCAGCGACCACTCTTAGCTCCATGGTTAGCACAGGGCCGCCCGTTTGTGTATACTCTAAAGCATACGGATGGAGTGACTATATACAATCCCAAGTGAGAGAGAACTTTTTGAGAGATAAGGAGACGAATAAAAATGTTTATTTTGCTAATCAGAAAAGAATGAATCAAATAGGGTAGTAAGCTAGAATAAAAATGGCAAGATAAGATATTGAAAAGAAAATCGACGAATCAGTTGCGACAATATCGACAAGAATTGACAAGAATTGATTTACTGTTGCAAAAGGATTTCGAAAACCTTACACAACCAAACCGTCGCAAAAAAATTGATTACTAATTGAACCGGGTGAAAACTCACCGATAATTAACCCACACCCGAACCCCACTTGCCCAGAACCATACTTGGCCTAATTGCGCTCGTGTGTGTGGTACCTAAGTATAAGTCTAGCTCTTGATCAAACATGACTTCGAGGAGTAGGGTAATAGATAATAAAGGTAATGAGCTTAGATGCCTTTAATGTGGGACTAAAGCATTTCATGAGTAAAGACAAACTTGGGTAATAGATAAATTAAGGAAATATATCACAAACCTTCAATGTGAGACATAACATAACTTTGAGGTTTATCCTCCACAATCCCCCAAATGAATCAAAGTTACGGGTGACACAAAAAAAAATCAGTTCAATCCGGTCTTTATAAAGGAAGTAATGCACCAGTACTTATGTCTTGCGACTTGAATTAACACTTAGTGAATTAGATTCACGAATCTCATTCAAGTATATGATGTTCATCTTGAACTTCGGAGAACACAAGACCTTTATTTAACACACTCATCTTTGATTGGAAGAATTATTGACTCCGTGATTAATGTTGCGCATATAATGTCTATTCGCCTTATATGGATGCTCAAATATGCTCTAGTGACACGACCCAAAGTTTTTCATAAGAAGCGGCCCCACTTCCACATCCTTGTAGGTGAATCGCATCAAAGGTTTACCCCTACCTAAATCTCATGGAATCTCGTTCAATCTCGGAAATTATAAGTATAATTTATAATTTCGTTCTGTTTATTGAATTTTGACTTCAATATAATATACATAAATTTCATTCAATCTTTTTGTTAACCCAGCTTGTGGAATCTTGTTCAATTTTAGAGTTTTAGAGGTATATTATATAAATTTGTTTGGTGAATTCGATTGTGGCTTGTATCTTTGAATATCCTAATTCACATTCAATGTCTTTGCTAGCCCTTGGTTCCCTTTAATCTTAGAGGTTGTTCATTGATATTCAAACTCGGATAAGCTCTCTAACTATTTAAGCAAGCCCTCCTTCTATGTTGCTTGGAGTTCAGATAACAACGACCCAGCTCAGACGATTCAAACTTAAATGTTCAATTTGTTCTTTACAAGGATATGAAACAAACAAGAACCCTATAAACTTACATGTTTAATATAAGTGTCCCTCCTATTTGCCATGTAAACTGTACGAGTATTAGAAATAAATGGCTACCTGTTTAGGTTGTCTGGCATCATATATATAGAGATACAAAATATCTTTACAGAATCTACTAAGAGTCTAATTACCAAATTACCCTAATACACCCCCTCAATCTTTACGGGGAGGAATCACGGATAGATTGGAACGATGTTTACAAAACAACTCAGAAGAAAGACCCTTAGTAAAAATATCAGCAACCTGCAACTGTGTCGGAACGTGCTTGACCTGAAGTCCACCTTTAGCAACCATCTCACGAACAAAATGATAATCAACATCAATATGCTTACTACGATCATGATGAACAGGATTGGCAGTAAGATACATAGCAGAAACATTGTCACAATAGAGAATGGTAGGCCGTCGATGAAAATACCCTAAATCAGCTAACAATTGACGAATCCAAATTGTTTCAGCCGCAGTGTAGGCAACAGCACGATACTCAGCTTCAGTAGAAGACTTCGAAACAGTAGGTTGCTTCTTAGAACGCCAGGAGATCAAATTCTTCCCTAGGAAGACAGCATAGCCAGTAGTAGAACGCCTAGTGTCAGGACACCCGGCCCAATCAGCATCAGAATAGGCAACAGTCACAGTAGGAGAGCCAGTACTATGAAGAAATAGCCCATAATCAGAAGTTCCCTGCAGATACCTGAAAATTCTTTTCACAGCATAAAGGTGAGTAGTACGAGGCGCATGCATAAATTGAGAAACCGAATTAACAGCATAGGCAATATCAGGACGAGTCATAGTCAAATATTGCAAAGCACCAACCATACTACGATAATCTGTGGGATCAGCAAGAAGTTCACCATCTAAAAGAGAAAGAGTGACACGAGAGACAACAGGAGTACGTACGGGTTTGACAGTATGAAGATGAAATTTCTGAAGAAGATCAACTACATATTTGTTTTGAGACAAAAGCAAACCCTGAGGAGTACGTAAAACCTGAATGCCTAAGAAGTAATGCAAATCACCCAAATCCTTCATAGCAAATTGAGCAGAGAGAACACTGATAAATTTCTGAAGCAAAGAGGAACTACTACCTGTAAGCACAATATCATCAACATATAGCAAGAGAATGATAATATGACTACTGTGTTTGAGAGTGAACATAGAGGTGTCACAACTGCTGCACTTGAAACCAATAGAGAGAAGAAAATTGCTGAAACGAGAGAACCAAGCTCGAGGAGCTTGCTTCAAACCATAAATAGATTTTCGTAACCGACAAACATAATGTGGTTGAGAAGGGTGTTCAAAACCAGGAGGCTGACGCATATAGACTTCCTCATTGAGGAAACCATGAAGGAAAGCATTTTTGACATCGAGTTGACGAATAGGCCATTTAAAAGTAGCAGCAAGAGTAAGAACTAAGCGAACAGTAGTAGGCTTAATTACAGGACTAAAGGTTTCAAAGTAGTCAATACCTGCCTGCTGATGATTACCAAAAACAACAAGCCTGGCCTTAAACCGCTCCACAGAACCGTCAGAATTATATTTAATCTTATACACCCACTTACAACCAAGAGCGTTTCTATTGTTGTTGCGAGGCACAAGTTCCCATGTATCATTCTTAATTAATGCTTCATACTCATCACGCATGGCTTGTTGCCAACGTGAATCTTTAGATGCTTGCTTAAAATTAGACGATTCAGACTCAACAACATCGGTTTTTAAATCCAATAAATTCCTAGTTGAAATGATTCCGTCTTTGAGACGCGTGGTCATGGTATGAACATTAGTAGGATCGACACACCGAGACGACTTCCTAGGACGCCTAGGGGGAGGGACGAGAGGAGACGAAGATGACTCATGTGGGACAGCTAGGGGAGGAGTAAAAGGCGAAGGAGGAGAAGATCCCGCTGGCGCGGGATGGTGCTGCGGGCTGGCAGCCGCTGCGTGTGGGGAAGGGAGAGACGCTGCGGGCGCGGGGCTCACCTGCGGGCAGGCAGCAGAGCTGCTGGGAGGTGAGGGACCCTCGGGCGTGCATGCACCCAGTGGGCAGGCAGCGGGTTGCTGCACGTGCTCCCGTGGTGCTGTGGGCTCGGGGGATGGGTCACTAGACAAAGGAAGACTCGGGAACCAACCTAAGGGGTCAAGAGACTCAGTCATAGGCGAACCAATGGGTGTGCTAGACACAAGAGAACGGTAGGGAAATTTACGTTCACTAAACAACACATGACGACTTGTATAAACTTTGCCAGAAAGAGGATCAAGACATCGATAACCCTTATAATTTGAAGCATAGCCAATAAAAACGCATTGAATCGACTTAACCTGTAATTTATTGATTTTAGGATCTAAAAACAACGGAAAACAGGCACAACCAAAACATTTCAAAAACTCATAAGAGGGGGGACGATGAAAAAGTTTAGCAAATGGGGATGAACCCCGCAATGCCGAACTGGGAAGACGGTTTATCGTATAGACCGCCGTATAACACGCATAAACCCAATATCGAGTAGGCAACTCAGATTGAATAAGCATAGTGCGTGCCATCTCGATAATGGTTCGATGTTTCCTTTCGGCAACACCATTCTGCGCTTGAGTCCGAGCACAAGACTTTCGAAAATAAATTCCCGAATCACAGAAATGTTGTAGTAAAGGAGTGTTATCAAATTCACGTCCACCATCACTTTGGAAAAATTTAATTTTGGAATTAAACAAGTTATCAACAAGTTTTTGAAAAGCTATGAAAGTCGAAAAGACATCAGATTTCAGTTTAAGTGGACATAGCCAAGAAAAATGTGAATAATCATCAACAAAAACCACATAATACTGAAAAAGCTGATTAGATGTAACGGGCGATTGCCAAAGGTCACTATGTATCAAATATAAGGGGTAAGGGGCACGATGAGTCACAGACTCAAAGGGCAAACGATGTATCTTTCCTAATTTGCAATGAACACAATCGTCATGAAACTTAGAATTACATGAAATCAAGTTTTGTGAACGTAAACTTCCTAAAACTCTAGCAGAAGGATGACCAAGGCGAGTATGCCAAACATCTCCGGACTCCTTGGTTGCCATAAGAGCAGGGACAGACGACTCTGGGCAGACTCTGGAAGGCTCCGAACTAACTCGGGAAGACGACTCTGACTCGAGAATGTGAGGCTGAAGAGGGTAGACACCATTCCTACTGATTCCCCGCAACAGAACTGCCCCCGTGGTCTTGTCCTTAACACAAACAGAAGACTCGTCAAAACAGACTATGCAAGAATTATCCTGACATAACTTTTGAACAGACATCAGATTATGTTTTAACTGGGGAACATGACACACCTTCGTGAGGCGAAGGGGGCGACTAGGGGAAGACAGAGTTAAATTTCCAAGTTTATTAATGGGAAGTTTTGTGCCATCACCAACGACAATAGAACTCGAACCAGTGTAAGGAAGAGCGTTAGATAGCTTACCATCCTGTGAGGTCATGTGAGATGCGGCTCCAGAATCTGGATACCAAACGGAGTCATTTGTTTCACCACCAACAGACAGTGCAGCTAGGGCACGTGTGACACCATCAGGAGAGGAAGGCACAAAGCTATAATTAAAACGTTGAGGGCAATAAGCTGCTTGGTGACCTGGATACCAACAAAGACCACAAGTATCTGAAGAAGGAGTGGTGGCTAAATTGCCGTTAGATGGATTACTTCCTGCTGAAGACAAATCATTAGCAATATAATTGGCACAAGAATAATTAACATACAAAACATCATGAAAATTACCCATACCATTAGTGCGGCCTGCATTGCCACGACCACCCTGTCCTCCATTGCCGCGACCTCCATTGTTGCCACGACCACCCTTGTTACGAGTATTGTTCCGATTCCTGTTTTTACCACCCCCTTGACCTTTAGAATGCGAACCACCTGAAGAAGATGATTGTGAACCTGAAGAGCCAGACGGAACAGCCACTAAAGCCTGATGAGTAGGGGGGTCTCATCATAAGCACGCTTAGCCTTAAGGCGTTGCTCATGCTGAAGTAGCTTGGGGCGAAGATCATCAAACGTCAAAGACGTTTGAAATTGCAACAAAGTAGTAACAAGAGCATCATAATCTCGATCTTGATCCAATGCAGTCAAAGTATACTGGACAAGATCATACTGAGAAACAGGACACTGAATAGCAGCTAAGGAGTCAACAATAATCTTAATTTCACGCAGAAAGACCTCCATAGTCTGCTGTTCAGGCTTTTTCATATGACTCAATCGACCTTTCAATTCCATAGACCTAGCCATACTAGCATGTAAAAATCTAGACATCAAACGATTCCAAATTTCAACAGAAGTATGTAATTCATGAACATCAAGCATAACATCACGTGACAAAGTAGCATACAACCACAATTTAATTTGTTGATCTAAACGTAAATACTCGTAGAATTGCGGATTAGGAGTGGAATTTCCAAGATGATCAACACAAGTAGATGAAGGTATAGAGATAGTACCATCAACAATACCAAGTAACTGATGTGTTAACAAAAAACATGTAACCTGAGTCTTCCAGACGAGAAAATCCTCTGGAGTCGTTAATTTAATGGTCACATACCGTGTGATGTCGTGATTGTTAAATTGATGTGCAAGCAACGGCGGAGGAGAAATCAAAGAGGCGGGTGGAGCATAGATGGTAGGCGCATAAGAAGATGAGGGCGCGCCAAACCCTGGAGGAATGCGTGTGGCACTCGTGGACGGAGAGCCGCCCATGAAAGGGCTGGACTGGGCCAGCAGCGGTGGCAGAAACGGCGCCTGAGTGTAAGCCGCAGGCTGGTGGTTCAGCCACGACGCGCCACCAAGAGTGGTGGCTGCGGCCACGCTCGTGGCGGAAAGACGAGGCTGCGCGTGAGGCGAGCCAGTCATCGTTGACGCAACAAGGTGAGGCTGCGGGGGGGCGGCGCCACCCGCGGTTGGTGGACCGGCGTGGTGGGGCTGCGGTGGCCGGCAGAAACAGCCGACAGGAAGGTGGATCCGGTGGCGGTGGATGTGCTGTCCGCCATTAGGAGCCGGATAAAATAATAAAAAATAGGTTTAGGGTTAGAGAATGTGAGCGGAAGAGAGAGAATAAAAAACTCTAAACCTAGGCTCTGATACCATGTACGAGTATTAGAAATAAATGGCTACCTGTTTAGGTTGCCTGGCATCATATATATAGAGATACAAAATATCTTTACAGAATCTACTAAGAGTCTAATTACCAAATTACCCTAATATAAACCATGACAACTTAAACTAGAAATAGCATGACAAATTTTCCGGTAAACTAGAACGACTATTTCTATTAGTTGGAAGTGATCTTTAATTTGAATTTCTTAGATATCTTAGATGTCATTTACCTCTAGAGATTTTGACTCTTGATTTCTATAAACTTGCTAAGTCTAATAAGAGGAAAAGCATTGACCTCTAGAGATTTTGACTCTTGATAACTATTATTAATAATAGGCTAAACAACTCAGTATAACAACCTATTAATGGGCCTCACTTAGTTCCTCTAGTAACCACTTCCCAGTCACTCAATTGCCCCTGAACAAGTGACTTTCTCTCTTGACTTCTCTAGAAGTCTTCTATTTCTCTATTTCTCTTTTTCACTTTCTCTCTTGGTTACACTAATTCTCTTTGATTTCACACACCCAAAACTCAAAAGACTTACAACTATATTTGCTATGAAGAGGGGTAAAAGAATACAATAACTTTTGATGTATATAAATACATAACGATATCTCCTTATATAGGCTATAGACTGCTACTAATTCTTGCTCTTAAAGTCTGTTAACTCCGCATTTTTCTACGCTTATTTTTAGGCTCTTCATCCCATGATCTGTTGCATGCATATCTTCCATGATTTTTGCAACTAACAGAAACGTTACCCACTAGCCGCATGATCCATTGCAAGGCTTCCAAGATTTTTGCAAATAACAAAGACGTTGTGAGTGTACATGCCCATCAAGATATCGGTTACTCTTTTTCCCTTTATTTAGGCTAGATAAGTTCAACCTACATTCCACAAAATGTACAAGCAACAATAACTATCTAATAACAAGGGTTTTTCTCCAAAGCTCCTAAGTTATTAGATCAGTTAAGCATAATAGAGTACTTATTTCGAGTGGTATAATCTTCAAAGATAATAACTTGATTAGGTTAAAAAATTCTTTTACCACTTCTCCACAAGTTTGAACATATAGAAGATTGAAAGCATAGAACACTTAAAATAATAACATTATTTTTTTACATGCAAATACAACTATACATTAAAATTATTATTTGTCAGCATCAAAATAGTGATTACAACAACATTCCCCCTTTTTATGATGGCAAATGTTTGACAGAATAACAAAGTTAAAACAGCATATAGAATTAAAACTATTCCAGAAAATAATTTTTAAACAGATCATGAAAAAAAATTAAAAGTCAAAAAGAAGAAAAAGAATATTTCATGACTTAGGTAGTTTTCGAAAAGCATAAGTATTAGAAACTAAAAAAGAAAATCTGAATGTTATCAAGCATGCCACATAACTTTCAAATTTTGTCATCATCAATTACTACCAAGTGAATCTTGCAGAACTTAGAGAGTTAACAATTTTATGAAATCAAGTAGTAGCTCAAACAAAAAATCTAATAATATTAGCCATCTAGACACAAATAGAGCATTCAATGGGAGGAGCAAACATAACTACACATGACATAAACAAAAGCATAATTCAAGAGGGCGGAAAAATGTGATGTTGATATATCAAGCATGAAAGCTTGAGCACATAATAAAAGAAAAAAATTCCAAAAGAAGAGAGTGAGCAACTGTTCAACCTGTTTAAGTACAAACCAAAATTCAAAATTTTGATGTCTTAATTAAAAGGGAATGGGATCGGCGATGAAATTCCAGCACCACATGACAACACAAGCATACAATTATTGATATTTTCAAACAATTCCTAATCATGAGTCTAGCAATAATCTTTCATACTCAAAATTCAAGTGGAAACTTAACATGATACTACCATGGACAATTTTCAGAAACACTAATATTAGTATTAAAATTCCTTACATGATATACTACAAGTCTAACATTTGTAGTATCGTCCTAAAAGAATCATGCTTATCCTAGCGTGCTAGAGGAGCCGCTAGTTACCTTGGCCAACTTGTGACGTGTAGAATTGAGGCATTTGTTGTTTGTCAACAATTTGTTTCAATAGATAGTACTTTTTTTTTTGACAGGGAAGAACAATATCATTAACAATCATCCATACGACATCTACAATGATAGGATAAATCTGGAAATGAGACAAATAGAAAAAAGACATAACTATCACAATCAAATCAATTACTATTCTGACTCCTAAAGCACCACTCACTCCAGTGTTTCTACCGTGAGCAAGCCCTTCGCAATCTGTGCACAAACTGTTCCAATTGATGAGTTGGTGACAACCCCTAAAGCGATACGAATCCTGACCACCTTCCCAATTATTAGAATTCAAAAATAAAAAAACATATCCATGAGATAACAGTTCAAAACCTAAAAAATAGGATAAACTAAAAAAAAACTGAAAACAACCCAAATAACTAAGATCGAAACAAACAAAAAAAATGAAACATAAAGCATAAAATGAAATAAAACAAGAGAAAAGGATCGACAATAGTTTTATTTCCGGCGTAAGCGGCCAAAACAATTGATACCCTAGAGAGAGGAAAAGAAAAAAAGAGAACTGAAAAAGGGCGGCTATTTTACTTCCCAAAAGAAGTGAATAAAATTTTGTTTAACGTGTTAAAAGATTGTAATCTTTACCCACACAAGTTCTAATAATAACTGGAAAAAAATTGTCAGAAAATACCAAGGTTTTAGCAATTTTTGAAAATAAATATAAAGGAGTTGCGAAATGTAGAATAAATACCAACAAATTATGTTTTTCTTAGAAATCCATACCAAATAACAAATATTCGTCTTAGCAATCCATACAAACTAACAGATTTCCATTCAACTTCATCTCTGAACAACAAAAAATCTAAGGCGAGTTAAATTTGGTGAGAAAGTGACGGAAAAATAGACGGATATTTGTTAGTTGGTATGGATTTCTAAGAAAAATATAACTTGTTGGTATTTATTTCACATTTTGCAATTCCTTGGTATTTATTTTGAAAAAGTGCTAAAACCTTGGCATTTTCTGACAATCAATATATATATTAAAAAGCGTAAGCACGCATTGCAATCTGCCACGTGTCACTCTCCCTTCTCTTCAACAATATTTTGTCAACGTTATTCTCATAAAAAGATGCAATTGTCCATGAGAAGTTTCGAACTTGCGACCTCGAATATGGGAGATAAATGCTCTAACCATTGCGCCACTACATTCTTGTTGCTTCTATTCTTAATATTAATAATGATATCATTTACTAACATCTTTCAACTCTAAATTTAGTTGTTTAAAGAACTAAATTATAATATAGATAACCCCAAAGCATCATCTGGGCCTAAAAACTAGTTTTTACTAATAATAGTAGTCAACTCTAGTATTTCAAGCAATAATAGGAACAAAACAACTAACAAATTTCTATCAAATAAAATATTTTCATAAAAGAAAACCCCCATCAAGAATAAAAAACCCCTTCTCATCCCCTGCAGCGCCGCTCTTCAATTTGGTCCTATTGGAACAGTTTGTGCACAGATTTCTCTGCTTCTTTTGCTTTAGATTTTCTCTATTTCCTTCTACAATTTTGTCCTTGTTTTAGTTGAGATTTCTTGCGGTAGTTATGGCCTTTTCACAAAGTTTAATTCAAGCTTCTTCAATTGGGTCATTGATTTCTGCAACTTGCTCTGTATTCAAGAGGATGACAGTGAAATCGAAGGGCTTTTTCATCAATTAAATGGTCCGGATGAAGTTCTACCCCTAGTCTCATTGCTTAAAGAAGAAGGTAATTTGTTTTTCAAATCCCAAAAGTTTAATGATGCAATTATCAATTTTCTCTGTACATCTAAACTTCGCTGCTTGGGATTTGATATTGGCTGCTTTTGATGAAGTCATATTAGCTTGTTCAATGATTCTGCGAACTGATAAGAGGAATGTTAAGGCTATGTTTAGACGAGGTTCGTCTTATGCTCAATTAGGAAACCTCTGTATGGCTCTTAAGGATCTTCGTGTGGCGAGAACTATAGAGCCGCATAACATAGTTACTACCAGCCTTTCTCATTCTCTTGTCACTAGTGGAAAAATACCCATTTGTTCTGGGCTTCAAACCATCAATAGCCGTGTATTATGAGGCGTAGCTATTGAAGGCGCAGCTAATGTAAAAAAAAAAACATTAGCTGCGTACAAGTTCGCAGCTAATGGTAAGCATTTGCTGCGAGCCTCACCTTATAGCCCGCAGCAAATGATGTTTTCACCACTAAAAAATACTCACTTGTAGCTGCGGGCCTAAGTAATAGCCCGAAGCAAAACTGATTTTTTTTTTAAAAAAATATTAGCTAGCTTTGGAAAGCTAGCATACACTACAAGCCAATAAATAAATAAAATAAATCATTTTCAGGTACAAAAAGAATTTGTTATTATATCAATATAAAACAACAATTGGTGATTCACATATTTCCACCACAACGTTTGATCTATAGCTACGGATATCCAAAAACAAAGCAAATTTGCTATCATATCACAAACTAAGATAAATAACTTCTTATATAACTATATTTATAAATACCTATAATTTCTATAAAAAATTCGCTAACTATTCTCAAATTTATCTTGGTTCTTTGTTCTCCTTACTTCATTTCTTTTTTTCTCTTCTCCTGCTCTTCCCCTGCTGCTACTGCTGGACAAAAAAATTTAACTAAGGATTTCAGTTGATTTAACACCTCAACAGAGATAGGTTCTCAATGCGATACTCACACATCACAAATTGAACACATGAAGAGCATTTTCCAAGACTTCACACAAACAGAAAGATGACTTAAAAGGAGCCGAAAAACTGAAGTAAAGACTTACATACGTTCTTGACACAAATCAGAATCTCCGGGGTTGAGGCAACCAAGATACATCCTCTAGCCTGATACACAACAGCGGATGAGAGGTAATCTAGAGAATGCAGGCTAAAAAGAAACGTAATATTAAGAAACGAGAGAAATAACTGAACATACCTGCAGGTATCCCATATATGGGCTTGGGTTGACAATTCTCAATGCTTTATATACTTCAAATGAGCTGCAGGTAAAACAACTTCTTTGTATTCTTCACTAGTCACATTCAACGTCTTTAATGAGCTATCGAACATACGAGTCTTCTAGGGGAAGCTTGGGGCTGTAACCCACAAAAAAGTCAAGCTAAACCAAGCCTTCATTTGTCTATGAGCATCCACTTAAGAGTCATTAAAAGAAATAAAAGATAATAGAGAGACTACATATTCATTGAGCGTGTTTTGACAGAGACAAACTTAGAGTTTGCAGTAGGCATTAACAATTGATATGCAACATACTTTTGAGCATATAAAGAACTTGTGACCCTTTATGATTATCCAATGCCTACAAAGCTATTAGTGAACTCATTCTGAAGATCATTCTCAATTTATTTTAAAGCTCTTGCACATGCAACAACAGCACTACTAGACCACAACAGCACGAAGAGCAGAAAAACAACCCTCTGTATAGCCCGATACATCACTAATAACGGCCTCAAACAGCTCCTGCACTGCACCCATACATCCAATAGCAACAAAAACGGCATCAAAAGTGCCGCCAAAACAGGGTCCAATACAGCAGCAACTAGAAGCATAGTACAACAGCAAGTGCACCATAGAACATCCCCAAACAACTATTAAACGATCACTAATAGTGGATCATCACACGACGTCAAAGAAACACTCACACGAGGACCCGTAACACATGGCATACAAAGGAAAAACAGTAACAATGACGACAACATTAACTCACGAGGTATAGCTGAATATATGAAACAAGAAATGATGAAAATGAACAAGAAAATACAAAGTTAATTGCATTATGATTTATGAGGTTAAATTTACAGCAGGCAACAGGACAGGAATAAGAATGCAATCAACCACACATATGAGTGAGTCTCATCAGCAATCAATGTTTTTTGAGTTATTAGATTGCCGCAAAACAGAATACTATATGACATATTTACAAAAAAATAGATATATAAATCAGTGATTTACTTATAGCAATGCATCATAATATCAATATCATCTAGAGATCAAGAATTCCACAAAAATCCATTAGTAATTTTTTTAAGTTCTCTATAACTCAGTTTTTATCTTCTATCAGTTCAATTGATCTCATTTCAGCACTTAGTAAATGAAAACAAAGAAAATAAAAAGAATGGGGAGTGAGGATGTATACCACTTGAAGAGCTTTGGAATGGACAAGTTGACGAGACAAAGTAAGGAAGCCAGCAGCAACCTCAGTTGATGCAGATGTTGGACCTGGCGAGGGTGTGATAATGGCAGGAACAGGAACAGGAACAGGAGCAGTAGTAGGAGCCTCCTCCATTTCTGTTATTTCCATGTCCATTGTGACTAACTCGTAAATAAATTCTGGCATAGCAAAACAACAATCTTCGCATAGCAAACAAACATATAATCATATTACATCAATAAACCACTACGTAACATGATCACTAAACAGACATTATGGCATCACACTATTACATTAGCAGCTCCACTGTAGTTACAGGGGTTTGTTTAAATTTTTACATGTAACACCATGATGCAACAGGGAAAGAAGAAAAGAAATAACAACAAATGCAAAAAAAAGGACTCTTGGAAGTTAAGAAGGAAAAAGAAAAGAGAAGAAACAACAGAGAAGCAACATGTACTAGACAAAGCCCATTCGAATACAAAAGCAGGAAGCAGTGCCTAGGGCTCAGACAAGCAACAATAGAGCAGTATATAACGGAACACCGTAGTAAAGAAACAATAAAGACGTCGCCATTAACGATGATATCTACCCCATTATAATTACCCGACCATTAGTATGCTAGGACAAGCTTGATATTTGAAAGTCTTAAGTAGTTTTCTCATCAGATAAGCTAAGCATTTAATCTACGAGTGTTGAAGCCGCATTAGTTTGAAGGTCATGCTCGAATGTAAAAGCCAGACTATTTCATCAGGAAGCTTAGAAAGAGAACATAACTAATGGTACAAAATTTCCCGGCTTTCTTTAAGTACAAAAGTGATATTAGTCGCTTAGAAGCTTAATTTGATAGTGGTTCCCTGGAAAACCGCAACGAGGAATAGAGCACAAAATATAACGAGCTGGAAAGAAGAGGCAGCATAGAAGTGATAATTATTTTACTGCATAATAAAGGGAAGACACCGATCGATTCTATAGTCGCTTAGACAACTAAATTCGAATTTATGTGGATCTGGGTTAATAATGAAGATGGGTTAATAATGAAGCAAGTTCATAGATAATGTTAGAAAGAGGTGTAGAATAAAAACTAAAAATACAACTGCAAATTAATCAGTAGATTCAGTCCTTACAGTATAAAGCCTATATAGTTAGCGTAAACACTTCTCTGCATTTCTTCAGCAGAAGCCTTTTTTAGATCCATCAAATATGAGCACAAGTGCTTTATTTCCTGTATGCAAAAACAACAATTCATCATTCAACCAATCAATCTACGAGGTACCAATTCCCCCACCCCCAAATCAATAAACCCTAAAATTCAAAATACTAAACATTTCAGAAAGAGAGAATTATTGGCACAAGTTTTATCATTTGTAAGTGTATAGATATGAACAATGATACCAATGGCATGAACAGACTCAACGGCAAGAAATAGATTATCATGACCAAGAACAACAGCTCTCAACAACACCAACGCCGCCATTCCAGCATTAGGCTCGAAAAATCGACAAATTCTCTACCACAAAAGCTATGCCAAAACCTTATCAAATGGGAAAATACTGAGAGAGAGTTATTATCCAAATCATGTACAACAAACACCTTAAACCACTCACACCTATCCAGTGGAACATAGATAGGAAAGAAGCAATCTCAATTATAACTCCCATTCACCATAAACTTTATGAGCTTGTTACTATGTTGCTGGCTTTGCTGTCAGTTTATAAGCTTCAGTATTGCGGACTACTAATTTGCCAGCCATACTAACAAGAGGAGATAATTTAAATTTTTGCTCAAAACTTAATATGCTTTTCCACAAGTAAGAATAAAAGAAAATAGAAAATAGTGATGAAAGTGATAGAAGCAAGAACTATACCAGCCATGGACAGGAATTGGTTAAGTGATCCATATGTGGGAATACTTGAATCTTTAATGGGGAGATGAATTCAATTTCCAGGTCGATACTTGAGTGATAAGTTGCAGTAGGCAAAGTCAGGTCTTCAATCTGAGATTCAAGGATCAGTAAGTAATATTCACACATTCATCATGAATATACAATGGGCAAGTGCTTCATTTATTAATTAGAAGCTAAAATAACCATAACCCGAACCTTAAAGTCACACACAAATTCACTCTAATCAGCACCTGAAACCCTAAACCCCTAAAAATCAGCCAGCAACCACGAATAATCAACCAAGCAATACAACCATCCACACAATAAAGACTAGATTAAAATACGAACAAAGAACAGACTAAACAAAAGAAAAAAGGAAGAAACAACGATTGGAAAAGAAAAACTTAGTTAAGAAATGCAAACCCTAACCTCTTTCTGAACTGCTTGATAACAATTCCCATCTCAAGATCCATAAAGCCAACAAAATGGGAGGTTTTTAACGAAATTCGTCAGATTCGTTCAGGCAAAAGTGCAACAAATGAACACACTGAAAAGCGAAAAGGATTTGAAGGAATAAGTAAGACCATTGTAAAACCTGAGACTTGAGGAGAGGGAAGATTCGAGAGAGACGACTCTTCAGCGGAATCTGTCGAATTTAGGCTACCCCTGAGGTTGTCTTAGATTGAGGCGACAACAACCATAGGAAAAGAGACGATACAGGGAAAGAACTGAGATTGGGAAATACAGGGAAAGAGAGGACAAGGTTCGCGGCCCTCTTGCATTATACCTAAAATGAAATAAAAATTGCAATGTTCTTATTTTGACCAATTTAGCTGCAGGCCTGCACGAAGCGCCTCCAACAACCAATCTGTAGCTGCGGGCTTCTCTATATGCCCGCCGTAAAAGTAAGCTAGCTACGGGCTTACTTACCAGCCCGTAGCTAGAAGGGAGCAGCAATAACCATTTTTTCCACTAGTGTTTGTGAGGGTGCGTATCCACACACCAAAAAATTCAATCTCGACGGAGTCCCCTTCTTCATCTTCGTCAAGATTCATGACGGAAATCAACCATGACACTCACTCATGGGAAGAAATGGTTTCCACCCCACCACCTGCGTTCAGTATAGGGGTAATTGAACCACAGAGGAACATCTTGCCACCTAAAGAATTCGAGGCTATCCTAGAAGATCACGTAGATGGGAACAAGGTAAGCATGGCGCCTAATGAGTTTCGTGAAGCGCCCAAGACAAAAGACTCCCCTTCCAAAGCAATCTCCTCACACCCGCCAGAGGCAAGATAAGTTAGTTTTTACGCAGGTACAACGACGGGTAGCGCTCATTGGACGAAAGCAACAAGCAAGCATGGCCAAGGTTGTTGGACGAAGGCTGGATTCGGTCCAAAAGGCGGTTTACTTCCGTAAGTGTTGCCAACATCAACCATGTCTATTCTCGGAGTGAAAAGGAGGACTGTTGTGTTGATATTTCACCATGTTTTGACCCCCATTTCATTACTAAAACGATACATTTCATGCGTGGTTCCGCTATATTCCGCTAGATTTTACTCTTGTTTGTAGTTTTGTGTCTTTTGAGCTATTTCAGGGACATTAGAGCTATTTGAAGGTGGAATGGACCATTGTGGATTATATAGATGTCGTTAGAGACTCATGATCGCGTTCGAGTTCATTTGGATGCATTTAGAGAGTCATTTGGGATCCGTTCAATCAGGACCCGATCTGGTTTGACTTGGGCCCGATTGGGTTGGACCATGGACCCGATCGGGTTGGACTCAATCCTGATCGGGTTTGTGTCGAATTTAGTCCTTTTCGGACTCCTATCTTTATTTTATTAGTAGAGTATAAATAGGTTTCGATTAGCAATTGTAATCTATTCCATCTCAATTACTTTGCTATTAATTATTGTTCATAATTTAGACTCTTATTGTTCATAATTTAGACTAAACACTCTTCGTTTCATCTCAATTACTTTGCTATTAATTATTTTTGAAGATTGAAGATTTTAAATTCATCAATTAAATTCAAGTTTGATTTCTCTATTTCCTCTTTCTATTTCTTAATTATGTCTTTGATTATGCTTATCGTTGCTATCGTCATGATTAGTGAGTAGTTCTAATTCTAGGATTGAGTTGAGCCCTAGCATGAATTGATCGCTTTATTTCTATTAATTCCATGTTATTGAATCGTTCGATTAGGGTTTGATAGGTTTGTTTTCATCTTCATTGTGCATCATTGTTTTGCCCTAGTTTTTATTATCAATGAAAGTTGGAATTGAAATTGGGATTTCATTATAGCAATTGTTATTTGATCGATTGGATTCATCAACGAAAGTTGGGATTCAATCTAGTTTAACTTGTCATTGGTTGAGTTTCTCACATGAAAATAGTGAGAATCGAGATTGATATTTTCGTTAGCATTGATTCATAATGCATCTAATTTTTTTAGCCATGAAAATAGGAAGCATGCATATTAGTTAGGCCTTTTGTAGTCGCTAAAGTGGTCTTAAGGTACTTCTTGTTTGAAAGAATGTCATTTCGCCTAAGCTTCGATTCATTGACTGGAATGTAAGTTGTGTCTGATCAATTCATGTTAGTGGTGACGCTCAATCTTAGTACTTTTTATCATAGTATTCATCATCATTTTATTCTACTTATTAGTTTAGAAATTTGTTTAATAGACCTTACCATCGATATAGAATTGTGTAGCTATTTCATAGTCTACAGTCAGCTAGTGTTTAATCTTGCACCTCCCTGAATTCGACCTATTAGTGCTACGACATCGTTCACTTGCGGTATTAAAATAAAACCCTAACAAGGACCTCTACCCCACCAGCGTTGTACATTTGTCTTCACGTTCGCAAGAAATCTCGTAGTTTTAGTATTAGTAATTTGTGTCCTAGTTATCATGAGTCCAATGGTCTCAGTTGTGTTTGTGTCTCGGGCCCTTCGCTTCTAGCTGATGGAACTAGGTAAGAGCCCTTGTTTTTTCTTCTTTGTTGCTTTTTGCTTGTAAGCTTTTTTTATAAAAAAAAAAAAACTAACAAGTGAGCCGAAAAGTTAATCTAAACTTTGAGGAACTTTCTGATTGGGTACATCCGTGCATGATCGCGACATGCATATGAGATACCTACAGATTGATGCGTAGAAGCATTTCTAAAAAAAGTTGCTTTTCTTTTTCTTTAATGTAGAGCAAGCCTCGTGCGCCACTACTCAATATGAGACGTGTTAATGTCAGATGTTTTCAATCAGATAGCTCATCACTATCCTCGAAAAGAAGTCAAGCCGTGGGTCTTATTAGTCTTCTATATCCTTATTCATCATTCTAATTGTAGACTAAATGTAATTACTCCTGTTAAGCAATCGACTAGATAAGCATATTTGATTGTAGAGTTTGTAATGTGTAGCCGTGTAGGTCTTTGACAATAATCTACTTAGAAATTAGCTGAGTAGGTCTTTCAACATTTTACATACTTTAAACCATCAACATCATGTCATCATCATGACTATGTATCTATAAATCTCTAAAAAAAACTTCCTCCGTTTCACAATAGATGCATCATTTGTCCTTTTCACACTTGCCAACGCACTATTTTAAACATTGATATCTTTAATTATAAATAAGTAAAAATTTATAAAAAGTGGATATTAATAAAATAGACATTGAGATAAATCTAACAAGATCCTATATGATTATATTTTTCCTAAAATGTAAATCACCAAAGCCAATCAAAGTGTAAACTGTGAATAGTACACAATATGCAAATGATGCATCTATTGTGAAACGGAGGTAGTAGCACTCAAAAAAATTATGTATTAATAGGTTCACTTTACTGTTTAATACACTCTAGATTTAGTCAAAAAGCTTTTACTTTAGTTACTGTTTCTGAATTTAGTATCTATATCAACGTGATCAGTTTTTTTTCTTTTGTATATAGCCGGGGACGATTTGATGTCTTATAGAATGATTTTCTGAAAAGAGTGGTTTTTGCATTTTCAATTTTAGCTTGTAAAAGATCGATTAATTACATTGTGGTGTAGTTAGGTTTTACATTAAGGAAGTAAGTGTTGAATATGTCTTGAATTATCTTTTGGTTCGAATAACCAAATGCGGGGGTCTCTGTTGAGATATATGGTCTACATAAATATAGTAGGCAAATATTAGAGATATTATTTATTCTTTATAAAGTTTAGACGTAGCAGCAGACGGAGCAGCAGAGGACTGGCCAGCAGCAGACACAGCAGCAGAGGAGTGGCCAGCAGCAGACACAGCAGCAGAGGAGTGGCCAGCAGCAGACACAGCAGCAGCAGCGTGGGCCTTTGCTGGCGGGCGACTGCGACTGACAGGCGTGCGGTTGGTGCGCACAGCAGCCCCGTCAGTTTTGGCGGATGAGTTCCACCCTTCGGGGTAGCCAACAATTTCATAGCAAGATGAGATGTCGTGACCGTGCTTTTGACAGTGAGAGCACGCCACAAGAGAGAAGCACTTGCTAGCATCATGACCGACCTTACGGCAATGACTACAGACGAGTCTTTCACCCTTACCACGACCACGCGGCACTTGAACCGCAAAACCAACAACATCAGCCGGCTTGTCCTCGACAACACCGCTAGCCAAACGTACTCTCTCATCTTGCACAACCAATTGATAAGCCCGATCAAGAGAAGGCAAAGGATCGGTAGACAAAAGTGTGGTGCGCAAGTGAGAGTAGTACTCATTATAAAGACCCATTAAAAACTCATGAAGTTGTCGAGTTTCTCTTCGTTTAGAGTGAAGAGAACCCGCGACACACTTTGAACAACAATTACAATTAATTAAAGGTTCATGATGAGAAAGTTCTTCCC
Source organism: Patellifolia procumbens (assembly GCA_947645195.1). NCBI lineage: Eukaryota > Viridiplantae > Streptophyta > Magnoliopsida > Caryophyllales > Amaranthaceae > Patellifolia > Patellifolia procumbens. The sequence goes on from CANSGD010000412.1 coordinate 227,446, forward strand.
ACAAGACATTCAATTTACCGTAGTATTGAGATACCGTCATAGTACGGGTTTGCGTACACTTAGCAATAGCCGTGCGAATCTGTTGGATACGAGGTCCGTTGACAGTGGCGAACCTCGTTTTGAGATGCTCCCACAGTCGTGCCGCGTCCTGGTACTTGGAGAGAGTGGCTTTAACATCCGGCGCTATGGTATTGGTGATCCAAGAACACAACATGGCATTGATAGTAGTCCAATCGGAGGACGTATAAGGGTCGATAGGACCGGTGATATTGCCATCAAGAAACCCGAATTTACGGCGCGCTTCGAGAGCTAATTGAATATCCGCAGCCCATTCATCATAATTATCGTTGGAAAGACAGGTGGGTGTTATGTAGTCGCCCGGCTTGTCGCCGGTGCCGAGGAAAAAAAGGTGAATTGATATTGAAAGGGGGCGTTTGTGACTGTGACGAATCGCCTGACATAGTGATGAAGAGAAAAAAAAATTGAACCTTACGGCTCCGATACCATGTAAAGAGATATGTGAGGCTAAAAGCTTGGGTTTGTATTCATTAATCACTGACTTATATACATCAACGTGATGAAGAGAAACTAACCTAACTAAGCTCCTATAAACAAGGGAAAAGATAAGTAAAGATTTGTACAAGATAATTACAAATAATATCTCTAATATTTGCCTACTATATTTATGTACACCATATATCTCAACAGTCTCACTTATATAAAGTTTAGTCAAACCTTATATTCTGTTTTGGGTTTTAAGCGCGTTCTGTTTAGGTTAACTATTAAGAATGCTTATATAAACCCTTAGAATTAAACCATAACCGTAATTCTGAAGTATTCATTACTTAGTTGTTCCTAACACAGCTGTAATCTATATTCTAGTTTCACTCTAGAATAAAACTATTCTTCCTCCAGTCTGGTGGACGTAGCTAGCAAATTGCTTGCGTACCTCGTTAAATCTGTGTGTTATTTATTGCTTTCAAATTCATTATTCTGTATCGTCTCAATCTATCCTAGCAGTACGATTATTGTACTGAAGAATTGTTATTGTTACGACAGAGTCTAGACTACAAAGAATAAAGAACAAGAAACCAATAAATAACTAGTTCACTAGTAAGGTGCTAGCTACATCGTCCACCAGACAGAGGGTGAGTAGTTTAATTATGGGAGAGAACTGAATGCATAATACATATGTAACTTCACTTGTAGCGATCGATTTCTAGTCGCATAGCTTCATAACAACTCTATAAAGCTTCTGTAACTTCTTTCGGATTAAGCTGACATTTGTTGTGGTGTTCGTCAACACTCAGATTAGTGAGCACGATTAAGATTTCACCCTAAGAGTTTATATACGCACTCTTAGCGGTTAACCTAATTAAAATAGATCTAGATTAATTCAAAGCATATCCAACAATAATAATTGTTATATTGTAAATATAACTATCTATGTGGTATGGAATATGAGCAACTTAAGTTGTTCCTTTGGTAAGGGACCTGTTAAGAGCTCCTGTCAGATAATTAGGTTTGTATAACTTTTTTTTAAAGTATGTTGTAAGGAACATATAAAATTGAATAGTATCAAGTTTACAATTTTTTTTGGAAGGTAATGTGGAGGACCCTGACCAGATCTCAACTAGTACAGTTTCTTGATCTGGTAATTGCAGGGCCGGCATTTGGGAGTAGGAGGAATGGTAAGGGAATCCCCACCCCCAAATGCCACTAGTGGGATTTGATCCCATGACCTTGAAGTCATGAGGCCAAATCCTTAACCACTAGGCCAAGTCTTGCTAGGTTATCAAGTTTACAATAGGCATACGAGTTTTATGCTAGTATTTAGAAAAAAAGAATACTTCAATAATATTGATATCTTCCAAATTTATATTTTTGAAAATTTTAATTCATTATTTTATGTTTTTGGTTTTTATTCTACAATACATGTCACTATATCGTATAATATATACTGCATAATATACGAAAAATATAAATAGAGTTGTATTACTTGTCGTCATTTTTTTTGGACAACGCCGTAACATGTTTTGGTCATATCCGATTTGTATTACAATACATGTTTTGGACTCCACAAGATTAGCTTTAGGAAAAACAGAATTGTTAGAAGGTTTGTCCTTAAGATGGTTTTCTTCCTCGATTTTTAGATGTCCAACAAGTTCTTCAAGGGTAAGGTCTCTCCTCTTATGCATAAGTTGGTTCCTGTAGTCCTTCCAAGAGGAGGGCAATTTCTCGATAAGGACAATAACCTGGGTGTACTCACAAATAATAAGGCCTTCAGCAGCAATATTGGTACAGAGGGTCTCAAACTCATGAACTTCGTCTAGAATAGGTTTGTCATCGTCTACCTTAAAAGCCATCCACTTACTAATACAGTAGCGTTTGGTCCCAGCATCATCAACACCATACTTCTTTTCTAAGGTATCCCAAATGTCCTTAGCATGGTTAAAAGTCATATATATGTCAAGTAAAGCATTGGACATATAGTGAAGTAACATCCCCTTGCAAGTTCTGTCATCCTTAGCAAATTTGGTTTCATAGGTCAGTTTTTCGGTCTCATCAGTAGGGACAACAGGATCATCAAGAACATAAGCAGCATCAATTTGTTCTAAGTAGAATCTAACCCTGACAGCCCAACGTTTATAATTTTTCCCATCCAAGGACTCAATCTTAGACATGTCAGGAATGGAGTTACGCAAAGCCATGATAACAGAAACTCGAAAATCACCTTTAAGATTGTTGAAAGTAATTGCTCAAGGAGACTAAAACAATAAATGAGAACGATCTTACTTGAAGTATGGAAAATGTAAAGAGATGAGAACTGTGTCGTGGAGACCTCCACTGTCCTTAAAGGTGATTTCGCCGCAGCACGGGTGCAAACTTCCTCCCGGTGACCACCCTCCAGGATTAGCACAGCACCGCCCGTTCGTGTGCACTCACAAGTAGACGGTTGGAGTGACAGAGACAACTCGAATTGAGAGAACAGATTTTAGAGAGAGTAAAAATAAGAGAAGTAATTTTTCTGTGTGTTTTGTGCTAACCAGAGAGGGGTATATATAGCAGTAGTGGGAGAGGAAGGCGATCAGTTATTCTGGGAAGAGAATAACTGGCGGAAATCAAGGAGGCAATAACGGCAAGTCAAATGCATCAAACTCGGAAACAAATAATTTCCGTTACAAAGATATTTTGAGAATCTTTCAAAACAGACGGGCCATAAAAAGATACACACCCCCACACCCGCGAATGCGTCGCGCCAACGCCACACGCCCCGTGACCGAGCCCGGCCCGCGCGCGTGCGCGTGCGTGTGGTGGTTCCTAGAGTATAGTCTCTAGTATCCAAACAAGAGTTACAATGGTATAGGGATAAATAAACTAAGCAACAAACCCACTATCTTCCTATGTGGGATGCAAGTACCTTACAAACAAAGGAAAAAATGTTGGTATTGAAATACTAAGGAAATAGCTCTAAATCCACCCATGTGGGACACAAACTTTGAGGCTTATTTCAACAATCCCCCACAAGAATCAAAGTTTCGGAATGAGAAAAAGAAGCGAAGAACACTTCGGGTTTTTTTGGCAAAAGAAGAATGCATAGGTGTTAATGTCTTGCGACTTGAATTAACACTTAGTGAGATAGGCTCTGGAGTCTCGTTCAAACAAGTGATTTTCATCTTGAACTTGAGAGAACTTGAAACCTTCATCTAAACCACACATCCATCCCTTTAGAATCAGTCACTCCGCGATCAATGTGGCGCCTATACTGGCCATACACCTTACCTGGATGCTCATAGATGCTCTAGAGAAACGACCCCAGTTTCTCATAGGAAGCGGCCCCACTTCCACATCTAAGTAGGTGAATCCCATCAAGTGTGTATCACCACACACCACCACACAACTGTGGATATGGGTTCATTAAGAGCCTTTTGCTCAACCTCAAACACAAGTGATATGCACTTCTCAATATGACTTTACACAAGAGGGATAGACAAAATATAAGTGCCTTTATTACTTAATGTTTCCCTTTGAACTCCACTTGCGTGGAGTAGGGTTTCATTATTACATTCAAATGGGTCTCAGTCCCATCCCTCTGGATGCATCCTCAATTACATTTCTAGAAAGGCCTTTAGTAAACGGATCCCCAAGGTTCTTTTTGGACCTTACATAGTCCAGTGATATCACTCCATTGCTTATCAAATCTTTGACAACCTTGTGTCTGAGACGAATGTGCCTTTTCTTTCCATTGTACAAGTTGTTCTTTGCCACTGCAATAGCTGCCTGAGAGTCACAATGCAATGCAACTGAAGGAGCTGGTTTCCCCCATAATGGAACATCATTCAGCAAATTCCTTAGCCATTCTGCCTCATTTCCTGCCAACTCAAGTGCAACAAATTCAGATTCCATAATCGACATAGCAGTACAAGATTGTTTACAAGATTTCCAAGAAATTGCACCACCACCCAAGGTAAAAACAAAACCACTAGTAGAGTTAATCTCATCATTTCCAGATACCCAGTTAGCATCACAATACCCTTCTAAGACCGCAGGAGAAGAAGAAAAGTGAATGCCCCAATCCATGGTCCCTCTAAGGTATCTGAGTAACCTGCGCAAAGCACCCCAATGGTCTTTGCTAGGGTTATGAGTGTACCTACTGAGTCTACTAATAGCGTAAGCAACATCAGGTCTAGTGCAATTCATCATATACATAATACTACCAATTACTTTGGCATACTCAGATTGACTCACAGGATCTCCCTTATTCTTTACTAGATGAACACTAGGATCATAAGGAGTCTTAACTGGGTCAACTTCAAATGAATTGAACTTTCTAAGTACCTTTTCTACATAGTGGGCCTGACTCAAGCTAAATCCATGAGAAGACCGAGTGATCTTTACTCCCAAGATAAGGTCAGCCTCCCCCATGTCTTTCATTTCAAACCTAGTACTTAAGAAATCCTTTACTTCAATCACAAGATCTAAGCTAGTCCCAAGGATCAACATATCATCAACATATAAGCAAATTATTACACAACCTTGGGAGTCATTCTTAGCATATACACATGTGTCACTCTCGTTTACAAGAAACCCAAAACTGGTTATGGTGCTATCAAACTTTTGGTACCATTGTTTAGGGGCTTGTTTTAAACCATAAAGAGACTTTACTAGCTTACACACCTTTTGCTCTTGTCCAGGAACTACACAACCTTCAGGTTGGTCCATATAGATCTCTTCCTCAAGGTCACCATTTAGAAAAGCAGTCTTAACATCCATTTGATGTACTATTAGGCCGTGAATAGCAGCTAAAGCAATCAACGTTCTGATGGTGGCAATCTTAGTGACTGGTGAATAGGTGTCAAAATAATCTATTCCCTCTCTTTGAGTGAAACCTCTCACAACTAGTCTCGCTTTATACTTATCAATGGAACCATCAGGATTTAGCTTCTTCTTAAAGATCCATTTGCTAGAGATAGGATTACAACCCCTAGGAAGGTCTGCTAATTCTCAAGTGTTGTTACTCATAATGGACTCTAGCTCACTATCTGTGGCCTCTTTCCAAAATACAGCATCAACAGATTTCATAGCCTCACTATAGGTTCTAGGGTCCTCTTCCAAAATAAAGACAGACACTAGATTCTCATTTAAGACACAAGATTCAGTAAGAAAGGAAGTGACAAAATCAGGCCCAAAGCTACTTTCCTTTCTAGGTCTCTTACTCCTCCTAGGTTCTTCCTCAATAGGTTTAGTCACTAAAGGAGTACTAACAGGCAGTGCAGGATCAGCAATAGAGGAACAAGAAGCAACAGAAGAACATTTCAAAGGAAAAACATGTTCAAAGAATTCAGCATCTCTAGACTCGACAATTGAACCACAAGCATAGGAACCTCTAGCATCCTTAATAAGGAAACGATAAGCAGCACTATGATAAGCATACCCAATGAAAATAGAGTCACAAGTCTTTGGTCCTATCTTATCCCTTTTAAAGGAAGGTATGGCAACCTTAGCAAGACACCCCCACACTTTCAAGTATTTGAGATTTGGGATATGACCCTTCCACATCTCATATGGAGTCTTATCTAGTTTCTTATGGGGTACACGGTTCAATACATGACAGGCAGATAAAATGGCTTCCCCCCACATGTTATCAGGAAGTCCAGAACTAATCAACATAGCATTCATCATGTTCTTTAGTGTTCTATTCTTCCTTTCAGCTATACCATTTTGTTCAGGGGTATAAGGCGCAGTCAACTCATGATTAATCCCATTTTGTTCACAAAAGGTCTTTAGAGAAGTAGGATCATATTCTCCTCCCCTATCACTCCTAAGTCTCTTGATTTTCCTATCCAATTGGTTTTCAACCTCAGCCTTGTACCTTAAAAACATCTCTTCTGCCTCATCCTTGGATTTCAATAGGTATACTACTGTGTAGCGGGAATAGTTGTCTATAAAGGTAATGTAATACTTCTTCCCTCCTCGACTTTCATAGTTCTTAAAGTCACCTAGGTCTGAGTGAACTAATTCTAGAAGTTCAGATTGCCTTTCAACTGTTTTGAAAGGTTTCCTAGCATACTTGGCTTCAACACAAATTTCACATTTGGGCAAGTCAGAACCTGAGAGTCTAGGAATAAGGTTCAGATTTTTCAACCTTTTAATGGAAGCTACGTTAACATGACCTAATCTAGAGTGCCACAAATCAATAGACTCAGCAATATAAGCAGAAGTGGAACCAGATTTATTCATGATTTCAGCAGTTGCATCCAAAGTAAAAAGCCCCCCATTACAAAAACCCTTTCCCACAAATTCCCCATTACGAGTAATGACAAGTCTATCAGAATCAAAAGACAACTTTAAACCTGCTTTCATCAACAGACTACCAGAAATTAAATTCCTACGCATTTCAGGAACATGAAGTACATTAGTAAGAGATAAGAGTTTTCCAGAAGTGAGTTTGAGAGTAATCTTCCCTTTGCCATTGACCTTTGATGATGCAGAGTTTCCCATGAACACATTTTCACCTTCCATCTTCTCATATATGTTAAACATGGACCGGTTAATGCAAATGTGCCTAGTTGCTCCTGTGTCAACGATCCATTCAGCGGTGTCTCCAACAAGGTTGACTTTAGATACAACAACAACAATGGTGTCAGATTCTTCTACCAAGTTTGCTTGGTTTTTGTCTTTCTTTTTATTCTAGCAGTCAACAGCTTTGTGTCCAGGCTTTCCACATTCGTGGCAGGTTCCTTTGAACTTGTATTTCTGCACTCCTCCTTGAGCCTTAAGATTGTTGCCACCTTTGTAAGGGCCTTTTCCCTTGTGCCTGTTCCTGTCATAGTTGGAGTTTTTGGACTCCACAAGATTAGCTTTAGGAAAAACAGAATTGTTAGAAGGTTTGTCCTTAAGGCGGTTTTCTTCCTCGATTTTCAGATGTCCAACAAGTTCTTCAAGGGTAAGGTCTCTCCTCTTATGCATAAGTTGGTTCCTGTAGTCCTTCCAAGAGGAGGGCAGTTTCTCAATAAGGACAATAGCCTGGGTGTACTCACAAATAATAAGGCCTTCAGCAGCAATATTGGTACAGAGGGTCTCAAACTCATGAACTTCGTCTAGAATAGGTTTGTCATCGTCTACCTTAAAAGCCATCCACTTACTAATACAGTAGCGTTTGGTCCCAGCATCATCAACACCATACTTCTTTTCTAAGGTATCCCAAATGTCCTTAGCATGGTTAAAAGTCATATATATGTCAAGTAAAGCATTGGACATATAGTGAAGTAACATCCCCTTGCAAGTTCTGTCATACTTAGCAAATTTGGTTTCATAGGTCAGTTTTTCGGTCTCATCAGTAGGGACAACAGGATCGTCAAGAACATAAGCAACATCAATTTGTTCTAAGTAGAATCTAACCCTGACAGCCCAACGTTTATAATTTTTCCCATCCAAGGACTCAATCTTAGACATGTCAGAATGGAGTTACACAAAGCCATGATAACAGAAACTCGAAAATCACCTTTAAGATTGTTGAAAGTAATTGCGCAAGGAGACTAAAACAATAAATGAGAACGATCTTACTTGAAGTATGGAAAATGTAAAAGAGATGAGCATTGTGTCGTGGAGACCTCCACTGTATTTAAAGGTGATTTCGCCGCAGCACGGGTGCAAACTTCCTCCCGGCGACCACCCTCCAGGATTAGCACAGCACCGCCCGTTCGTGTGCACTCACAAGCAGACTGTTGGAGTGACAGAGACAACCCGAATTGAGAGAACAGATTTTAGAGAGAGTAAAAATGAGAGAAGTAATTTTTCTGTGTGTTTTGTGCTAACCAGAGAGGGGTATATATAGCAGTAGTGGGAGAGGAAGGCGATCAGTTATTCTGGGAAGAGAATAACTGGCGGAAATCAAGGAGGCAATAACGGCAAGTCAAATGCATCAAACTCGGAAACAAATAATTTCCGTTACAAAGATATTTTGAGAATCTTTCAAAACAGACGGGCCATAAAAAGATACACACCCCCACACCCGCGAACGCGTCGCGCCAACGCCACACGCCCCGTGCGCGCGCGTGAGTGTGGTGGTTCCTAGAGTATAGTCTCTAGTATCCAAACAAGAGTTACAATGGTATAGGGATAAATAAACTAAGCAACAAACCCACTATCTTCTTATGTGGGATGCAAGTACCTTACAAACAAAGGAAAAAATGTTGGTATTGAAATACTAAGGAAATAGCTCTAAATCCACCCATGTGGCACACAAATTTTGAGGCTTATTTCCAACAACCTTGAACTACAATTAGTGTTGCATAAACAAAAGCAATGTGAAAAAAGCTACGATGTCAACCTCAGTTTAAACGTGTATATAAATGCAGAACATATACGACATATTCGAACCTTATTACCATATTCTTGTTAGCAAGAATAAGTCACTTTAGCTAATCAACAAAATTAAGGGAGAGGACGATGGAGTCTCACCATCACCATTATCATCTTACCAAGAAATGGAAAAGCTTAAGTGGCCAAAACAATTGGGAAGGTCTCTTAGACCCCCTCGATATCGATCTACGTCGATACATCATCCGCTATGGAGAAATGGCGCAAGCAAGCTACGACACCTTCAACAGCACCAAAATCTCAAAATATGCAGGAAGCAGTCGTTATTCTAAGAAGGATTTCTTCTTGAAAGTTGGTCTTGCAATGGGAAAACCTTACAAATATCGGGTTACTAAGTTTTTGTATGCAACTTCAGGCATAGATTTGCCTGATGCTTTTCTGTTTAAGTCCATTTCTAGGGAGGCATGGAGCAAGGAGTCAAATTTTATAGGCTATGTAGCGGTGGCGGAAGACGAGTCAGTGGCGGCGTTAGGGCGGAGGGACATTGTTATTTCTTGGAGAGGGACTATACAGTCCTTAGAGTGGGTTAATGACTTGCAGTTTCTTCAAGTTTGGGCTTCAAGTATTATTGGCAAGAATGATGGAAAAGATGACCCTAAAGTGCACCAAGGATGGTTCTCAGTTTATACTTCAGATGATCCTAAATCGCCATTTAACAAGACAAGTGCTAGATACCAGGTAAGATTATAATTTCATGCACTTAAGGCCCATACAATAATGTTTTGTCAAAACTTCCCTTTTTAATGTGAGTAGAAAGAGTTACAAAGTTATAAACAAACAAGAAATAAAAATTATCAGGTGTAGCAAGTGACGGATCGAGGATTTTCAAAATAATAGCATCAAACCCACAAACAAAAGCAACAATCAACGAGACAACAATGTCATGAGTCTATTTTCCTTGAAGACAAGGCTACAAGACTTGGACAAAAAAGATAAGATGAAGAATTTAAAAAAAAAAAATTCTTGGTGAGTAATCTTCCAAGAAAACCCTATCTCCAGACCAATTGAAGCTTTATTTTTAATCCTGAGGTCATAATTTTAATAAAATTATATAGACTAAAAATGAGACGAGAATATTTATAATTAGGATTATAAAAATGCTTAAATTGGCTAATGAATTAATAATTGTAGCCAAAGTTGATCAAATGACCTACTTGCTCATGAATCCTTAGTCGGTTACCCAGACCAACTATCTGTATTTTATCGGTAGCAAGGGCATGTGCCGCACCTAATAGGAGAGAGAGTCTAGTTTACAAGAGCAAATTAGGTTCCACTTTATATTCATATGTCAATAAGGGGACTATACTCTTAGGGATCTTTTAGTTCGCTATTTTTAAACTCCAAGAAATGGATTCAATTACTGTTTATGGTACTTTTTGTTTGGTTCACCTTTTCCTCAATCAATTAATATTACTTGGTGATTATGGATTTTCCCGATTTGTCACCTTACCCTTACCCTCACCCTCACCCTCAAGTAAAAAGCCATTATTACTTTGTATCCCTCCTTTTTGATTTCGCGACTTGAACCAATAAGAAGTCTATAAAGGTCATTGTTTTTGTTACCTTTCTCCTTTTCGACTTGTTTGCATTCACTTTCCATTCCATTATTTTAATCAAACGACCTCTTAGTCTTATAAAGTGAATACCTCTCTTTTCATTAATGTGGACACTCACATGTGGCAAATCATAGGTGGAGCTTAACACTCTCCCTGGTGTAAGGTCTAGATTTCAATTGGCCTGGAGTATATTATTCTCAGTTGTGGGCGTGACTCTAATAAATAGTTAAAGCATTTGTATCGGAGGAGAGTCTGACAATAAATAAGCCCAAATAGGGATCCATCGTCAAAAAACAACTGATAGTAGGTGCAATGCCCACCAAAAACTCTTTACAACTCATTTTTTTCACTATCCGACAATGCCAATCTTTTCGAACCTACAATCACATCACTCGGATGACAAATGCGATCCTTTCTGGCTTCTTTCGGGGCTTAGTACATAGTAGGCATGAGGGATACCATTCTTTTTGAACCCTTGTGGCCTCCAGGATCTTCTCTCTAATACCATGATGAATCGGCAAAGTACTTGGATCGTAGGAGAGTCTGACTACACATACACCCAAATTAGATTTCTTTATAAAAAACAATGGGTAATAAGACACAATATTCACTAAACTTATATGTGTTTCCACCTTCCTCTATTTCTTTAATGTTATACAAAGTCACATGTGAGCTAACCCCTTAACACCCATCGATTTTTTTGGTATGGGTGTGTAAAAAGTTATTCATGTACAAGTTATGGAAATCCATTCCATCTCAAGCCAAAAGTGTTGGAATATATACCTTGCATATATACAATCCGAGTCTCTTGTTTCGAATGACCTAATAGGGTCTCACTAGTCAGTCAACGAGTGAAGCGTCTAGCAGCAAAAACGACCCAATTGGGGGATTTGGTGGCATAATTTTTTGAAGTCGGTCCTATTTTTCAGGCTAGTTTCTTTGTCTTGTTTAGAGCAGTATGCAAACTCTCTATTTCTAACCTAGCAGCCTATTTTCCTTGAAAGGAACCTGTTTAACTGGTAAACGTTCCACGTGTCATTTTTTAATTGGCTTTTATAATTGATTTTATTTTTAAAAAAAATTTCCCTCCCTTTACACCTTTCCTTGCCCACCATCACACCTTCAACCCTACATCACGCCTTCCAGTCACCACCCTTCCCCTCGCCACCAACCCCAGCCCCATCCACAACCCTACCTCTTCAGCACCCTCCTCCTTTCTCCCTCTGCATCACGCCTACCACGCCTACCAGTCATCACCCTTTCCCTCTCTCTCTCGCCCCATTCTCTGTTGCTAGCCACGCCACACACCACCACAACCTCACCCAACAACAACCACCTCAACGCCACTTTCTCCATTCACCTCGTTTCGATCCTCTAGCGCTTCTGTCTTTCTCTCGTTCTCTTTGTCACCTCACTCGCTCTTTGTCTCTCACTGCCGCAACCCCACCACCGCAACCGTCCTCTTTCCTCACTTTGAAAACCCAACCCAGCACCACCTCGTTCAAAAACCATCGTAAACCTTCAGCTTGGGGTGGTTATGGTCACGATTTTGGTGGTTTTTAGGGCTTAGGGTGACGATTTTGGGGTGGTTAGGTTTATTGTGATGATTTGTGGTGGTAAGGGAGAAAGATGAAGGGGAGGGGAGGCAGGGGCAGTGGTTTCAGGTGGCCGGCGGAATCTGGGGAGGGGGTTCGGGAATGGGGGAGGAAGAGGAGAGGAGGGGTGTTGGTTTTGGTGGTGGGTGGGAGTTAAAAAATAAAAGGAAAAATAAATAAATTTACCTTGTTAACAGGTTGCAAGTCAATTGGGGGTGTTTATGGCGGACCTCCCCAATAGTTGGGATTATACAGGATTAACCCATAGGAGGGATTATTGTTGGCGGAACGGCAATAGTTTGGATTATTCTAGTCAATTTTTCCTTTCTATTCTCGACATTAATAAAGCTCCTCTATTCTTCGACGTAGTCATTTTTATTAATAGTTAACAATATAAAATTTGTATATTCTTTTTGGCATTCGTTGTAACAAAATTATTTTTTTCTATAGTCATGTGGGATTTTATTATGTTCGTCCCGAGTGTAGATTATTAGTATCACTTTTGCATGATTTTTTGTTATGTATAACAAAAGATATTTAACATTTAAATTTTGCATTGGAAAGCGCAAAAACTTCCGATTATGAGAGTATAAAAAAGGAGGTAGTATTTAGCTATCATTATTTATAATTACGTAATATTAGTATATATATATATAGAAAAAAGATTATATAAAACAAATAAATTATATATTAACATCTCAATCTTCTTCTAAAAATCTCTAACTTAGATTTAACTTTACAACAAGTGATGATGACAAGAGATGTAAGTAATCCGATTCATAATGGCTAGGTGCTTTGATATTCATATTTATTCTAATAATTATTAGAAAATAGACATACCACAATAAGCCATAGATATTCAAAAAGTGTCACCTCCAAACTACATCCTTAACTTTGACGTCTCACTAACTTACGTCTTATTATAGTTTGAATTCAAGAGTAAATTCTACCCCAATATTGTAGATAGGGTCATCTTTATTGATTTTAATGAGATTAGGTCTGTAAAGCAACAGTTATCATAATGATTTTCTTTTTGCAAATTTTTTTTTTCTTTTTCTGTAGGTTCTTCAGGAGATCCAAAACCTAGTAGACCAATATAAAGATGAAGACATCAGCATTACAATAACAGGCCACAGTTTGGGTGCAGCACTAGCTACATTAAATGCGATTGATATAGTTTCCAACAACATAAACAAACCCAATGGTAATCCAGAAAAATCATCCTTGGTAACAGTAATAATATTTGCATGCCCTAGAGTGGGAGACTCAAACTTCAAAAAGATTTTCTCAATATATGACAATCTTAAGGTCTTGAGGGTCCATAACACCTTAGACATCGTACCAAACTATCCGTTACTCGGCTACTCAGACATTGGTCAGGAGTTGTTGATCGACACGACGAAGTCTCCATACTTAAAAGCCCCTGGAACATTCACAAATTGGCATAACATGGAGGCGTATTTGCATGGAGTTGCAGGAACGCAAGGTAGCAAAGGCGGGTTTAAGTTGGTTCTTGATCGTGATATTGCACTTGTTAATAAGTCGATGGATAATTTGAAAGATGAGTATCTTATACCTGTTGCTTGGTGGACTTTGAAGAATAAAGGAATGGTTCAACAGCCTGATGGTTCTTGGCTTTTGATGGATCATGAAAAGGATGATGATGATGATAAGGACTTTGACCTTTTTACATAATTTACATGATTTTATTTTTTGTGCATAAAAAAACTCTAGTGGTTTTATTTAGTTAGGATTTGAAGGGACATCTAGACCTCTCCAAACCCCCCCAACAACAATGTGTGAGCTTATGTTGTTTCACTTTATGTTGCTTTATATAGTTGTTTGCATATTGTTTGAATTATACTCCCTCCGTTTCTTTTAGTTTGTCCCATTTACCGTAGCTCCAAATGGCAATGTAGATAATGTCATAGCCATGTAGGTGGCAACAACAATTAAGGAGTGTACTTGTTTTATAGTAAACTAGTATTTTGGCCCAGTCGATGCTCTGGGATTTGTATATATTAAACTTTAGTACTTTAAGACAACTAAAATTTGGTGTAGAAAGATGTTAGTAAAAAATCATAGGTTAGTAGTTTTATTCATAAATTTAATTAAAATATTGCACCTTAATCATGGTTTTCATTATATAATATCATTATTAGTATTGATAAAAGAACCAATAAAAATGTAGTAGCACAATGGTTATAACATTTATCTTTCAAACTCGAGGTCGCGGGTTCGAAACTTATCATGGACAATTTGAATTTTTTATGAGAGAAACGTTGATAAAATTTGGTTGTAAAAATGGAGAGTGACATGTGGCGGATTGCAAACTGTGCTTACGCCTTTTAATATCTCTATACTATAAGGGAAGATGGGGCCATAGGGGTGGACACCAAAAATAAGAAAAGAAAAAATCCAACTAAATAAATTAAGGAATTTAAATCTTCTATAATTAAGGAATTATGTTGTATTTCCAATCTTAGCCATCATATCTTTAGCAAAAATTGTTCAAACTTCAAATTAAAATATCTGAACATCCACAAAGTAAAAACAATTAATAAAAGTATCGATGGTTATATTTCCTTAAGATCTATAAATAGACACCCATTTTGCTATATTTTTATATAGTTTTAAATTTTTTATTTTCAAATACATGAGTATATGATTGCTCATGAGGGGTGAGCATTTGATCAAATTGATCATGAAACATGATAAAGTATTTTAGGATGAGTGAGAAATTAATAGAGAGAGAGGGATGTTGTATATATAGATGTGAGGGCTAAAGTAGATGAGAGAAAATTTTAAGGTACATGTGAGACCAAAAAGTGATAAAGTATGGGGTAGATGGGTACTAAAATTTTCCGTAAAAAAAAAGATAAAAAAGTAAAAAAGAAACGGACAAAAACGAAAAGTAGGACAAAAAAAAATAAATGGAGGGAGTATAATTTATGTTTGGGTAGTGGTGGAGCTAGTAAGTTGGAAATGGGAGTGCGAAATATATATGATCAATTAGCTGTAATTATTAATATGTTGTTTTAAATATTAACTAAGTTTTTTAGACTCATGCAAAAATATACGCGAACGATTTTTGGAATCAGATTTTGAGTTATCAATAAGGATGAGACTATAAGACTACAAACTATTCTTGAGATGAATAAGGTAAATTAATTTATTAAGGAAATTAATCAACGTAAGAATATAAATAAACACAAATAATAATTTATTTTGCATTGTATATAATCTTTTCATAATACACAAGGTAAGGTTGCATAAGGATTAATTAGATTCAATTTTCTGCACATTTTAGGCGATGATACGAAATTAAATATAAAATTTTCTATATTGGTTATAACATCTTAGGCCACTTATAAACTTCCTCTTTACTATTTCAAAAGTACGGCAACATATTTTCAGACTATAGAATTGCTTGGGCATGTAAACATATTATTCTTAGAATCATAATCATAAATAATATTTTTATATTTGTTTAACAGCTCGTCTTGTAAGAGATGGCCTATTTTTAAAATAAATTAGGCAACTGGCCAATAGGCCCAATAATAAGAAGAGAAAATCAACAAATTGTCCTCTTAAAATAGGGACCAATTGAATCCATTTTGTGACCTATTTGATTCATTTTGTGACCTGTTTAGTTCTTTCAATACTCAGTGTTAAATTTATTTAGTGACTAATTTAATTCATTTGATAAGTCATATGTTATTTTTAGGAATCGCTTGTTATATTTCGAGACTAAAATTGAAATAGGGAAAGGAGAAGAGAATGAGCAAGTAGAGTGTGCTGAATGTCTAGGAATAGTATCGGGCTAGAGTAAGATAGAATGGGCTTGTTAATAGAATGGACTTGTTAATAGAATGTGGGCTTTGGTTGGTCTAGTTTTATGTTAAAATTACACCGCCTCTTTTAATAATTTGTGTTTATCTAATACTTCCCATATTCTCAAATCACCACAATACTTTTGGCAACGAATAACCTATCCTAGGTAATAAATTTTCTTCATATTTAAGATTTAAAAAAATTTATTTTGTGCAAGTGAATCAACAATAATTCAGTTGAATAAAAATATGTTGAACTCTATTAAAAATTGATAGGATGAGTATCCTTTTTTTAATAAACATAACAAAAATATTAATAAATATACTTCAAATATCAATAATATGTTTTAGAAACATATTATAAATTAATTGTTGAAAAAAAATAGAATGCTTAAAAACCATAAAAGACTGTTTAAAAAATTGCAAAAGAAAAATCTAGAAGTAACATTATTTGTTATCGGTTATAAAAAAAAGAATGGGACGAATAAAGTTGATGTGATAAAAAGTATCAACCTACCTAGTTGGAAGGAAATTAACATAATATAAAAATGATAATATAAAGGAAAAATTGACAGGAAAAATCCCACCTTTTGCCGGTCTTCCACTACTAGTACCACATTCATTTAATCCAGCAATAATACTACCTTTGAGGCTTTGACCCCTATATTCCCTCATTGGTCTGTCACCTGCTGGTGACCTACAATCATTGGTAATCTTTTCTAATTACGTGATTAAAAGCTAATTAAGTATATTTAAAACTTAAATTTTTGATTAAATTTTAAAATCAAATTTAATTAAAAAAAAAACTTAAAAACAAATGATGCATACGCATCTGGAAAAATTGATAAGAATAATCCGACCTTTGGCCGGTCTTCCATCAATGGTACCACCTTCATTTAATCCAGCAATAATCCCACCTTTGACACCCATATTCTCTCAATGGCACAGGATGATGGCAACCTGTTTGACCTTCAAAATTACCGTTGACCTTTTTTTAAAAAAAAACTTAAAATAAAAACCCTGCCCCCTTCCCCCATTACTGCCACCCCTCCCCTTCCCCTGCCACCCTCCCCTCCCCCATACCACAGCTGCCCCCACTCCCCTCCCCCTTTCCCTGCCTCCCTTCCCCTCCCCCACCACTTTCTTCCTCCACTAACCCCGCGCAATTCTATCGTTGCCCAATCCCACCATCACTGGAATCCCCACCATTCCCCATCCCCTGCTACAACTTACTAACCCAAAATCAAGACTCAAACGTAAACATGTAATGTTTATGAAATAACCTGCATTATGTCATTGTAACGTTGTGATTTTTGTAGTTTTGAGACATTATCAAGATCACCATAATTCAAGGATTCTATGTCAGCCAACTCTCCATCGATATCCTCCTCCATATTATCTGCATCAGCATCTTCTTGCACCTGCAAAGGAAATAAATATAAAACCAATTGGATTAGTAAAAACCACTAAGAAACTTGTCCTCGTAACTACTCTCCCTGGGATCTTCACATAGTATTTCAATACTTATATTTGCAAGCACAATTAGCTATGAGCTCTTCACATACAATACACAAACATAGATAACTGCGTAATAATAGTATAACTAAAAGTCATGAACTCACCACAACATCAGCTTCATTGTCGGACAACTCGTCGAGATCAGCCAAGAATGAATCAGCGAGAGTTGGCAGAGTTTGGCGTTTGGTTAGTATTTGGTACCATGTGATGCTTGTGTTTTAGAAAATGCTTGGGAGACAAAACCACGGAACCACGGGAGACAAAATGCTTGTGTTTTAGAAAATGCTTTGGTTAGCATTTGGCACCACGTAACCCAGAAAGAAAACCCAGAAAACGCTTGAGATAATACAGTTAACCCAGAAAAAGAAAACCCAAAATTTGAGTGGTGATTAGAAGCTTGTTTATGGCAAGAAGGAGAGGAAAGAAACAGGGGAAGGGTGGCAGAGGCGGGGAAAGGGGGAGGGGAAGGGCGGTAGAGGCGGGGGGAGGGGAAGGGCGGGAAAGGGGGGAGGGAGGGTGGTAGGGGAAGGGAGGCTGGGGCGGGAAAGGGGGAGGGGAGGGTGGCAGGGGAAGGGGATGGGTGGCAGTAATGGGGGAAAGGGGGGAGGGTTTTTTTTAAAAAGTTTTTTAAAGTTAATTTATAAATTATATTTAATTAGTGGTTAATTAAGAATTTAGGTTTAAATTATATTTAATTAGCTATTAATCACGTTATTAAGAGAGTTTACCTGTGATTGTAGGTCACCAACAGGTGAGGGACCATTGAGAGAATATGGTTGTGAAAGGTGGGATTATTGCTGGATTAAATGAAGGTGGTACCATTGATGGAAAACCGGCCAAAGGTCGGATTATTCTTATCAATTTTTCCTACGCATCTAGCTACACTAACCTAATCAATCTAAAGTTCTTAATAAGTTTATTTAATTATTGGTTATGGTTAGTTTTGAGATTTAAGAATATAACAAGGGGCATGATTAGCATTAATCATCCTAAATATGTTGTTTATACTAGATTAGTAACATAGTATATTTAGTTGTTTTAAGTAGAAACTGTTTTGTACGTTTTCTCTATGGCGCGGCAAAATATTTTTGATGATTCCGAGCAAGCTACTTGGAGTTTTTGAGTGATTCCAATTTCATGGTTAACTAACATCTTGAAGATTCATCCTACCAAATTTGGTGGTATTTCATTGAGAAATGAAGCCGTAGCAGTAACAAATGTCAGATCTGGAGTTTTGGTTTCCAAATTGTCCGGTTTTAAGGAAGCTTGAATGAGAAGGTTTTGGACGTGATAAGCAACCAAAACTAAGCTCCCAAATTCATTATTGAGCTGCTTGAGGTGCCTGCTTAATTTGGTCCAATAATAAGCAAGTTTACTTAGGTAGGAAAGCCTCTCATTGGACCATAATGTTACACGCAGTTCAACATGATTCAGCAGCCTTCTTTTCTTTCGACTTTGGGCAGCAGCCATTTTTATCCAAATGGGGCGTGTGACCTATGGTTGGAAAGCTACTGAAGTGTAGAAGACCCTCCAGCTGGTTTCGTAGCCAAAAGATTAACCATTAGGGAGAAAAGGCAAAAATGGTGGAAGGTGTGCTGACTGAAATTTGGCAGCAGCATAGTTGAAATATTTTAAGCTTTGTTTTGTATTTTTATTATTTTATTTTGTAAGGTAAAGCTACCCTTTATTGTACTATTTAAGAAGTATTAGCCTAACTTGTAAAATAGAGATTTAGGCAATGAAATGAATGAAAATTGGAGTGTGAAACTCTTAAGAGAAAACCGTAACGTTTTCTTGGTGACTTAGTGAGTGAAGCTAAGTTATTTATCCTAAAATCTTAATTCTCTTTGCATGTCAATTCCAATTGAGCGTTAGGGATTAAGTAGGTTGATTAATAATTACTAATTTCATTAATAATACCTTAGATTGGTGGTTCTTTGGCTAGTGGCAAGTGGTGGTAGTTCGTTAATTCGAAGACGGATTGTTATCAAGTTTTCGATTTGTTCTTTATTAGTCTAATGCTCTCCTTGTTCTAAATCAATATGTATCATTTGGTATCAGAGCTAAAGGGATTGTGAGACTTCTTAGCACTCACACAACTTGGGAGGGAGAGTTTTAAGCCTTAAACACACTTAAACACAAAATCGCAAAAACAGTCAGAATTTTACTCAAACGTTTTTGCCCATATCTCCTTAGTTACTTTGATTTTTTAGGTTTTTAATAGGTCCTTTTTGGGTTTCAAGAAGTGATCTTTCTAGTGGTAAAATTTGAGATTAATCGGAGTTCATTTAATATTAATCTGGGTTGATTTTTTGTAAGAGGTGCAAAACTGACGAAATCTTTCAAGCCAACAAGGAGCTTTTTATGAGTCGTTCCTATTCTTAAGCAATGGGTTCTATATATGATATCCATAAAAGCCTTCAAATTCCTAAATTTGATGGTTCACTTTGTCCATTTAAATTTACAAAATGGCTTCACAAAATTGATACAGTCTATGAAAGGTATGATCTTTCCGAATATAATTTATTTAGACTAATCAAGTACTCTTTTAGGAAACATGCTTTAGGATGGTGGGAGGACTTGAAGGCCCAGAGGAGAAGAGATGGAAAACAAAATATTAGCACTTGGAGCAAGTTGAGAAGTGAGCTCAAGAAGAAGTTTTTGTCAAGTTCTTATCAAAGGGGTTGCTTATGCAATTCATGTGTAAAAGAGAAGCTTGAACTTTGTAGTCAACAACTTCATACCATAGTTGAAGGTTTTCATCAAGTAAAGGAAGATCTTCATTAACTACGGCTATCTAATAAAGAGGTTGAAGATGTCAAAGAGACCATTTCAAAGGAAGAAACAACCAAGGTGATCATAATTGAAGTGGAAAAAGAAGAAAAAGAGATCAAGCAAATAGCAAAAGAAGTACTTGGAAAAGAAGATAGTGAATTTGCTACTGAAGGCAACATAAATGCAGATGCTATATCAGTTTTGAGCCATGCAGATAAAAAGGAAGAGCTTGAAACTGATGATGTATCTAAAGAAGGGACAACTTGTTCTCAAATATTCTTCATCCTAAATTCCAAATTCAAAAACAAGATTCGAGGACGAATCTTTTTCAAAGAAGGGGAGTATGATGCATACGCATCTAGCTACTCTAACCTAATCAATCTAAAGTTCTTAATAAGTTTATTTAATTATTGGTTATGGTTAGTTTTGAGATTTAATAATATAACAAGGGGCATGATTAGCATTAATCATCCTAAATATGTTGTTTATACTAGATTAGTAACATAGTATATTTAGTTGTTTTAAGTAGAAACTGTTTTGTACGTTTTCTCTATGGCACGGAAAAATATTTTTGATTATTCCGAGCAAGATACTTGGAGTTTTTGAGTGATTCCAATTGAATTGGTTCACTAACATCTTGAAGATTCATCCTACCAAATTTGGTTGTATTTCATTGAGAAATGAAGCCGTAGCAGCAACAAATGTCAGACATGGAGTTTTGGTTTCCAAATTGTCCGGTTTTAAGGAAGCTTGAATGAGAAGGTTTTGGACGTGATAACCAAGCAAAACTAAGCTCCCAGATTCATTATTGAGCTTCTTGAGGTTCCCGCTTAATTTGGTCCAATAATAAGCAAGTTTACTTAGGTAGGAAAGCCTCTCATTGGACCATAATTTTACACGCAGTTCAACATGATTCAGCAGCCTTATTTTCTTTCGACTTTGGGAAGCAGCCATTTCTTATCCAAATGGGGCGTGTGACCTATGGTTGGAAAGCTACTGAAGTGTAGAAGACCCTCCAGCTGGTTTCGTAGCCAAAAGATTAACCATTAGGGAGAAAAAGCAAAAATGGTGGAAGGTGTGCTGACTGAAATTTGGCAGCAGCATAGTTGGAATATTTTAAGCTTTGTTTTGTATTTTTATTATTTTATTTTATAAGGTAAAGCTACCCTTTATTGTACTATATAAGAAGTATTAGCCTAGCTTGTAAAATAGAGATTTAGGCAATGAAATGAATGAAAGTTGGAGTATGAAACTCTTAAGAGAAAACCGTAACGTTTTCTTGGTGACTTAGTGAGTGAAGCTAAGTTATTTATCCTAAAATCTTAATTCTCTTTGCATGTCAATTCCAATTGAGTGTTAGGGATTAAGTAGGTTGATTATTAATTACTAATTTCATTAATAATACCTTAGATTGGTGGTTCTTTGGCTAGTGGCAAGTGGTGGTAGTTCGTTCATTCGAACACGGATTGTTATCAAGTTTTCGATTTGTTCTTTATTAGTCTAATGCTCTCCTTGTTCTAAATCAATATGTATCAACAAACCCCCTCCCCTCCCCTTCCCCGCACTATTGCCACCCCACTCCACCAGCATTGATGTTTACCCATCAACCACCACCATTACAGCATCATAACTACCCGCTACCACCACAACTTTATCTTCGCCTAAACCGGTCACCACCACAAACGCAGCATCGCCCCAACACCGTAGCACCTCCTCCCCTGTTTTTCTCCGTCTCGCATACCCTCTACCTCCCTCTTCCCTCTCACGCTGCTGCATGGCAGCAACATTACAACAGATCCGCCACAATCGGGGGCAAGACACCACCCGCCACGCCACCAGCCGCATTCTCCCTCTACTTATACTCCTCGTTGCACTCCCCCTTCTCTATTCTATTTGGTGCGTTGCACCAGCCCGCAACCGCACAACACCCATTTTACCACCATGTCCTACGGCCACTTATGGTCGATGCCACCTCACCGCCGCCCTGTACTATTTTAAGGCCACCAAAAATCACCCCCCTAGAGCAGCTCCGCCCTTATTCTCCCTCTCCCCTTTTTGATTTTTCCCAGCCAAGTCGGTGAGCTCCATCCACCAGAAACCACCTTTGGCCGGTGAGCTCGAGGATGTCAAGAGGAGGGTGGCAGGGGAAGGGGAGAGGAGGGGGTGGCAACAGTGAGGGAAGGGGAGGGGATGGGGTGGGCTGGAGGGAGGGTTTTCCTTTATTTTAAGTTTTTTTTTATAAAAAGTCAACGGTAATTTTGCCCGGTCAAACAGGTTGCCATCATCCGGTACCAATGATAGAATATGGGGGTCAAAGGTGGGATTATTGCTGGATTAATTGAAGGTGGTACCAGTGGTGGAAGACTTGCCAAAGGTGGAATTTTTCCTGTCAATATTTCCTAGTATAAAAGTATAAATAAAAAATTGAAGCTATCAAATAGGATGGCAAAAAAACATTGAAACAAGTGGTGAAACAAATTACTATTCAATTTTTATTATATGACATAAACTTTAAAATTAAACTAAATAACTGGTAAAAAAAAATGAGAACTATTTACTTCGTTTGTTGTAGGAGATTTTGCCACATTGGAAAATTATATATATGTTATTCATCGAATATCCCTTAGACATATAGCTTGATAATTTCTTAGCATATTGACCCTCCAAGAAACACTCTAATCGATTGTACCTTACAATAGCATTTTGTAAATTAGAAGACAACTTATGAGATAAGTCATGAAGAACTGAAATACAAATTAAGCACTAATATAAATCAATAATATCTCAAAGGTTGCTTGGTTATTAAAGTCGATCCTTTTGTTGTGCCCATTTTGAATGTAGGGATGCCCTCTAGGTTGCTTTGGATGAGCACAACTCTTCTGATTTTGGAGAGATAATTTGTGCTCTAGTTATTTAGTTTTTTGTCAATATTTATTAGCAGTTAATGAGTGTCTTCTTTCGCTCTTTTATATGAAGAAATTTTTTCCTCAAGATATCTCCCTATATTTTCCTTTGATTTCATATTGAAGTTTCAAATAATTGCCATTTTTTATTTGGCCGGACTATGTTTTATGAGAAAATGATAGATGATTTCTAGTAATTTATGAGTTGAGCAGAATCATGAAAGCATAGGTTAAGGATGCTCTTATTGTCTGCCAAATGTGTAGCCTTACAGAATAGAAGGCAGTCATCTGCAAAGAAAAACCCCCTTTTCTGAGCCCCTCAAGGACTTAGTTTAAACCCAATGCCTGAGCTTTTGTTGTTGCTGCATAAGGGAGTTGGCGATCGAGAACTTCTATGCACTTTCATCCACATGATAATCAAATAGGGAGAAAGAGGACCCTCTTGTCTGAGCCCTCAAAGGCTAGAATACTTCAAAGAGGTTGTTAACCGTCCTTGAATATTGACTATATAGTGACACAAAATCAAATCCAGTTTACTGATTAGTATTGAAAATTTATTTATTTGGAGTGAACTATGTTTTTACTAACTTTTTTTCGTTCCATACTGTCGGTGATTTAAGAGGATTGAAAATACGAATGTTGTCGTATTATTTAATTCTCCATTTACATATAATACATAGCACTAGTAACTTATTGGATTCAAGATATATATGGCACTAGTAACTATGTAAGGGCATGTTCGCACTGAAAAGTCAAAATAAAATTACTTTCTAGTTTTTGTTTTCAGTTTTCAAGATTTATAGGAATAGGGAAAGTATTACAAAGTTTAAGTTTATTGTGACATATATATCTCATAATTTTTAAGATCTTAAAATCAAATTACAAATTGAAATTTCATGATATTATCGAACCACCCCTAAAATTTTGCACTAAAATTTGCCAATAAACATAAAGTACAGTTTTTTAGAGTGAGGAATGATATCTCAATTAGTTAAAGCATCTATCCGATTTCAAAAGATATTGAAATCGATTTTCATCATATTTTTATGGCTCCCTAGTAGGAATGGCAATAGGTAGGGTCTGGGTCGAGTCTGACTAGACCCAGACCCAACCTAGACCCACTAATTTCGTCCAGATCCAGACCCGACTCAGATCCATTGGGTCTGGAATTTTCAGACACTTCAGATTCAAACCTTTGGGTCTGATGGGTCTAGTGTCCTTACATGGTCCTTATTAGATCCTTTTGAATTTCAAGTTTAATAGCATTTTTTAATCTAATAAATTTATTTCGCCTATTTTATAGGTTTGCGTGACCATGATTAAGGTTTGTTTTGAAACAATTAACAAAATATAACTCACAAATCTTAAAAATGTTTCAACTTACATATTATATGTCTTAAAATATAGTCAAAACTACTCATAAAGTCATAAATTACTACTTAGTTTATTTTTTTGAATTTTTTTTATGTAAATGGGTATGTGGGTAGGGTCTGGACCGGATCTGGGTCTGATATATTTGAACTTGGACCCAGACCCGCCTGATAACCTCTAGACCCCGACCCGACCGAGACCCTTTACGTCTAAAAAAATTGGACCCAGACACTTATAAATAGGTATGTGGATCTGAATCTGAACGGATCCAAGACCCATTGCTATCCCTATTCCCTTGTCCCTATACACCTAAAAAAACAAAAAGAGCAAGCATTAAAAACTGGATGGAGTTATTATTAAAGCGTTATAACGACGCTGGGTGTGGCATGAGTTTATAAATGTATCGTTATGATGGATATAGAACGCCATGCAATGACGAGTGCAATATATGTTGACGTGAGAACCTCTAGAGCCCCACCATCTTATCTTACATTTTGCTTGGAAGCAAAACTGCAACTTCTTATGTATGAGTCTATTGTCCTCCAAAAAGAGTCCCTTGAAGAAGGGGTACATTATAATAGGGCATTTACTCCTATACACTTTGCTTCGTTGGCCTTGCATGTGCATATCGAGTCTTCCAAAATCCATAAACGTGAGTTTTGAAGCTCCGAAGAGGACCACCACTCCACCATTCATTTATACTTTCTATCATTCCCACCTCTTTTCACATAATTCTTACTCTTTGTCTTAGTAGACACCATATATCATACGAGCTAGTTTAGAATTATTAAATGTCGATTGGTTTGTTTATTGGTTTTATTTGTTAACATTGCTAAAATGGAATTATGTACACCTACTTTTAAATGGTAAAGAGGGTAGAGTCAAAGTAGATCTGTGACATCTGTCCTTGAGGCAAGGCAGGAGGAGCGCCTACCCAATGGCAAATGGCCCAATTCAACATTTTCACTCTAGAAGAAAATATATACTTCCTCTGTTTTTTAATAGGAACATTTTGTCATTTGGGGGTATTTTTTATTTGATTGAGACATTTCTACTTTTTGGCTTCTATTATTCTCTCCTTCTCTCTACCTTTTTTATTTTGTCCTTACTTTAATCATCCTTTTCTCTTACTTTTGCATTTATTCTTTGATCCGGCGAAAAGGAAAACATTCCTCTTTAAAAAAGGGGTATCAATATGCATAGATCAAGTTTGCAAATGCAATCTCTATCCCACTAGTAGTGTTCTCCACTTGACTTTGTCCAGTAAGACACGAGTCATAGCTTTGGACGAATTTTTAGGGTTCCAATTTCCAGCCACCAAAAATTAAAACCACCCTTGGCTTACAGACGTTCTAGTCGAACTCGTCTTCGTTTAAGTATCCAATCGGTTAAGACATCGGGGGTGTTTGGCAATTGGCTGATGGTTGCTGGCTGCTGGCTGCTGGCTGCTGGCTGCTGGCTTTATATGCTGACTGGTCTGACCGACTGTTTTTAGTGGCTTATTTGACCGGCTGTAAAATTGTTGGTGTTAAAAAAGTGTTTGGTAAAAGTGGATGTTATTGATGGATGTTTAGTACAAACTGGAAGCAAAAGGCAAAAGCCGGCTTTTCATCCACTGCAAAAGCCAGTTACCAAACATATTTTTTACTGCTTGACTAAAAAAAAGAGCCAAAAGCCAAAAGCCACCCAAAATCCATTTGCCAAGCACCCCCACAATAACTATCGGATCCTAAATTAAGTTGCATATCTAATGAACTTCAATGCTGGAAAGGGATCTAAATCTTTCCCTCGGCCATCAGGAGGATGAGATAGAGAAGTTATTCACAAGTGGGATTGGAGAATGATAGGGTGGAGATTGTGTTTGATTCAGTGGATCAGTTTCACAGTCTAGTTGGGATGAAGAGGCATTTGAGACGATATCCAGCTCAAGAAAGGGTCAAAATTAGCGTTGATTATTCTAGAAGGTCGGATGAGTGAAGGTGTAACTATAGAGTGGGGATCATTTGTGTTTCTTGGGCCTAAAGCAATTGTAATATAAACACAATTCGCTTCATTCTGAGAGTTAAAAGTGTTTATAGGGTTTCGAGCGGGCCTTGGAATTGAAAGCCTGTCAAGAATATCATTAAGTAAGCCAGAGTTTTGTGAGGATTGGTTTATGAATTGGTAGGGTTGATGAGGGTGGGAGTAGAGAGAGGTGGAGTTTCAGTGTTTGATGTTTGTTGGGCTGATGAGAAGGGTTGAGACACCCAAGCAGCAATTCCAAGTGCTTCGAATTGAAAAGGGTTTGGGGATGACTGTTGGAAGATTCATCATTTCATAGTAAGGATTATTCTGATTAAGGTTAGAATCGGGATTTATAGTGAATTGTGCATATGGATCATAAGAGGAGAGATCTAAGTGTCTACCATGGGATTGACTAACCTGAACTGAAGTAGAGGAAGAGTAAGACTGAGTTTTTGCTTAGTAGATTGAGAATATATGTTGCTTGCATGCAACTAAGAAGGAGATTCAAAGCCTTCTTCAATAGAAAAGTACTCACGATCATCACTAGAAGTACCAAGATCAGTTGTATGATGAGAAAGGTGATTGCCAGACGAGTCATATCTTCTTCTAGTAGGAGGGTCATCAGGCTCTTCCCTAGTGGCAGAGCTAGAGGGTGCATGGAGGTACATTATATCCCCAATAAGCAAAACAAAAGAAGAAGAAAATTTGAATTTTTTTAAAGAAACTGGACGGTTACACAGAGTAGGAGCGCCGCATGGAAGCACAATGGTCAGCAATTCAAAGGGAAACGTGAAGGAGAGTGAATTAAAGCTGACGTTTCTCTCTCCTTCACATGTCAGGTTGTTACTCTCAGTCCTATATTTCTATTTTTCCATTTTTTGAATTCTCTCTCTTTACTTCCTCATCTTCATGGTGAATCTGTCACCTTCTTTGAGCTAATTTGGTTCTCGTATGTCATCATATCACCTTTGATCACTCTGATTTTATCTTTGATCAATTTGTTGACAACATGTTAATTACTTGTTACTTAATTTAATTATTTGATTTGATTTGTTGCAGCTCTAACCTGATCCCGTTGGTGGAGTACTAAGATCATGATGTTTTGAAGAAGTATGTTATTCAAACTAAAATTGATTTGGATATATCAATTTTAATATCAATGATTTTGTAGTGATTTTTAAAAATTGAGGTTGTTTTTTTTTAATGAATGAAGATTACAAAATATATAGTAGTGGAGAAAGTGTAATGGGGAGATGCAAGAGATAAACTTATGGGAGCAATTCAATATCTACAAACTTTAATGTAATTCACAAGCAGGTAATTTTTCTATTTTATTTATTTGGTCAATTTCTTTGATAAAAATTATATATTGTTAAATTAAAATCAATAATGAGTTACATCTTAAAATTAGTTTAATTCTTTAATTTCATATCATTATTTTAATTTTTTGTTTGTAAATTTTGGTTTTGCAATGCGAAATTAAGATAAGAGTATGAAATTAGGGCTTGTAGACATTGATTAATTTGTGTATACTTGAATAAAACAATGTTTTGGATTGTATTTCTTTTTTTTGGAATTTTGAATACATAACTTTAAATATTGAATAATGTTTGGGGTTTAATTTTTTTTCATAAGACCTTTTTTAATTCAATTAAGTAATGTATCCTCGACGATAAAATTTGACTCCGCCGCTGCTCTTCCCTAATAAGAAGGTTAGCTTTGAGTATTTCGAAAATGAAACCTATTGGGGAGACCTTCAATGAGATTGGTGTAGTAAGGTAGATTGAGCGGACCATAAAGAACACTAAAACCATTTTGTTCCATAGATGTTGCACGCAAGCGAAGTCTTCTATACTCTTCAAAGATCGACCAACGACACCATCTAGTGTCCAATGCACCAACAACATTTGAAAAAATGAAAGATCTCAAACCTAAAATAGACCCAAACAACTTCTGTTTCAGTAATAGGAAGAAAAAACGAAAGACCTCACCCAAAAATGAGTGGTTCAGAGAGCTCTAAGAGCATGCAAACTCTAAGTTCAGGCTCAAAAGGGAGTGCATTGCCTTGCTGATTGACAAACTCTACGTAACCCACATGAGAAAGAGTTTGTCTCTCTCAATCAGTCGATAGATGGACAAAGGGAAGGCCAATAATACAAACACAGATTTGAGTCGTGTTGAAATTAATAGACTGTGGGACAATAGACCATTGTCTTCGACGAGATGTAATTACGCGGCCATCAATAATAGTTGTAGAAGCTGCAAGATGCCCTCAACATATGCATGCTCCACACGTGTGAGGATATAGTAGGGGTTAGTTCTAGTAACAATGATAAAGCCACGTTGAGTCCATTGTGCAGCTATTAATCCTTGACTAGCTAGTTAAGGACTCTTACTCTTTCAAAAAAAATTAAAAAAATTAAGGACTCTTAACAATAGTTGGTAATAAGAAAATGTTACTCTTAAGTAATACTAGAATATAACCCATGTCCTTATATGTCATTTTACTAAAAATCAGCTATCAGCTATCAGTTTGTCTTACCAAACGCTTTTATAAAAACAGTTCATACAAACAGTTTATCAAATCAACTAATTTTACCATCTAGTCAAACCAGTTAATATATGAGCTCTCTGCTATCCGCTATCCGGTGAGCACCAAACAGGGCCATTATCTGGAATCTCTCAGTCATAGAGTTAAGAGTCCTTAAATTGATTCAACAAATCTTGGTAATTTCTAATTGACCTGTTAGTCAAATTATGTGCATACATTGCTTACTCCGTATAAATATATACACATGTATTTTTGTTACAAAAGGTTACAATCAATTATTAGTAACACAAAGGAAGTTTTTCTAATTTACACAAGATCATTTAACTATAAATAAATATATCACACCAGGTTTTTAAAGATGCTTACAACAACCATCTAATTCACTAACATCCCCATTGAAACTTTTATTTAACATTGCACATTGGATAAATGAATTACAATAGAGCATATATACCAAAAAAATTGTTGAACCACAAGCATCTAGCGAAGCGTTCTCAACAAACAAATAAAAAAATTAAAACATTGAGCATTTTCAAGCATAAATTTGTACCAAAACTGAGTAGAAAGAATCAAACAAAAAATTGAAACCAATATATAGAAATTAGAAGCACAAGCATATATAATTTATGCCAAAACAGAGTAGAAAGAATCAAACAATAAATTAAAACCAATATCTAGAAATTAGAAACACAAGCATAACTTTTAATTTGCAAAAAAAATTTAGAAAAAATGGATGAAGAACACATACAGGAGAAAAAGAGTAGGGTTTGAAATGAATAGGATTTGGATTGGTAATTGGTGTAATATCAGGGTAGAATAATCATTTACAATCTATATTAACAATCTTCTGATGCAAAACACTGCAAATTGGAGCATTTTCAATTGAGAGTATTGGTATATAAATCCGCTCAAGGATCCACTGCTTACGAAACAAGTTTGTTAGAGGATTTGACTGTGTAATCCTCTGATACTCTTCAATCCGCTAACTTATGCCCAAACCGCTTACTACCAAACAGGGCCAATACATCTAGCAAAACGCAAATTTGGAGGGAGTCAATTAATGCTCCTATGCTAAAGTTATTGTCGTTTTGATCTAGAAGATTCATGTTAGAGTTTGGAGACAAGGAAAGTGAAATAAATAGAGGATTGATTGAGTAATGAGGGAGAAACAGAGAAGTACTAAATGAGGGAGAACATTGAGTTTGCCATGGTTATATGCATAAGCTGAAGATAAATAGATAGAGAGTTAAGAGAGGAACTCACAGGATATGGGAAACTAATTGTGAAGAGCCGAAGATGCACGCCAACCAAATATAATAGCTAGGGAGGAGTGCAGGTTGGTAGACTGACAGGTAGAGAATGTTAGTAAGTTAGCAAATGTGATAGGAGAAAGGGGTGTTGATTGAAGTTTCTAGTCTTAGGAATTGTATTCATTTTTGGTCTGCGAATGAATTAGCTTGCATACTACACTAAGACTGAAGTTAGGGGAGGCTCGAGGTTGCTGACAGGAAGGCAAGGAGGATATTGGTTGCCTGAATATATGGCGTGTAAGGTTTAAAGTTGAAGATTGAAGTAGGGTAGGTTTAGTGTCGTTGCTGAAAATGGCGGATGAGCAAGAGAACTCACCGAAGGTGAGAGAGAGAGTCTAGATTCAAGATAGACAGTGATGTATTTAGATATTATGCGCCATGTTAGCTTCACAAACAAAATACTAATATGACAGACCTTAAGATTTCACTAGAAGAGTTTTGTTTCAGGATTTCAACAGAAGAGTTTAATAATAATGCGAGTTCAAAACATGAGTTAGCTCCTTAAATAAGAATATTTGTTGACCCTTGAGTTTTAAAGATGACTTTACCAACAAAAGACATATTGTGTTTTACTTATGATATTGCTAGGTAATTCATTCTCGAGCAAAGAGAATACTTGATCGAAGATTAAATTGAAGAATTAAGCAAAGATCGAAGTGAAGATGTTCGAAAGATGAAGTATCAAGCTTGGAGTGAAGATTAGAATACACTAGGATGTATTTAATATCTTCTTTTTAGGTTGAGTAAATACTTAA
The DNA here is from genome assembly GCA_947645195.1 of Patellifolia procumbens. Taxonomy (NCBI): domain Eukaryota; kingdom Viridiplantae; phylum Streptophyta; class Magnoliopsida; order Caryophyllales; family Amaranthaceae; genus Patellifolia; species Patellifolia procumbens. The sequence continues at coordinate 258,500 of CANSGD010000412.1, forward strand.
TCTAGTTTGTGTTGGATTCTCAAAAGGAATATAGTTATGTTCCCATGACAGGAACAAACACTGGCACTATTAGGAACAAGGTTAGGAAACAGACCTAGAAAAGACTTTAGGAACAGCTAACATATCCCAAGTTGTGCGCCTAACATTGTTGTGCGCCCAAGTAAGATTGTTAGAGAGATCTTAGTTAGTTTTGACTTAGTCCATGACTTCAGGGAGTTAGTTGTTAGTTTGTCAGTAATTTATTTAAAATGATTTTCTGATTTAATTAGGATGAGATCAAAATCTTTTAAATATTATCTTTTATATTTTATTAGTCAAAAGATTTTATTTATTAAACTTAAATTGATTTTCGGTTTTAAAAGGATTTTCTTTTAAAACTTAATTATGATTTTCGGTTATGTTTAAAATATTTATAAAAGATATTTTCCTAAAAACTATTTAAAGAAAATAGTTTAATTACTCCCCAAGCAAACTAATATCACGTTCAACATACTGCTACACGTTTACAGTGAAGTGGTTAGTGGGCTTGATTATTTTATTAAAGCCTTAATTTATTGTATTTAGTTTAAATAGGCTTCAAGTTTTATAAACCATGTTCTACTTTACTACTTCTCTTATTAAGCTAAGTAGTGGATTAGTGGTTATTTATTTCTCAAGGAAAGTTAATAAAAACTAATAAATAAATTGAAGTAATGGACATCATGGGTTAGTGGACATAAGATATGGTCTTGCCTTATTATGTTATAAATAGGCGCCTAATACCTTGCAATTAAGTGTGTCTGACTTAGCCAAATATTCTCAGTTGTCTTAAAGAGTCAGTGTCGTTCCCAAGAGAATTTATACTTACTTTATTCGAGTTTATACTCTTCCATTGTTTTATATATTGTATTTTTGGGTAAGGGTTTGAGTGAACTCTTGTAAGTGTCAGAAGCTTTGAGTGAAGCGTGAGAAAGAGAAAGAAAGGAACTTCGAGGGAAGTTCGAGAGGAACAACAGTTGTGGGAACTGTTGTTGGGAACTTGAGTTTAGGAACTTAAGTTGTGGCCCGAGAGAAAAGTAATAGGTTTGTAAGCAGAGTCATTTGGCCTATTATAGTGGAAAGTTTAGAGTCCAAATCCCTTGTGGTCGATGTCGTTTCTACCTATTTGACCTAAGAAGTTTTTCCTCGCTAAAATATCTCGTGTTCCCTAGCTAGCTTTTATTTCCGCAAAAAGCATAGCATATTCTCTCACTATAATTCACTCCTCCACCCCCCTCTTATAGTGATCATATTATATAACAATTGGTATCACAGCGGGAACTCTAAAAACACAGGAAACCTGTTTAGTTCGAGATCTTGGGTAATATGAATACTAGATAAAAACGGGAAGAAGGGTACTCCACACAGAGGCCACCAATGATCAACGGCAAGTTCTATACCTCCTGGAAGAACAAAATGGAGATCTTCATCAAAGCCGACAATTACCAGGTATGGCGAGTCATAGAGGTAGGCAACTTTGAAGTCACTACCAATATTGACAAGAACGAGGTAATTTCTAAATCCATCTCTGATTTCGACAAAGTTGATTTCGAAAATAAGGAAATTAATGCTCTTGCCATTAAACTGCTTCACTGTGGTCTTGGACCCCACGAACAAAATCGTGTCATGGGATGCAAAACCGCAAAAAAAATTTAGGAATTACTTGAAGTCACTCATGAAGGTACGAGTGAAGTTAAGAGATCAAAAATAGACCTTTTGATGAACCAATATGAACTTTTTCAAATGAAATCAAAAGATTCTATACAAGAGATGTTTACACGCTTTACAAATATTATAAATGAGCTAACCTCTCTTGGAAAAGTGATAACCTTAGAGGAACAGGTGCGTAAGGTCCTAAGGACCCTTCCTAGGGATCGTTGGATGGCTAAGGTTACGGCCTTACAGGAAACTAAGGACTTTACAAAGTTCAATCTGGAACAACTTGATGGTTCCCTTATGACTCACGAGCTACACTAGGACAATGAAAATGGAGATATGTACAAACAGACGTCGATTTCCTTAAAAGCCGATGAAAGTGATGACTCGGAAACTGATGAAGAGGAATCCGCTCTCATGGTCCGAAAATTCAAAAGGATTATTAGGAACACGAAGAATGGAGACTACAAAGGTAAAAACAAGAAATATTCTAACAAACCTGTTTATCATAAATGTGGCAGTTCATATTAAAGAATGTCCCCGATAGGAATAAGACAAAGGCAAAGGAAGGGAACGAAGCAAAGATAGGAACAAGGAGTACAAGAGTTCCTATACCAAATCCGACTTGAAGAAAGCAATGGTTGTTGCATGGGGAGAATCTGATTCCGAGGAAGAAGATGATCCTCAACCTAATGAGGAAACAACAAACTTTTGTCTCATGGCACTCGACAATTCTGAATCTGATGATGAGATCGAATCTCTTGAGGCAAGTTTAGACACTATTAAAACTCGTCTTAATTCTTTAAGCAAAGAGCAATTTTTTGATTTTATTGTTGATGCTGTAAATGATTGCAAAGATGAGTCCATTAAGTCGAAATAAAGTCAACATGCTTTAGATGTTGCAAAGGAACATACTTCTCGGCTTAATATTCGAACTGATATTGAAAAAAGATTTTTCGAATTGTTTGATAAAAATCTAAGTTTAAAAGAGAATTTTGTAAGTTGTTAAAAATGAGAAATACTTATTAAGCTTTGAGTTATCTCAATTGAAAGAGTTTGTTCCTGAAGTAAGTTCCTTTGACATTAAGTCGGTTCCCTTACAAAGTTTTAAACCTGAAATAAAAGAATTGAGAAATCATGTTTCATTTTTGGAAAAAGAAAACAAGGAACTTGAAGGAGAATTGAACTTAAGTGGGAACAAGAAGAAGTTCCTTCCTATTATTGAAGGTCTTGGTTTCAATCACAAAAAGAAATTTGAAAAAACCTAAAAAAAGAGTTGATTTACCAAGTGATAAAGTTTGTATGTTTTGTGGGAAAACTGGTCATTATAGGAACTCGTGTCTTATTAGACTTGGTCGATTAGACAAAAACTTGGAAACAAACAAATTAACTTGGAAAGAGAAATCTAATGTTAATGAAGGAAAGTAACCCAAGAAAAATTGGGTTCCTAACTCTAACAATTAGTTTTCTTGCAGGCTAGAGTGAGGGGGAATAAAACATGGTACCTATACAGTGGTTGTTCAAAGCATATGACTAGAGATAGATCAAGATTCCTCTCACTCTATGCCTATGATGGTTGAAGTGTGACTTTTGGTGACAACATGAAAGGCAACATAATTGCCATGGGCAAAGTTGGTAAGTCATCGTCACATTCCATAGATAATTTTTTTCTAGTTGATGGTTTAAAGCATAACTGTTGAGTATTTCCCAATTCTGTGATAAGCGGAATAATGTGAAGTTTAATAGCGAAAAGGTGTTTGATCATCAACAAAAACACTAAGGATGTCGTTTTAGAAGGAACAAGGAAAGGGAACACATATGTTAGGGATCTTAACCTTGTTCCCAAAAATCAATTTACATGCCTTAGTGTTATTGATGATGATCCGTTATTATGGCATATGCGTCTTGGACATGCTAGTTTTTCTTTGCTTGACAAACTTCGATCGAAACAATTAGTTTTAGGTTTACCTTCAATTAAGTTTCACATAGATCGAGTGTGTGATGCATGTGCTAGAGGAAAGCATGTAAGTTCCTCCTTTAAGTCCAAAAATGTGGTGAGTACCACAAGACCATTAGAGCTAATTCATATGGATTTGTGTGGACCAATGAGGATACAAAGTAGGAGTAACAAGATGTGCTAGTAATTATTGATGACTACTCTAGATTTACTTGGGTTATATTTCTTTCTAGCAAGGATGAGACTTATGATGAGTTTTTAGTGTTTGCAAAGAAAGTTCAAAATTTGAGTGGTCAAAAACTGTTGCACATTAGATCCGATTATGGAAAGGAATTTGAGAACTTTAATTTTGATGACTATAGTAGAGAACATGGCTTGGACCACAATTTTTCCGCCTCTAGGGCACCTCAACAAAATGGTGTTGTTGAAAGGAAGAATAGAACCTTAGAGGAAATGGCTAGAACTATGTTGATAGCTAGTGGACTTCCTAGGAACTTTTGGGCCAAAACTGTGAATATTGCTTCTCACATTATAAATCGTGTCATGGTGATACCTTTAGTTAACAAAACCCCTTATGAGATTTATTTTGGTAAAAAGCCCAATATTACCTATTTCAAGACAAATGTAAATGTTTCGTTCATAATAATGGGAAACAAAGTCTTGGGAAATTTGATGCTAGGAGTGACGAAGCGGTATTTCTAGGTTATACTTCAAGTAGCAAGGCTTATAGAGTTTATAATAAGAGGACCATGAGTGTAGAAGAAAGTGTACATATTATTTTTGATGAAACAAATAAATTTGTTCCAACCACATAGATTGAAGATGACTTCGAGATAGGTTTAACAAAAGATCAAATTCTCACTGATGAGATTTTGGGAGAAGAAGAAGTCATGGGAACAAAGCCAAAGGAACAACAGCCTGTTCTTGTTCCCAACACTGAAGATGAACTAGGTGAGGATACACTAGTGAATGAATCCACTACTGTTGAACTTGACTCCCAAGAACATGAAGATGATCAATAATCTGCACAAGGAAATCAAGTTCCTATCCAGGATTTCCAACCAAAGCCTTGGAGACATCAGCGTTCCCATCCTGTGGAACTCATAATCAGTGACATTAACAAGGGAACTCAAACGAGATCTCAATTTAGAAATTTTTGTGTTTTTCATGTTTTTCTTTTTATGATGGAACCCAGGAACCATGAAGAAGCTCTCACTGATACTGATTGGATTGTGGCTATGCAAGATGAACTCCATTAATTCGAAAGGAACAAGGTTTGGCACCTTGAACCTAAACCTAAATACAACAAGGTTATTGGTTTGAAATGGGTGTTTAGGAATAAGTTAGATGAATTCGGTACCATTGTAAGAAACAAGGCTCGTGTGGTTGTGAAAGGATACAATCAACAGGAAGGTATTGATTACGAGGAAACTTTTGCTCCTTTTGCTAGATTGGAAGCTATTAGAATATTTATTGCATTTGCAGCTTTCATGGGTTTTAAATTGTATCAAATGGATGTAAAATGTGCATTTTTAAATGGTTACCTTAATGAAGTGGTTTTTGTAGAACAACCTCCCGGTTTTGGAAATAAAGATTTTCCTAATCATGTCTTTAAGCTTGAAAAAGCTCTCTAAGGGTTAAAGCAAGCTCCAAGAGCATGGTATGAAAGATTTTCAAAGTTCCTTCTTCAAAATGAGTTTAAAAGAGAAAAATTAGATAGGACCTTGTTTTTGAAATCAAAAGGGAAACATTTATTAGTAGTTCAAATATATGTTGATGATATTATATTTGGTGCCACTAATGAATATTTATGCAAGGACTTTGCTAATCTCATGAGTAAAGAGATCGAAATGAGCATGATGGGTGAGCTCAATTTCTTCTTGGGGTACAAATTAAACAAACAGAAGAAGGAATCTACATCCATCAACAAAAGTATATCAAGGAATTGCTGAAAAAGTATGGTTCGGAAGCTTCAAAAATAAACCATACAACTATGGGAACTTCAACTAGGTTAGACGAGGATGCTATAGGAACAAGTGTGGATCAAACCAAGTATCGAGGTATGATTAGCTCATTATTATATCTAACTGCAAGTCATCCCGATATTGCTTTTAGTGTAGGTCTATGTGCTAGATTTCAAGTCAATCCAAAGGAATCTCATCTCACAACAATGAAGAGAATCCTTATATACCACAAAGGAGCAGACGATTTAAGCTTGTTCTACTCGAGAAGTGATACCTTTTAATTAAAAGGATTTGCAGATGCTGACTATGCTGGAGATCTAGTCAATAGAAAGAGTACATCAGGTATGGTTCAATTCCTTAGTCATAGTTTAGTTTCTTGGAGCACCAAGAAGCAAAGCAATTGCTTTATCAACAGCTGAGGCTGAATATGTTGCAGCAGCAGCATGTTGTTCCCAAATGCTTTGGATAAAACAACAACTTCGTGACTAATTGTGTTCCTGTCTATTGTGATAATACTAGTGCCACTAGTATTCGTAAAGATCCCGTGCATTATTCTAGAGTTAAGCATATTCATATTAGGCATCATTTTCTTAAGGACAACGTTGAAAAGGGCCTAATTAAAATGGAATTTTGTGAAACTGAACGTCAGATTGCTGATATTCTGACAAAGCCCTTAAATAGAGGTCGGTTTGAAACACTGAGGCTTGAACTTGGTTTGATTAAGTTGAAATAGTTGTTATACTCTTTCTCCCTATTGGTTTGACTCTTTGGCATTATTTACATGTGAATAAATTTTGGTGAATTTATTTCTGTAAATGCATCACAACTTTTATATGATTATTTCATATGTATGAGTGAAATTGTCTGAAAACTACTCACTAATGTCCAATAATACTATCCTTAGTGTTCTTTAGACAATTATATGTCTTAAGAGTTAACAAGGGATTAAAAGGTTAATTGCATTCCAAAGTAGCAAGTTTCTCTGTTTCCATCCTCTGTTCCCAAACGTTGTTCCCAAACGTTGTTCCCAGCTTATTAGTCTTAGGATTTCTTTTAAAATTTTTGAAATACATATAAAATCCAAAAATATTTTGCTAAGATTTTTTCTCCTGAAAATCTAATTATATTCCCTTTATTCCCTCATAATATCTCTCAAATTAGTTGGGAAATATTTTCTTACATTCTCTTCATTAATTTTCTTTATTTTTCCCTCCCAAACCGTGTGCCTTACACGAATTAAACAAATTTTGTTTAAACCTTCCATCTTCTTCATTAAAATCATCATTAATTATCTCCATTAAACTAATCTTAAGCTTTCCCACTAAACCAAATTGCACCCATTCACCCAAATAAAAAGCCGCCCCTTTTCCCACAAACATGTATCTCACAAAAAATCAATTCCTCCACACTCAAACTAAAATCGAAAAACCCTCTCCCTCTTCTACTCACAAATCACCAACTCCCATGGATATCTCTCCCAATCCACCCACACGAGCTTTGAGATAAAGGAAACAAAGTGAAGAAGTGGTGGAGATGGAAGCCGAAGGGTCACATGCAAAATCTGAGGGGGGAACCTGCTGTTCCCAGAAGATCAACAACAAAATTGCCGAGAAGGAAATTGATCCCATCTAGGTATGTTTCGGGTTTATATATCGATCTTGCTTGGTGTGGAAGGGTAAATTTCCATCAATTGCTCTAAATTCTAAAATTTTAGGGTTGGGAACTACTGTTTGAAAATTACTATGGTCAATCACGTTCCCGAGTTAATAGATGAATTCTGTAAGAATTTTTCGGTGGATGAGGAGAAAAATTGTTCTACCCTAGTTAGAGGAACACAAATTGATTTCAATTGTGATTCCTTAGGGGAAACTGTTTGGTGTTCCCGTGAAGGGAAATGATGTGTATTTTAAGAAACAGCGCGGGGCATATCCGTTTTCTGACATTTCCTTTACTGATCTAGTGGTGAAGTATGGTGGTAAAAGAGGTGCTACCTCTATAGATCATAATATGTTGTCCCCATTCCACAAAATACTCTTTCACCTACTCAAAAAGGCACTTTTACCTCGTCTTTGTAAACGTGCTTTGGTTGGCATGTTAGATTTGATTTACATCCATTGCCTTGCATCTCATAAACCAATAAATTTTCCTTCCCTCATGATTCAACACTTGAATCATTGCATTGAAAATGGAGTTGTTGTAGGATATGGAGCCCTTGTTACGGTTCTATTAAAGAAATTCAATGTGAAGCTTGATGGGGTTCATCAAGTTAGTGTTACAACGGGGAATTTGTTGAACACAAAGGCACTCAATAATTTGAATGTCTCAATTGTCGATGGGGAAGTTGTGCAAGGGCGTTCAAACTTGGATGATGATGAGATAGAGAATGACGGTGAAGGAAAAGAAAATGAGGAAACTGATATTGAGGTGGAAATCGAAAAAGAAAAAGAAAAAATAGAAAAAATAGAAAAAGAAAAGAAAAATGAAAAAATTGAAAAAATTGAAAAAATTGAAAAAATTGAAAAAGAAAAAGTAAAAGAAGAAAAAGAAAAGGCTAAAGGGAAGAAAGTTATTGACAAGTAAGAATTGGAGAAGGAGACACCGGTTTTACATGCTCCTAGATCAAGTAGACGCATTCGCAACTTGAAGGTATTGAGCTCTGCTTCCTTTGTGCTTGATGATGATGTTGATGATGATGAAGTTCAATTAATCGCTAAAGAAGCTTATGAAGCTTGTGTTCCTTCATCAAGGGAACAATCCCCTGCTCCAATGGAAACTTCACTACCAAAATCTGCATCACCCAAACACAACAAACCACAAAAGTCACCATCCCTCCTCCTTCCAAACAATCTACCCCTGTTGTTCCTAAGGGAAAGGAACCAGCTGTTGTTCCCACCTCTAGGAACAAACAGTTGTTCCTGATCCTAAGGAACCCACTGCCGCAACTACACCACAAAAGCCCTTATCATCTGCATCTCCAAGCCCCACCATTGGTGCTACTTATACCTTTGCACATGCTCAAAGGTTGGATCATTTATTTACTTTGGTTATGGGTCAATCGAAGGCAATGATGGAATTCGCTCAAGAAGCTCAAGGTGTGAACAAAATTGTCAAAGGGTTGTCGGAAAAGGTGGATAAGGCGTTTATGGTTCAAGAGGTTCTCATGGAACATCAAAAGACGAATCTTGTGGCACTCCAAAAAGTAAACGACAACATGATGCAATTGGAGTCCATGATATTCAAGCTTTCTCAAACCGTGGATCGTAACCACAAGGAAGTGATTGAGAAACTCAATGATGTGGTGGAAGGAGTCGAACAACCCCCCTCTCCTCAAGCCTAAACACTATTCTTAGTTTAATCTTTCTCTCTTTTCGTTAATCATGGGAACAATGTTTCAATTTCTTTCCTTCTTGTGTATACTACAATGGAACAATATTAATTAGCTAATCCTAAGTTGAATCTTTTTGCATGTGTGCGTCTTTTGAATGGCTAATATTCATGGATTGCGATTTTGAGAGTTGAATGCTTTCTTTACTTATACTAACCAACTTACTTCTAACTAAGTTTGGTGGTATGATGTGTTTTGATAGGTAAGCTTAATTCATATTTTCGAAATCGTGGAATAATGTTTTTGAAGATGTCAAAGGGGGAAAGAGAAAGGCAAAGAGTAAATTTTTCTAGCCTTGATTCATGTTCTTTAGTTGAAAATCATTTTTCTCTAAAGTTAAAATTAAAATAAAAGTCTATTAGAATTTATTTTAACTTAGTTGCATTACCTTGTTAAATAGTTTTAATATGACTTGTTAAAAATTAATTATTATTATTTAGTATATGCCTTTTATCGCCATCTTCAAAAGGGGGAAATTATTGACCCTTGAGTTTTGAAGATGACTTTACCAACAAAAGACATATTGTGTTTTACTTATGATATTGCTAGGTAATTCATTCTCGAGCAAAGAGAATACTTGATCGAAGATTAAATTGGAGAATTAATCAAAGATCGGAGTGAAGATGTTCGAAAGATGAAGTATCAAGCTTGGAGTGAAGATTAGAATACATTAGGATGTATTTAATATCTTCTTGTTAAGGTTGAGTAAATACTTAATCTAGTTTGGGTTGAATTCTCAAACGGAACATAGTTTTGTTCCCATGACAGGCACTGTTAGGAACAAAGTTAGGGAACAGACCTAGAAAAGACTTTAGGAACAGCTAACATATCCCAAGTTGTGCGCCTAACATTGTTGTGCGTCCAAGTAAGGTTGTTAGAGAGATCTTAGTTAGTTTTGACTTAGTCCATGACATTAGGGAGTTAGTTGTTAGTTTGTTAGTAATTTATTTAAAATGATTTTCTGATTTAATTAGGATACGATCAAAATCTTTTAAATATTATCTTTTATACTTTATTAGTCAAAAGATTTTATTTATTAAACTTAAACTGATTTTCGGTTTTAAAAGGATTTTCTTTTAAAACTTAATTATGATTTTCGGTTATGTTTAAAATATTTATAAAAGATATTTTCCTAAAAACTATTTAAAGAAAATAGTTTAATTACTCCCCAAGCAAACTAATATCACGTTCAACATACTGCTACACGTTTACAGTTAAGTGGTTAATGGGCTTGATTATTTTATTAAAGCCTTAATTTATTTTAATTAGTTTAATTAGGCTTCAAGTTTTATAAACCACGTTCTACTTTACTGCTTCTCTTATTAAGCTAAGTAGTGGGTTAGTGGTTATTTATTTCTCAAGAAAAGTTAATAAAAACTAATAAATAAAGGAAAAACGGAAAAGAATACTCCCACCTTTGAACGTTCGGAAGATAATAATCCCACCTTTGGATTATTACTGAACAGTCCCACCTTTAAGGGGTCATTTAATCTATTGGACCATAACCTATTATAGCAGGTTATAACAAGTTCATTGAAAACTTGTTGATTCCTTATTGGTTGTTCCAATTATTATTATTATTATTATTATTATTATTATTATTATTATTATTATTATTATTATTATTATTATTATTATTATTATCACCATCAACCACACCTTTATTTCCACCAACCACAACTGCAACGCACAACAACACCCATTCACACTCAAATTTTCAGTGCACCGTCGTTGCCAAGGCAGACCCACCGCCGTCATCATCTCCGTACTCGAACCACCTTCACTGCCATCATCACATTCACACCTTTAGCGCGGAGTTTTCGGGTGAGTTTCGAGGTGGGTTTGGGGGTGGGATTTGAGTTAGGGGTGGGTTGGGTCGTTCGATTTTTGGGCGGAGGTGCGTGGTTTAGGGGTTTCGATGGGTGGGTTTAGGGGGTTCGATGGGTGGGTCTAGGGGTTTCGTGGGGGGTTATTTAGGGTGGCCTGGGTTAGTGGCGGTGGTTAGGGTGGCTTGGTTTGGTGGTGTTTTGGTGTGCTTCGTGGTTGGCTAGCTGGGTTGGTTGGTGGTGGTGTTTTGCGGTTGTAGTAGGGTAGGTACTGGGTTTGGCGGTGGGTGGTTAGCTGGGTTAGGTTGGTGGTGGTGCTTTGGGGTGGTAGCTGGGGTGGGTATGGGTTTGGCGGTAGGCTGGTTGTGGTCGGTTGGTTGTGGATTTGTGGTGCTTAGGGTTGGTTACGCTGGTGGTGGTGGACTGGTGGTTGTGTTACATTGTGTAGTATTGTGATGATGATGATGATGATGATAATGGAATCCGAAAAAAAAGAAGAAAAAAATGATGATAATTGGTGAATTGAAGATGAGAAAATTAAGGAGAGATTAGAGAGATTAGACTAGATTAGAGATTATTATTAAATTAAAGAAAGATTAGTTTGATAATGTTATATTAGATTAAATTAAAAAGGATTAAATTTAATACGTTACCTTTACAACCGGTTTCAGGTAAAAAGGTCCAATAGATTAAATAACCCCTTAAAGGTGGGATTGTTCAGTAATAATCCAAAGGTGGGATTATTATCTTCCGCACGCTCAAAGGTGGGATTATTTTTTTCCGTTTTCCTATAAATAAATTGAAGTAATGGACATCATGGGTTAGTGGACATAAGTTATGGTCTTGCCTTAGTATGTTATAAATAGGCGCCTAATACCTTGCAATTAAGTGTGTCTGACTTAGCCAAATATTCTTAGTTGTCTTAAAGAGTCAGTGTCGTTCCCAAGAGAATTTATACTTACTTTATTCGACTTTATACTCTTCCATTGTTTTATATATTGTATTTTTGGGTAAGGGTTTGAGTGAACTCTTGTAAGTGTGAGAAGTTTTGAGTGAAGCGTGAGAAAGAGAAAGAAAGGAACTTCGAGGGAAGTTTGAGAGGAACAACAGTTGTGGGAACTGTTGTTGGGAACTTGAGTTTAGGAACTCAAGTTGTGGCCCGAGAGAAAAGTAAGAGGTTTGTAAACAGAGTCGTTTGGCCTATTATAATCCCTTGTTGTCGAGGTCGTTTCTTCCTATTGGGCCTAAGAAGTTTTTCCTTGCTAAAATATCTCGTGTTCCCTTTTTGTGTTCCCTAACTAGCTTTTATTTCAGCAAAAAGTATAGCATATTCTCTCACTATATTTCACCCTCCCTCCCTCTTATGGTGCTCATATTATATAACAATCTTGATGACACTCTGGTTTTTGCCCTCAATGGAAAAATCCCGAACTTCAAAATATATCGCCAGTAGAAGATCATCAATGAGAGTCCACTTCAGTAATAATGACAGATATGCAACAATCGGAAGGGTTAAGTAGCAACACCACCAACTGCAACGTAATGAATAGATTATCAAGGGTTAAGTATATGGCCAATAGAAGATCATCAATGAGACGCTCATGTAGGTCATGGATCGCAACACCACCAACTGCAACGTAATGAATAGATTATCAAGGGAACGAAGGATGTTGTCATGGAACATGAATAATGTTCGTAAACTTACAATACAAACTAAATTTATGTAACACCCTCCAAAGCTAAATATTTAATTAATAATAGCTAACAATACTTATTTTAGAAAATTGTTGCTCAAACTTGGACTTTTTTACCGCCCATTTACTCTTTAAGAGAATAAAGAACTAAAATAAATTAAAGCTAACTTAAAACTATTAGGGATATTCTCAATGCTAAACCGGCCCCAAATTTAATATTTCTCATTGATGACCAAAGTTTTTTTTTCTAATATATAAAATAGCCCTGATTTTTTGCATAATTGATTAAATCGACCTTAATGACTACTTTCCGTAAATGAGTTTTTAAACTTTAGTAACTTGTAAGGAAAGACATAAATGCCCTTTTACTATATGTATGGCCATAGGCCTCACCCATAAGGAGGAGTGATAGTCCACTTCACAAGATCAAAGAAGCTTTAATGAGAATTAATTATTAGTTTTATGATGTTTCATGCTCTAACCTGTAGTCTTAATCACCCCCAATGCAACCTTGATCGAGCCTATCAAACACTCGTTCAAGAGGAGAAATCTCGAGATATAACGCGGGGCAAAGCGGTACAAGAAGACTCCCATGTATTTCCCCTACATGCTAACTGTACTCACGAGCGAGGAAACTGTGTCGACAAGTCTAAACTTCAATTTAGCCAATGTAAATAGAGAGGACATGAGGTAGGCACGTGTTTTGATATTCACGTTTACCTGATGTGTTTTAAAAGTAATAACCGCAAGTGAACGGTGTCTATTGTTAGAAGAGCCTTTCAAGTACAGTTCGAATCCACAGGGAGACAGGTTTCCAAAGTTAATATTCAATTAAAAAGCTACTTCAGACGAAATCAGGGAGAAAACAGCTAAACTACTAACTAAACTAATGAAAGCAGCATTAAATTAGGGATTTAACTAGTAATCAAACGACTAGGGAATTCGTTCGGTCCACCATGCTTATACCAATCAAAAGGGTCGAATAACTAACAATATCTAGGTATAAAGTCAAACAATCAGGGCCAATGCTAATCCTACGATCGGTTCATAACACCCTAGATTCAACATATATGGTACGATCGCTCATATAATTAGAAACGACAGTGTGTTAAGCCTCTAAAAGTAAGCCTATGGTCGGGTCAAGCTCAAGTTGTCAGACGTAATTCATGAAATTGTACACTGACATAAATTACGAATTCAAGAACATCACACTACAATTGCCCTAATCATAACCTAGAACTAATAGCAATTCAATAATAATCATGGTATAAACATGGCTTTCCTTCATAAAACCTTAGAAAAACGACTAGTCACTCATAATTGAATTAACCACAACGAATTTAAAATAAAAACCTAAACTTTGCATTATGAAATAATTTAATAAGAAAACAAAGCAATCAAGAATTGACGAAAGGACATAAGAGTAGAGAACAATATCAATTGATGTTATTGAAATAATCTCATGTTCAATCACCTTTGAATCTAACCTAAAGTGTTTAACTCCTAAAAAGCCTTTAAAACTAAGCTATTAATGAATAATAAAAATTCTCTGACAAAATATTAAGTTTAACTATTTATACTAAAGCTAACAAACGACAAAGATAAGCCGAGAAAAAGGTAGAATTTGGTGCTCGGGCTAATCACCCGCCCAATCGGGTCGAATGCTTGCTGGGCCAAACACTTCGTTCTTCATTCGCCGAATTACAGCAGCATCGAATGGGAGCCCGCCCGATAGGGTCGGGCGAGTATGCCCGGTCGGGCTACTTGGCCCGATGCCATCAGGCTGATGCACTTCAAAGACGTAATGCCCGCCCGATCGGGCAGGCTGCCTAGTGTCATCGGGAGGGAGATCATTCTCTTTATTTCTTCGTTTCTTGCCCTTTCGAACCAACTTGACACGTCCAAATGGCTTCGGGACCTCCTTACTAACATGAATGCCTTGTAACGACTCCTCTTGCGGTTGCCTCAACATACCTTGAAATAGGGAGAAAACTCCCTAAAATCTGAAATTCAACACAAAACCACAATCCCAGAACTATATAAAGAAGTTAGAACAAAATAGCTCATAAGAGCTCTAATAACGCACGACTTAGCACAAATGAAGCGGAAAAAATCTATATAAACCATAATATCATTACCCCGATTCGTGGCCGGACAGAAACCGGGCTGGAAAGGGTACACATGAAGTGTTGCGAGTATTGTGAAACGGATGTGGTATGTAATTGGAAATAGGTTTTTTTATTCATATACAAACTTAAAACACATCATACATAACGTATATATACAAGGCCATACTAATAATGTGACATGATATATATAGCTGGTACAATTATATTTAAATAGGAATTGGACGCAAAATCCATTCCAAGAGTGAACCAAACAGCAAAAATGGATATAGAATCCCTTACAGAGTTGAACCAAACAGTTTCAAACTATTATGGGGTTTTGGATCCACACCAATCCATTACAGTTCAGTGAACCAAACAGGCCCTTAATTTGCACCAATAAAAACTTCAAAAGTTATTAAAAGAGGCGGTTTAACTTTACATTAAAATTATGCTAACTTAAGCATCACTTTATTCAAAAAGTCTATCACTTAATTCAAAAGCCTATCAATTTGTTCAGAAAAGGTGCTTCATTTTCTTCTTTTATTGGATTTTGGTTGTTGCCTATTAAATATAATTAGACGATTTTTATAAGACCAACTCAAAAAACATATCCACCGAGAAAGTACTTCAAAATATCCAACAAAATTGCTTTCTCTACTGATTTATAAATGTTATTCGAGGTTAGAAAATTTGAAACCAAATAGGCGTATGAAATATGAATATTTCATACATCTAAAATGTTATCCAAGCACACCTTTTCTTTAATCACGATCAATCAACCTCACCCTTTATACCATTTTTAAGATAAGGGAAATTTCCAATGTTATGCCTATACTTTTGGGAATTCGCAATGTATACCTAATTTTTTTTTAGGAAAATTGATAAGAAAGGCATAAACTATTGGCTATCTTCTATAAAAGATTTGTACTATTGATAATCCATAAAAGGTTTGAACTATTACCCTAATTTGATAAAAACAATCCCATTAAGCGGTTTAGGGTAATAGTTCAGCCATATTATAATAGGTAAACCAGTCAATAGGCTTGTTTTTGTCAAATTAGGGTAATAGTTCAACCATTTTATGGATAATAAATAGTACAGACCTTTTATTGAAGATGGCCAATAGTTTATACGTTTCTTATTAATTGTTCTTTTTTATTTTCAATAGTATCCTAAACTAATGTTAAGTTCCCAAATATAGCATTATGGATAGAATATTCCGTTAAGTAACTGAATATTCCATCAAATTAAACAAAAAATGCCACCCTTAATCCATCCCAAATCCACCTAGCACTCGCGACCATCATCCAACCACCCCCACCACCTAGCCTCCTCCACCACCGCACCACCCTAAACCGGGAAAATTACCCACGAAATCACCCTCCATAATGCTACCCATTTTCTCATCCAGATCTTCCATTCTCAAACTGCCCAAATAAAATCATCATCATCATCTTCCATTTTCCAACCTCCATTGATGGCGAAAACGCTAGGACAAGGATTATTCAACCTCTCTACATTCGCAACACCAGCAACATCTGTATCACACACCACCGCCGAAAAACCACCGTCTGAACCACCGGAACCATCTCGAATGAAGCGCAACATACAACGTCGGCCACTATATCAGTCATCTACATCATCGAAGTCATCATCTCTCCGGTAAAGAGAGGTCGTCGGTGCTGGGTCGGTAGCGACAAGGCATTTGGGAGAAGGGATGTACGGCTGGCAGTTTAGTGTTGGTGTGGCTAGATCAACAACTAGCAAAACAAAGGAAAGCAAAATGTTGAGGTGAAAGAGAATGAAGAGATCAAAATCTGATTTTTGGACTTTGTAATGTATATGTGCATTAGGAATGGAAGGGAGGGGTGGGTTGGCTTATTGGTGCAAAGGGTAGATCCTACACTCGAGAGTACGATGCGCATGGTACTCTCGAATTTACATTAGGAGCATTTAAATGTACATCAGTTCAAATTCAAAAAACAACTGCTTCCACCAATATTTAAGATGTTCATTTATTTCATGTTATTGTTCATTCACAAACTTATTATGTTTATCTACAGATATCAAATGTACATCACAGAACTAACTTAATTTTTCCCAAAAATCACTTATACTCACCATTTACATTCAAAAAATTTCAAATTCAAATTTTTGCCAAAAAGGCGGGAATGTACATCAAAAGTATTTAAATGTACATCAGTTAAATGCTTTTGATGTATATTCCCGCCTTTTTGGCAACAATTTGAATTTTGAATGTACATGGTAATTATAAGTGATTTTTGAGCGGGAATAAACTGATGTACATTTAAATGCTTCCAATGTACATTCCCGTCTTTTGTCAAAATTTTGAATTTGAAAAATTTTGAATGAAAATGGTGAGTACAAGTGATTGAGCGGGAACGTACATTGGAAGCATTTAAATGTACATCACTTCAAATTCAAAATTTGATTTTTGAACTGATGTACATTTAAATGTTTCTAATGTACATTCCCGCCTTTTGTCAAAATTTTGAATTTGAAAATTTTTAAATGAAAATGATGAGTACAAGTGATTTTTGAAAAAAATTAAGTTGATTTTGTAATGTACATTTGATATCCGTAAATGAACATGTTAAGTTTGTGAACGAACAATAGCATCAAAGAAATGAACATCTTAAATACTGGTGGGGACAGTTGTTTTTTGAATTTGAACTGATGTACATTTAAATGTTCCAATGTACATTCGAGAGTACCATGCGCATCGTACACTCGAGTGTAGGACGATCTAATTTGCGTTATTGGTGGGGGGAAGGGTTTGGCATTTTTATTTTACTTTTTTTTTGTTTTAACATATTTATTTTAATTAAAAATCAATTTTTGAAATAAAACAATTAGTTTACCAGTGCTGGCTTGCGGTGGTTAGGATGGTTATAAGGTGGTTTACTATTAAATCTTAACGGTTTTAGTTAATAATGCCATATTTGGGAATTTAACATTAGTTTAGCTATACTATTGAGAATAAAAATAGTAGGTATACCATTGGGAATTCCCAAACCCATAGGCGTGCCATTGGGAATTTCCCTTAAAATAAACATATCTAACTAACAATCAACCATGTCCAACTTAGTACTACACCATAGCTCCCTCTTCATCCTCGGCACGCTACTCCAGGGATGAATCAAAAGATATAGCGGGTACAATTATCTTTACGATCGACGTTTGGCTAGGAGAAGAATCAAAAGATGCATCAGATTAACACGAAGCATTCGGGGATGAATTCCCTCGCAACAGCAAATTCCCGTGCCTTAAAAATTAAAATCGACGGACCTCTAAGATTTTTCATAGTTGGAAAAATTGTCGGCGAAAGTGTGCTTGGTTTTTTTCTTTGATTTTAGATTCATTTTCCGATTTTAGATTCATTTTCCCATGAATTTGAAAACCAATGGAAATCAAACTCATGTCATTTACTAAGTGGGCACATTTAGACAGTTTAGTTCTTTTGGACTAGATTAATTAAAAACATTCCAGTTCAGTTTCAGTTTAGTCTAGTTCAGCTCTATTAATTTCAGTCCAGTCCAGTTCAGTTTAGAATATTTCAGTTCAATTCAATTTAGTTAAGTTCAGTTCAGTTCAGCTCCTCTGCTTTTGTCTCGCAATTACAGTTTAGTGCAGTTCAGAACATCTTAATTCAGTTCAGTTTAGTTTAGTTCAGAACAGTGCAGTTCAGTTCATTCCGATTCAAAAGAATAGAACCTTAAGTCATATATGGGTTTTTTTTATTTGATGGTCCTGGGCTCAATTTATAAATATTAAGTTATTGAGCACAAAATTAAGTTAAATATCCAATAAGATGGTGGATTCAATAGATGTGGAGGGAGTGACGAGAGAGAGTGGTGGGTGGGAAATGAAAATAACAGCATCTACAAAGGTCAAGCTAAATTGTTTATTGCTTACTTCTACATCATTTTAAAGCTATAAGTTATACAATGGTGAGCTATAATACATGCAGCTAGAATAGTCTCATATGCCAATAATATCTAACCATATTTCTCTTCATTGGAACTAGGATTAGTTTTTCTATAGCCAAATGAGTGAGGCCCAGATAGTATCGCTACTTCCCACTAATTTCTTGTACTAAATTGTTTGAGTTTGTTTGATATAATAATAATGATAATAATAATAATAATAATAATAATAATAATAATAATAATAATAATAATAATAATAATAATAATAATAATAATACCACAGGAATTACAATACATCAATGAAATAGAGTTCTCTATTTAATTCTATTCAAATCTTATAATCATAAACTCACATAGATAAAAAAAATTCACGATGAGAGATATATTATAATTTAGGTCCTGCTCTTTTAGATTATTGGATTAATGTAAATTAATTTTAGTTCAGTTAAAAATGTATGACTGTTGGGGTTGGAAAAATGTATGCCTGGTTAAGATAAACTGGCTTCTGATTTCAATACTTCAAACTGGTGCGGGCTCACTACTCTATAAAATCAATTTATAAGATTCTTTGTAATCTTTTTAATAAAGTTCCGTGGAGATTTTGGGTGTGAAATAGATTGAACATTCCTAAGCATGCTTTATTGCTTGGATGTCTGCTCTTGACAAGCTGAAAGCTAGAGACAAGTTATTCTTTTTGGTATTTGTGCTGATGATCTATGCCTCCTATGTGGCTCTGAGAAGGAAACCTCCTCTCATCTGTTTTTCAACTGCTCTTTTAGTTCAGCTTATTCCTCTAAACTGATGTTGTGGCTGCAGCTAAAATGGCAACCTAATGAAACTCTTCATTCCGCATGGAAGAAGTGGATGAGAAGATACAAGAGTAAAAGAAGAACTCAACTATGTTTGCTTGCTTTTACTACTCTAGTTTGCTACATTGGAGTTCAAGAAATGATGCTCCTTGGCATTCTAAGGTGCTAAGGCCTGCTATTGTTTTTAACCAGATTCAAGCTGATGTTTACAACAGAATTCTTGCTAGTTCTAGTCCTCAGTTGTGGTGTAGTTGTGACAAAGTTTGGCTTTCCAGACACTTTACTTGGTAAATGAGCTTTAACTCTACAGAAAATCACCATTTTAATCTGTCCAAATATACAAGCAGCTTTAGTAATAACTTTTCCAGACGGCTTCATTTCCCACTCTCCAAACTGAATACACCACATCATTAACACAAGCAGCAGCCACCCGCTTCCTGAATCTTGAGAGCATAGATCTACCGATCCAAGTATACCAGCAGATCAGACCTTTGTCCCTCCTATCCAAACCAAGCAATACTAGAATCAATCTAAGCAACTGAGAGCTAAAAACACACTGAAAACATAAGTGGGAATGAGATTCAGATGAACAACCACATATAGACACAAATCAGAAGCACACACACCCCAAGCACATAACCTTGTCATTGTACTCAACCTCTGTTGGACCCCCAACTAGTAAATAAACGTATATTTAGGCAGCGTAAGTCTACACCAAAAAAACCTATCCGAGTAGCATCTAGGCTTTTCACCCATTAGAAGCTTATACACCTCTTTTACTTGATAAACACCCATCTGCAGTAGGCCAGCTTCACTTACCACACTCCTCAATTTCTCCTTCACACTACACTTAACTTGAATTATGCCTGCTTGAACGATTCTTAGTCTTGAAAATGTTTTGAGCTTTGATTTGTTTTTATCTTTGGGGTGAGGTAATCTATTCCATGTTCATGTGCTGTTTGCTTGAGGACAAGCAAAGGTTTAGCTTCAAGCAAAGGTTTAGCTTCGGGGAGTTTGATATCACGTATTTATATAGAGTTTTCTCCCTTATTTACAAGCTAATTTGTGCGTCATTGGAGCTCTTGGGAGCTATTTTGTGCTAACTATCGTATGTAGTTGTGGTTTCGTGTTTTAGTATTGAATTGCTGGTTTTATGGAGTTTTCTCCTTATTCCCGAGCCTTTTGGAAGCAACCACGGCTTTACGAGATGTTACTAGGCACGTAGGATGGCTCACGAGCTTTATGAATAGTTTAGGAGGTCCCAAGACCCCTAAACGTGAAGATTAGAGAGCCAAAGAGTCAAAAAAGGAGGTTTCCGTGCTTCGATCGGGCATAAATGGCCCGATCGGGCGAAGTATTTATGATCGGGTATGAAAGTTGCGGACCCGATCGGTCAAGGTGAGCCCGATCAGATCGGGCGAGCATCAATGCACCAGACCCGATCGGGCATAGTGTGCCCGACCCGATCGGGTGGGGGTGCTGCTAGATCCCATTGTGAAGCTGCGGACGCTAAGAAGCTGCTGAGCTCGTTTGTCGCCTGGCCCGATCGGGTGGCTGCCCACGGCCCGATCGGGTGGGCCGTAATACTTGGATTGCTGCTTCGCTGCTACTATACGAAGGCCCAGGAGCGCAGATTGGTGACTTTGTACGTCGGCCCGATCGGGTGGATGCCTCGGGCCCGATCGGGTCTGGCGCTCTTTATCGCGCTTTTTCACTTTTTATTCCCGTTTTTAGTGAACTTGAGGGGGTATTATAAATACCTTTTCCTCATTATTTAGAGACATCTTTTATTCATCTTTCATTAGCTTTAGACTAGTTTTATTCTTCATTGTCCTTAGTTCAATTCAAACACTTTAGATTAATTTAGAGGTGATCAAACCTATTTCGATTTCAATAAAAGTTCCTGCTTTCCGTCAATTGGTACTCTTCTCTACTCTCTATCTCTTTAATTACTTTGATTGCTTAGTTTATTTATTTAATCGTTCATGATGCAATTGTTAGGGTTTCATATTAGTTTTGTTGTTGTTAATTCGATTATGAGTGAGTAGTCTCTTTCTAGGGTGTTAGATAGGAAAGCCATGTTTATACCATGATTGTGATTTAGACTCTTATTTATTTCTAGGCTTGATTAGGGTGATTGTGATGTGGTTTGTTCTTTATTGAGTAATTAACGTTATTGCGCGGTTTCGTTGGTTGCTTGTGGTTAATAGTTGTTTGCACAGATCCGTCTTACGACTAGAGGCCTAGGACACGTCAGTAGTTCTGATTACGTTAGTGAACATGCGGCGTATGTTGAACTATGAGCGTTGAGTCTTAACCATAGCTCAACATAGGCTCTAATCCCCCGACTCTTGACTTAGGTTTTGATAGCTGTTGACCTTGTTTGATTGGTATAAGCATGGTGGACCGACCTAATACCCTAGGTTTTTATTCCATAGTTAAATCCTTTGTTTAATTCGTCTTTCTCAGCTTAATCATTAGTTTAATTAATTCCTTCCTGATTTCATCTGGAGTAGCTGAATTGGTTGAATATTGATTTAGAAACTCTGTCTCCCTGTGGATTCGACCCTGCTTCCACTGACTACCTTAGTTAGAGGACCGTAGGTTTATTTTTGATTAGGTGATACGACTTTAGCCTATCAATAGGCAAGCCTAAATAACCAAAAGGCAAAGAACCAACTGAGAAGCCAGAAGTATCAAGCAGTCTATGTAGATCCCCATCCATATCCATCCAAAAAAAATAAACAGCTGTTTTTTGAGTATTCACTCTCAATCCAGAAGAATCAAAAAACAATTTAAAGCCTTGAAGCAAGAGATAAACTGAAACAAACGCACCGTTACAAAATAGCAGAACATCATTAGCAAAGGCAAGATGGTTTAATTCAAGCTCAAGACACCTAGGGTGAAACTGGAACTGATCCTTAGAACCAACATATTTCATCACTCTAGAAAGGTACTACATACAAACAACAAAGAGCAATAGAGACATTGGATCCCCGTATCTCAAACCCCTCTTTGATCTAAAGAAACCATGCATGTTCCCATTTATCATCAGAGAGAAAGTAGGAAAAGTAATACACTCCATGATAAGCTTCACAAAGGGAGTAGGAAACTTCAACCCAATAAGCATATCTTCAAGAAACTGCCACTCAATAGTGTCATAACCCTTCCTCATATCCATTTTAATCAAACAACCAAGTTTAGCCCTCTTCCTACCATAACGTCTAATTACATCTTGACAGACCATAATCTTATCTATTATACTTCTCCCCTTTATAAAAGCCCCTTGATTATAAGCTATTACATTGGGAAGAATATCTTTCATTCTATGACAAATCACTTTTGTAATCACCTTATAAAGCACATTACAACAAGCTATAGGTCTAAAGTCAACAACAGAATTAGAGATTTTGACTTTAGGAATCAAAGCTAATATAGTGTGATTAACTTCTTTTAAGATCTTACCACTATGAAAAAAGGCAAGGACATCATTTGTTACCTTACTTCCCACAATATGCCACATATCTATGAAAAAATATGCACCAAATCCATCTGGACCAGGAGATTTATCACCGGCAATAAAGAAGACAGCCAACCTAACCTCCTCAGAGCACACAAGTCTCAATAAAGCTGCTTGATCATCCTCTAAAACCATAGGGCCTAAAGCAAGAATCTCCTGATGAACTGTCTTTTTGTCAGGCATTAAAGTGCCCAATAACTCTTCATAATATTTCAAAAAGCCATCATTGATCAGATCAGGTTTATCCACTCTCACCCCATTCATGTCAACAACACTATAAATGTTATTCTGAAGCTTCCTCTATTTAATGGCTTGATGAAAAAGACTAGTGTTTTCATCCCGATCTTTAATCCAAGCCACCTTTGCTCTTTGTCTAAGAAAGTCAAGATACATACCATGAATCCTCCTATACTTAATCAAAGTAGTATGCTTTTTCTCTCTCAGGACAAATTTATAAATATTAGAACTCAAAGATTTTTGACACTCTGTCAACTCAAAAAAAAACATTAGCATCCTGCGCTTGTATGCCTACAGCCCCTTTGCGAAGCCTCTTAATCTCCATCTTAGTCTCCTTTAATAGCATCACCATTTCAAACATCCTTGAACCCTGGCCTCCCTATAAGACTACCAAACCATATACATTGGAGGGATGGAAAAAGCTGATCACCATTGTGTATGATCAAAACTCCCTTCAGGAAGAAATCTGACCTCAAAATCATCATATACATTCTGCCAAGCCAGATTTACCATAGCTCTATCAAGGTTACAGAAAACCCTACCTGGACCTTCTTGCTTATTACTCCAAGTAAAAAATTGCCCAACCCCTTTCAGATCACATAAACCACATTGAAACATACACTTCTAATATCCTCTGTCTCATTAGAAGAAACAGACGAGCCAATTATCTCCTCAGTATTCATATCACAATTCAAGTCACCAACAACTATCCAAGGTCCCTCACACTTAGCAGCAATCAACACCAAGTCATCCCAAAGACCCTTCCTACCAAGAGCATCATTAAAAGTATAAACAAAAGAGCAATGAAACCCAACACTATAATTAACAGGAGTCACAAAGCAATGAATTAACTGGCTAGTTACAATCTGTAAATCAACCACAAAACTCAAGGGATTCCAAGCAATCACAATCCTACCACCTTTATGACAGTTGGCATTTGCAGAAAAACACCAACCTTGAAACATGGCTTGATAAAGTTTACCCATATTACATGCTTTCACCTTAGTTTCTACCAAACAGATCAGTCCTAGCTTAGGGATATTAAAGAGAGCTTTAATATCCTTTTGCTTTTGAGAGCTATTAGCCCCCTTATATTCCAAATGAGCATACTATCCATTTCGCTCAAATGAAATCCCTTCCCCTTCTACCACAAAATCATCTTTCAGTATCATAACCTCAGTAATATTGTCAATCACAGAATCATCCTTTAAAACATCAAATGGATCGGAAACAATCACAACATGATCATGAGTAGGCATAACTCTACATACATTGCTAGTATTTACAAACCCCTCTTGCTCACCTCCAACCTACTCAACAACCCCTGCAACCACCACTGAGCTAGCAGCAATAACTACATCATCAGCCCTAGTATTATCAATAGGCTTAGAAAGCAGAGTTACTTTCTTTGGCCTCCACTCTTGCCTTGAAACGGGCCTATTTATTTTCTTCATGCAAAACTCCACGAAATGCCCTAACATAGAACAATTAGAGCAAACTGCTGGCTTCCACTCATAAACAACATCAAAAACAACCTCTAAATTCTACTCATTAATAAATGACAGTTGGTCAGGGAATTCACTATCAACAGGAACCTCGATCAAAACTCTAGCATACCCCAGTTTCTCTCTATTTTTAATAGCCCGATCCACCTTCACAAACACCTCAATCTGTTCAATAAGCTTCCTTAAACAACAATCACCCTAATATTTAAAGTCCACATTCAAATGAATTCAAGTAGGGACCTCTTAAACTCTTCCTTAGTAGCTACCAAATCAGCAGACCAAGGCTTCATGAATACAAGCTTATTATCAAAAAGACAACACCACGAGCCAAAATTGCACTGCTCTTCTCCATAGACCTCAATCTAACAATAAACACACCTTTGCTCAACTGAGCAACCTTATCCACACCCTCATTTTTCCAGATTCTTCTACAGAACCCATCCATCACCACCAAAGGAGGATTAGCCCCCGCAACAAAAATATCAAAGAAGAGTTCTAATAATCAATCTCAGATTAAATATCTTCCAAATTAATTTTAACAGGTAATTTAGCAGCAACAGCTAATAAATCCCTATTAGACACAACAACATTATCACATACATTCACAAAATATTAATCATCCATATTCACATAACCAGATTCGTTCACATTCAAATTTAAATCAGTATCACCAGCACCAGACCATTGTAAGATTAGAATAGGAGAATAAGACTTACCTCTAGAGCTTTCAGCCGCATTCCAATCCCATTCTATACGTGAAGCAGATTGGTTCGAGATAACGGAGAGCCAATCACTGAAATTCCTCTTCAAAGCTGAATCAACCATATACTCACGTAGGGACTCCTCATGAGTTTGAATCTCCTCAACAGTCTCCATCCTCAAATCACCAATTCCAACAACAGCATCCATGGATTTCATCTTGAGCACCTGAGAACTAGAGGATGGGCCACGCTCTTTCACAACCAGATCCACTCTTCCATGCCATAACTTTGTTTTTTCAAACGAGAAGAACAGTATATAGAAATGAGCTCACATTTTTTTTAACCTTACTATTTATGAATTTTAAAGTAAGAAATATCAATTTGATTACTCAGTTCTTTAAAGTAAATAAAATTGCGTACTCACACTTAATACATTTTTCTAAATTAAACAAATCGGCTGCTTACTCTATAAGGCAAATCCCAAGTCAAAATATTTCGACATTATGGGGTAAATATTTGATTTCATAATGAAAATTTTAGTTGTTATAGTTTATGGAATTATGAAACCAATTCGAGTTAAGATACTGAAAAGCAATCACAATTAAAGATATTTCTTTGTACTAAAAAGATTTTTACATAACCTTTCATAATATAAAGCTCCATGGCGGCATAAATCTACCCAATATTTTATGCAATTAATTTGGCACACACTTAATACGTTTTTCTAAATTATGTAAACAAATCAGTTGTTTAATCTATAAGTATTATGCAAAAAAATGTTGATATCACATACTTAGAATTGATTACAACGTCAATTCGTAATACAAATTAAAATTCGACCAAAAAAATAAATTTTACTCCAATAATTCATCATAAGAAGATAATTAAAATCAGAACTCGAGGCTACGAAACACGAAATGTGAAAATTTTGAACACTAATAATATCATCTTATCTTTCGGAATGATTACAACCTTTATTATACATTTCATATAAGTTTGGTGTGGACGAACGTTTCGATCTTCACGTAATTACATATGTGTAAATTATAATCAACTATCAGATTCATTCGATTTTGGTGCAAAGTGGTCGTGGACGAATGTTTCAATGTTCACTTACATAGGTATAATCAAATATCAGCTTGCTTCAATTATGTTTAAAAAAAATAACTTACTTCAATTCCATTACATACCTTGCAGTTGAGTTTGCTTAAAACAACAACCATTCATTCCACCTATGATAGTTTAGTAGATACCAGCCTTATATGCACGCTATGCGCGCGAAATAGTAACATATACGGATTTTTGAGAAATGAAAAATATGGCTAAAAGATTGACATTTACAAAAAAAAAACAAAAAAAAACTTACCTTTATTAACTGTAGCAGGTTAACTTCATTCAGTTATTTAATTTTAACACAAGCAAGAATGAGATCATATGTTACTTATCTTAAAGTTATTTTGATTAACCTACTCATTTACACCCTTAAATCTCTTCCTCAAACTGCGTGCAAAATAGTTTGTTGCATTTAATTCGTTACGGAAGAAGTACTACATGTGAATAACCATATTCTTTAGGAAAAATTGCCTTGAATAATGCAATCTTTTGGCGATTCGCAAATAATAATGCAACCTCTCGATTATTCTGGAATAATGCAACCTTTATACCCCAATTATTTTAAATAGGCAAAAACCGGATATAACCTGAAGAATAGGTTTAACGGGATACGTGTCACATATTAATTGGTTTTCATTTATTATATTTATAAAAAAAATAAAAAAAAAGATAAAAATAAAAACACCAAAATAACCCCTCCCCCCCCCCCAACCCAGTTAACGTCTCCATAAACTCCACCCACCCCACCCCACCCCACCCCTCCCCTCTACCCAATTCCCCGTCCATGAACGCCGGCAGCCATTAACCTTCATTCTCCACCAAAAAACCACTCATACTGAAACCCCACCCACCCCTCCCCTCCTCTCCTCTCCCCTCCCCTCTTACCGCACTCGCACTAAAGAAGGGAGTGGCGTCTGAACCACTTCCTGCGACGACAACGTCGGCGCCGGCACCATTATCACTAACTACGGCTGCAACGGCGGGTGAGGTGGCCGCTGAGCTGCTGATATAGATGGAGTTTGAGCTTTTGACGTGGCGGGCGGCTAAGACGCACCACTAAGCGAGGTGAAATCAAACTGTCTAGCTAGTTTCTTCGCCGGAAAATCAGCACAAGAACTCGATTTCGGAGGCGAATTCCCTCCTTTATATTCCAAAATCTGCTGCTTTCTCGATCGAAACACGAAAAAGAGTCGAGCAAAGACTCCACTGTTTAGTAACAAAATTCAAAAAAAAATGAAGAAATTGGAGAACAAAGTGATTGAGGAATCGAGAGTGGAGAAGTAGGTGAAAGGTGCGATCTTGAAGAGAGAAAAGGGAGGGAAAATTGAGGAGAGAGAAAAATGGGAGGGGTGGGGGTTGCGGGCGCAGGGGAAGAGGAGGGAGGGGGTGGCAGAGGGTGGGGAATGGGAAGGAGACTGTGGCACGGAAGAGGAGGGAAGGGTTGGTCTGGATTTGTTATAGTGGTTGTGGTGAGGCTGTTTGGGTGGGTGAGGGGTGGCAATGGGTGGGGAAGGGGAGCTTCAATTATTTTTAATATTTAATTAAGAGTTTTAATTGGAATTAACGGTTTTAGCTAAAAAGTTATCACTTATTCATGTCACCGTGTTTTTGCCTATTTAAAATAAATGGGGTATAAAGTTTGCATTATTGCAGAATAATCGAAAGGTTGCATTATTATTTGCGAATCGCCAAAATGTTGCATTGTTCTAGACAATTTTTCCTATTCTTTAATACTTACTTTACATCTCAATTCCTCACTTCAATTAAACTATAATAAATTTAGTTCAGTTTAGCTAGATTTAAATGAATAAAAGATGCCCTAAATATACTATATTCTATAAGACTTAGGCCCTGTTCAGTCCAACTTAAAATAATAATATTCAGTAAAAATAAGTTCAATTTAGTAAAACTAAGTTTAGTTCAGTAAAAATCAGTAGTGCAAAGAAGAAGAAAAAACATGAATCAGTAAAAATAAGTTCAATTCAGTGAGCAAAATTAAGTTCAGTTCAGTAAAACATAAGTTCAGTTCAATAAAGATAAGATAAACTGAAAAGCACCTTAATCATCTCAATTCTTCAATTGGGTTCAATTTATCTTTCAATCTGTTCATATTAATTCATGTCATTTACCCTCCTCTAAAAAAACAAATCTCGTTTCACCCACTTTAACTTCAAATTTAATTTCTCACATTCTTTAATTGAACTCTCTAGTCTCAACTCTCAAGTCTCAAGTCTCAAGTCCTTCCCTCCTCACTAAGAAATTCAAACAAGGATCCAAAGAAAGACGACCGTTCCTCGTTTACAGTGCCGTCCTCACTCTGTCACTCTTCCTTTACTCCCCCCCACCCCCAATCAATCTCTTTCCTTCATCTTCTTCCTCTCTCCCTTAAACCCTTTTCCCTCATTTCCATTCCCAACCAAACTCCATCTTTCATCACAAACCCCATTTGATACATGGTAGCAGGCAAAGTAAAATCAGCAATGGGTCTTCAAAAATCCCCAAAACCAACCAAACCACCATCACCCCTCCCTAAACCACCTTCCCCATCACCTTCCTCCACCGGCAAATCCACCGCCACCAAATCCACCGTCTTCAACCGCTCTTTCGGCGTCTACTTCCCACGCTCCTCCGCTCAAGTCCAACCTCGTCCCCCCGACGTCTCCGAACTCCTTAAACTCGTCGAAGAGCTTCGCGACCGTGAATCCCGTCTTCGTACTCAACTCGTTGAACAAAAACTCCTCCGTGAATCCGCCGCCATTGTTCCTTCTCTCGAAGCCGAGATCGTTTCTAGGAAATCAGAAACTGAGCTCCTCTTAGCCAGACTCCGCGAGCTTGAAGCTGAGAATGAGAAACTTGTTCGTGAGAGAGAGGTTATGAAGAACTTGTTTGAACGTGAACGGAGAGAGAAGGATTTGAAGATTGGTGAATTGTTGCTTGAGATTGATGAGATTAAACAGTTTTCTTCTTCTCAGAGGTTTCAAGGGTTGATTGAAGCTTCTGGCAAATCTAATTTGATTAAGAATTTAAGTTTTCGTAAAGCAGGTGGTATTAATAATAATACTTCCATGGCTGCTGTGAAGCTACCTGAAGTGAGTAGTAATGTTAACAATGGCGGAAATATGAAGATGAATGAGTCATCTGAGGTTGAACAACCACGACATTCACGGTGTAGTTCATCAGACGAAATTGCGGAAACGTCGGAATCTTCATTTCTCCGATCTCGAATCCCTAGAGTCCCTAAACCTCCTCCGAAACGGTCGTTTTCCGATTGTCATTCATTCTCCTCCTCCTCGTCGTCTTCCTCGGAATGTCGTAAATCAACGGATAGTATTACAGCACCACCAGCTCCGCCTCCGCCTCCACCGCCGCCACCGCGACAAGCAATGTTGATATCGGCACCACCTCCCCCACCGCCTCCTCCGACGAAAAAAACTCCGGCGCCACCATTTGCGGCGGCGGCGGGGATGAAGGTGTTATCGGCGAAGGTGAAAAGAGTGCCGGAAGTGGTGGAGTTTTATCATTCGTTAATGAGAAGAGATTCACGGCGAGATTCCGTCGCCGGTACGCCGGAGGTTTCGCAGACGAGCGCTCGGGACCTCGTCGGAGAGATTGAGAATCGGTCCGTCTACTTGCTTGCGGTGAGTTTACTCTTCTCTTAACGGCAAATGCTAACGAACGTCTCCCAAGTTGGATAACATAAGTGGAAATATTAAAGTAACATTAATAATAAGCAGCACATTCACTAATATGTGGGCGTTCGTCTGCAAGATCGTCGGTTTAATTTGTGTTACATGAGTTGTTGAGTAATTTACGGTATTGCCACTGAGTGAGTGAAGGAGGGAAGGTCCTTTTTCTGGGGTTTAAATTTGATATTGACATGACTAAGGCTGTACTTGTCTTTAGTAATGAACTTTATGGGTTTGGATTTTGTTTATTTTGTTTAAATTCCAGCTACTTGCTTGATTCTCTTTGATTTTCTGATAAACAACTTTTTTTGGCACTTTTTCTTTGCTTTTATTTGTAGATATTGCACCAATAATTCAAACGTCTCTTTATTAAGAAGGTCAAATACTCCAACATATACTAGTAGTCATATTACAGTTCACTATTGTTGAGCATTTAGTGAACAATTTTCCAATTTGCCTTATTTGATTGACTTTAATTAACTTACTAGTTCAACTACTTGTTTGAAATGAGAATTAACTTATTGGGTTTTAGTCAATATTGCTCACAATAATGATGTCGATGTGATTATTGCATTCCTTTCACCTTCATTTTCTTGAATATATCTAAACTTTTTGGAATTTATTGTAACTTATTAGATGAATTTATTAGACTTGAAATTTATATTTATAAAAGTGAAGAGGATGCATCCTAGATGCAATTCAATTGGACCGACTGAACATGTAATTTTGTAGGAGGCGTGATAAATCAACAATAATAATGTACTTTGTAATAGTCCACAATGAAATGATAATAAACACTTACTTGGGATTTATGTGAAATTAGTTTTGGCAAGAATTTGTATTCTTGCTCGTAGGTTATAATTCCGCTCTAATTTTTTTGATTTGAAACAGATTAAGACGGATGTTGAGACACAAGGAGAATTCATTAGGTTCTTAATAAAGGAGGTCGAGACAGCTGCATTCACTGATATTGAAGATGTTGTTTGTTTTGTAAAATGGCTTGATGATGAACTTTCTTACTTGGTATGTCACTCGTTCACTTATCCGAGTTATATAACTGAGAAGATAGTGTTTATTAAAAGCTTACGAAATGTGTGTTTAGGTTGATGAGAGGGCAGTTCTTAAACACTTCGATTGGCCAGAGCAGAAGGCCGATGCATTGAGGGAAGCTGCATTTGAGTATTCGGATCTTAAGAAGCTTGAATCTGAGGCATCATCCTTTAGGAATGATTCTCGCCAAGCTTGTTCCACCACTCTCAAGAAAATGCAAACTCTACTTGAAAAGTATGGCACTGATTATCTATCTTCTCCAAATCTTGCAATTCTAAGCAAAACATTTGATTTCCAACTAATCCTAGTTTGTCATTTGCTTTATCGAAACAGATTAGAGCATGGGGTTTACAATCTATCGCGACTTAGGGAATCAGCATCCAATAGATTCAAGTCTTTTCAGATTCCGGTTGATTGGATGCTTGATACCGGATTCGTAAGTCAGGTGAAATAATCTCTTCCTACCGTTCATAATTTTCTGGCTCAATGTTGTTTTTCCTTGGGATGGAATAGTAAATTGAAAATTCAAAAACGACGAAAACAATAACATTGTTGATAGAATCACTAGATGTATATGTGGTCATTGTTCATCATGGGTAAAAGATTATAGTTAATTACTGCCCTTGTGCATGAAATTGGAATGTTATGTTCTTGTCGCTAAACATAGGCGTAGTTGTTTAGTTTATGCAAAATATTTTGTTTGGACATGGTCCAGTATGCAATATAAAACTACTACTAATTGTTTCTCTTCACCTAAATTAGGTTGAGACTTGAGATGTTGGATATACTTGACCGTTGTGATTCATGCTAATTATTTTTGTTGGGACATGGTCCACTATACAAATATAAAACCAAGTATGTTCCTACTTTGCATAACCAATGCAGCTAGATGACAAAAGAAGATGCAGAAATTTTTTATAATTAGCTTCAATTAACTAAACGCATGCATGGTTGCGCACATGGGAAATCCAATATAAATTGTAGTAATTTGTTTGTCTTGATCTTTCTTAGTTATTGCTAGTGAGTAAAGGCTAAGAGTATCAGATTCTTTGGGTAAATGGTTGACCTTTTATGAATCCCCATACTCCTTAAAAGTCGCACTTGAGGATCCTTCCTACACTTGCAACCAGGATCTTGCAAGTTCCTAGATTCATGTTTTGCTAGAGTTAAAGAAGGAAGGAAACTATTACTATGTAGTGGGAAACATTGCTTTATCTGAGATGGGTTATTGCTAGTCCCATGAAAGTTCTTTAAATTCATTTTCTAAGACAATTGAAAATTTTGTAAATGGGTAAGACTTACGGAATATGGGCCTATTTTCAGTTCAGTTTCATACACAATAAAATTGTATACTTTATTTAGACTTGTTTCAATAGTGGGGTTATGTGGTAAATGTAATGTGATCGCATTAACATTAGTATTTTTATGTAAAAGTAATGTGATCCCACAGGTTGTAGATCGGATATTAAAAGTGGGTTGACCTAAATTCAAACTTTGACCATGGGCAAATATGTAATTAATGTTGATGCAACCTGATAGCTCTTGCCAATAGACTTACTAGTTATAGAACAACCATTGTAACTTGTAAGAAGAATATAAAATCATGTGCTTTTACAAGTTAATCAGAATCTGACCAAATATAGCTAGGCATAACTTGTTGAACTAAAACTGAAAATGTACAGCTTATAATTGTACCAAAACATCATGAAGCTGGTTGTACCATTCATTTTTGACTTCATATTGAAGCTATCAAAAATTGACAGATCAAGCTGGCATCTGTAAAATTAGCAATGAAATACATGAAGAGAGTATCAGCAGAGCTTGAAGCAGTTGGAGGTGGTCCCGAGGAAGAGGAGTTAATTGTTCAAGCTGTTCGGTTTGCATTCCGGGTACACCAGGTGAACTTAATCATCTTATAGTTACTTTTTGATATAACAATGTTTGTAATTTTCACAGCCCCTAAAAATATTGTAATTTCTGATTATCCTTGCGTATTGCTTAACTATACATTGATGATGTTGTTGTGGTTTAATTTTACGTCCTTGTATAACCAGTTTGCAGGAGGGTTCGATGTGGAAACTATGAGAGCGTTCGAGGAGCTGAGAGACAAGGCAAGATCGTGCCATGTACAATTTCAGAACCAGCAGCAGACCCAGCAGCAGCAGCAGCAGAGGCTTATTTGCCGATCAATGCCTTGCTAAAAACATCTTCTGCAGCAAACTCAGCTTCAGAATTTAACCCAAGGGAACATCATTCTTTTGTTGCTGTAAAGATAAAAAATATATATATCATGTTTAATATATGAACATCAGAAGTAGCCGTTTTGTGCTTTTGTATGCTTTTGCCTATTTTACATCAAAATTGTAGTGGCTCTTCTGATTTCTCGGCAAAAATGTATGAATAATTTGGTGAGAATTATTTAAGTCCGTTAGGCTTGCCCAGGCAAATTTACAGCAGTCTGAAATGTCGAGTGTCCACAAAAGACAGGAATAGAGAATTAAAAGATTAGATTTTGTTCTCCCTGTTTTCTGAAATGTAAATAGAGTAGTTTAGGGGTTTTGAATTAAACTGAATTTTTTTGTTTGAACAATTATATTAACACGTTTAACTATGAAAACTAATATCTTTGATCATCGAATGCAGGAAATACAAGAAAGAGTGCACATTTCAAAAGTACGTATTTAGACCAATTCATTACTATGCTACCTTCATCCCAAATTATTTGCTAGATGTACAATAAATGGGTATTCTAATTTATTTGCTACATTTTCCTCTCTTTGTTTATCGTCTCCACTACACTTTTTACTCCATTACTTTTATTTTTGTCATATTCCTACCATTAATCACTAGACCACCATCAGTACTTTATACTTCAACAAACGAAAAATGGTCCTAACCTTCCTACATGCTCTACATCAATCTTTGTGTCAAACTTTTATGTAGAAAATAATTTGGAATAGACGTTATAACATTTTTATGGAAAGGACTAATTCAATAACATTTTTCCCCATTTCTTTTCGGTTTACATGCATCCCTCTTGGGGATATTTTAGTTTAATTGACTTGTATTCGTACTTTCTCAGTTGGTATTTTTTCTCACTCGCTTTCTATATTACTCACATAATACCAAGTAGTAAAGTGGTAAGGAAGGATTTCCCTTATCATTCTCCCCTACTCTCAAGTTTCAGGCCAGTTTATCCAAGTCGGGTGCCTAGTAGGAGGCAAATTCTTCATACCTACCAAAAAAATCGCATAAGCAATTTCTTGTCTTGAAGAAACAAGCCAACTAAAAAAAGTTATATGTATAAAATAACATGAAATTGTGGAAATTTTATTGCTAAAAGTCCATTCAACTAGAGAATTTGGCTCCAAAAATTATTTTTTTGTTAAATGTGGACATAATTCATATGGTTGAGTTTAGCTATAAATGATCATATTCATTTTAACTTCCTATTTCCGACGTATATTATAAAGTATATTTTGTTACACACATGACTCAAAAACTAAATGAAAGAAAGAGCAAATCAAAATCTCTTAACCCATTGCACGGACCTGAAACCAAACACACTAGATTTTGAACAACGTTTATTCATTCCAAACCCAAAAAAATTATTTTGACTGACCCAACCACCCATTTGAGAGTGAGAGTGATTTGAGATTTAATTAACTATAAGTAGCTAGCTTACTAACCTTGTTAAAATAAGAGACGGAGAATACCTCCTTTTACTCTCTCGTTTTTTTTACGGAAACGTCACCCAAGATGAAATATTTTCTTCTTATTATTTTTAGTTTTTCACTTCAACTAGTTTAATTTCCAATCACATATTGAGTTCAGTTTACACTAGGGTAAACAAAGAAAAAGAGGCTTAAAACATTGCACCTTGCACAAGACTTGGAGTATAGTGTCAATTAAAATTTAAAACATTGCCGAACAGACCAAAATCCTTTGAGTAGCACGAAAGAAAACCTTGGATGATTAATTGATATGGCTTAAGAAGCATTAGATTAGTGTTATTATTACATATTAGTGCACACCATAGATGAATAGATGATTGCTAAATTCTCACGTCTCAGCAAGCTTTGTCACAATTGTGACATTCGCATAAAAAGAAGCAATGTAAAGGATGGAATCTATCAACAAAGGATCTTTCTTTAAAAAAGTCATTGGCAAAATAGGTTAAGGCCCTCTTTGGTTCATACGTCGGAATTGGAAACGGAATGGTATTAGTTTACAGCTATTAATAGATTTATACATGTGTAAAAATGTATGGGATAGCAAAGGTTCTATCTAAAAGGTTTAATAAATAAGTTATTGGATCTTTTTAATAATAATTCAACCTAATAAAAATGTGATCGCTCGTAATTTTATGAATTTTATAAATATATTTAAAGTATATTTATAATTATTTTCATACTTATTTTATTTAATTATTTAAGTATTGACTATTTTAAAAGTCAAATGATTATTTAAACGTTTTAAATGATCATTAATTATTTATTTAGTTGCATTTAATTATTGTATATTTTATTTAAAGGTTCTGGGTCGTGTTTAAAATGATTTAAATGTTGGGTTGAGGAGCCCAACCAATTTGTTTAAGTTTCATGATCAACTTAAGTCCAAACCTAAAGTCTAACCTAATTGCCATAGGTTTTAGGCAAAACCTATAAATACTCCCCAAACCCCTTATTTGAACACTTTTTATTTTCTCTCCTCTCTCCCTCACAACCGGCATCCCCTCCCTCTCTTGTCCTCTCCTTCGCTTTTCCGTCGAGCCACTACTCGCCACCTCTCTCTTTTCTTCCCTCCTTGTTGCCGCAGCAGCAGCCACCCGCGCCCCACTCTTCGTCCTCAGCAGCAGACGTGCAGCACCAGCCGCGCGTGAATACACGCGCCACCGCAAGCCACGCGCCTTGGTGCGTGTTTCCCCTTCGTTCTTTTCCGATTTTCGTGGTTTTCTTCGATTATTTCTTAACCCTTATCCTCTATTTAATGTTTAAAGCATAGTTAATGTTAAAGTTATAGTTTTTATGAATTTTTTATATGTTTTTATAATAAAGTTGAAAACTTTATTATTCGGTTATTAAAAATCTGATTTTTTATTTATTATGAATATAAATTATGATTTCATATTTTTTATTATTGGTTTAGAGTGAGTTTTAAGTGTTAAATTAATGATTTTTGAGGTTTTAAAGCATAAATTTATGAGTATTATATTAAAGGTCGTTAAAGGTTGGAACTTTAATATATTTAAAGTACTTTAAAACGAGTTTTGAAGAGTTTTAAAATAAGTTATATTGCTGTGACTTAATTAGCATATTCATTTATTGTTGTATTATTATTTTGATAGGCGGAAAATTTACTTTAGGAGACTTCTGGAATTCTAAAGTAGCCTCTCAATTTGTCTACACAAGGTACGAACATGTCCTTATGTGTTAGACTAGTATCATGTCCTAAGGACTAGGATTATTTATAGTATCATGTATAAGGAACCCTTTTATGGTTCATACGTGGCTATTGCATTGGAATTACGTGTTGCTGAGCATGTTAATTGCCTTAATGTTTTATTACATGATTGAATGGATGTTTGATTCAAGCATGTTTGGGAAGGAAAGTTTATTTATTAATTCACATGAGGCATTAATATTATTTTATTGTTGGATTGTAATTTTGGTATTGTTTCCCTTATTGGATATTTTATTACTCTCAAAGGCCGAGGACTTTATGAGTAAGTTGGATCATTATTGGATATGGTTATTTTACTAATTTGCAAAGATTGAGGGCTTTGTAGGTTATGTATATTTATTGGACTTTGATTGTTGATTTAACTCAACAAATAAATTTGGAGTATTGATTCTTGGTCAATTGGAATTGTTTGATCACTTATTTAATCATAAGATAAAAGAGCATATTTATTGTATTCATGTTATGTGTTGGTTGTCTGTTTAGAGTCCAACATCGAATAACTCACTAATACTTAAAGTGAAAGTGAATAGTAATAGCTTTAGACTAGTGCACGTCTGAAAATCTGTACTAGTATGAGTTGGAGTATATGGTGGTAGCCCATGGCTTTTTGTTGGGTCGGATTGATCACCATACTCTATTTTTATTTCTAAAGGTTCCTCGATATCGTTGGTCAAGGGGTTACGGAGTCGCGCTCGTAAGTCGGTCTTTCATTTTTAAGACTGGTTTTGGTTGGACAACTCGATCCATTGTCTATTCAATTTATTAAATATTTATCATGTTGTATGTAATACCCCGTATTTAAATCTCGTTTAATTAGCTATTAAACATAATTGTTAGCTTAAGTACGTCCTAAAATTTTCTTTTGAAAATACGTTTAACATTATTAGGGAATTAATATCCCTAAATAAGCTACGCATAATTTATATTATAAATGAGGAATTTGAAGTTCTTATTTAATTTAATATGGATTTAATATCCCTAAAATTCAAGGCGTAATAATTTATGATAATTAGTGACTAATGAAAGTTTCTTAAATTAAATAAGTACATACATAATTATTTCTATATGAAGTGGTAAGAAATATACTAATTAATCTCTAAAGTATAACTAATGTACTTAAAATATAATTACAAGTTTACATAAAGTATGAAGTACATAAAAGAGATGAAGTACTAGCTTTTGGAAAATAAAAAGGATGAGCAACTTGCCCACTTGTCCCACTTGTCCCACTTGCCCAAGTAATAAAAATAAAGGAAAAATAAAATCAAATCTAGTCAAACACTCCATCTTCCATCTTCCTCCTCTAGTCTTCCTCCATTGAAGAGCTCAACCAAACTTTCAACCCAAAATCAGATTTTGCTGCACAACCTTACACAAAGCACTCAATTACTTCAATTTTCTGATTTTATTAATCCTTGTTTCACAAGCATTTCCCTATAAATAGCATTTGGTTCATCAAGAACCTTCACCCACAAACTCTTCTTCCTCCTTTCCCTTCTTCCCTCTGTTTTCCCTCACAACCTGACCCCACACTCCGGCAAAGCTGCCGGCGACGCGCCGCAGCAGTTCCTCCGCCTAGGACGCCACCAGCTCACCGCCCTTCTCTCCTTCTTTCCCTCCTTCGCTGCCTTGCTGCTGCCCCCTCCCCCCTTCGCTGCCGCGTCCGCAGCTGTTGGGCGACCACCAGCAGCGGCTGCCGCCGCCGCCTCCGTCCCTGAGACACCGGAGCCACGCCCTTCAGCGCCGCCGGCCACCACCGCACCTCAACAGCCCAACTTCCTTGCTCTTTTATTATTATTTTATCTCCATTAAAACTAAGCTAGGAAGGTATACTTCTAATTCTATTGTTTCTTTTATGGATTAAGTTCTAAGTATTTGAACCTATCTTATAAACTAACAATTGACCCATTTAAGGTTTATGGACTGATTTAAGTACCTCCTTTTAATGACCCATTTACTAATGTCTCTTTGGACTAAAATGCAAGTAATAAAGCTAATCTAAACAATGCTAAGTTGTTCACATGAAGTAACTAATGAAAATATTTATGAGACTAATATGACTCTAGTACTACCAAGATAATGTTATAAGTTTAATAAAAAGGGAAATAATAAAGTTTATTAGGCTTTGTTTAAATTAAATATATAATTGTTGGCTATAAACTAATAATCATAGATTAAACATTTAAGTTTATATTTCTAATATTAATGAAGCTATATTATTTAGAAGCTCACCTTTAAATTTATGTTTTAGTTTCATTTGTTGTTATAAAGCTAAACTTTTATTTAACAAATTCATTATGATTTCATAATACATATTTATTTATAATATTGTGGACCTACTTTAATGAAAAATCCCTATTATTATTACTTCTCATTTTTAGTTAACATTGATTCTAAATCGAAATGATAAGCATACATATTTTCATTTGAGTTTTATCAATTAATGAATCATGTTATAGTAATTTCAAATATAACTTTAGAATCTCTTATATTTTATAAAACAAGTTATTATGTTTTGTTTAAATGAAATATATAATTATTATCACAAGCTAAAGGTTTCTTATAAAATGGTTATTCTACATTTCCGATTTTGATGGTATATTATTTAGAAACTCAATTTACAGTTTTATATGGCTTCGATAAATAGTTCGCTTAATTTATAATAAAGTAGATAATGTTAATTTCGCATAAAAGTTTAAGTAAAGCTTGTTCTAAAGAAAGAATT
Organism: Patellifolia procumbens; assembly: GCA_947645195.1. Taxonomy (NCBI): domain Eukaryota; kingdom Viridiplantae; phylum Streptophyta; class Magnoliopsida; order Caryophyllales; family Amaranthaceae; genus Patellifolia; species Patellifolia procumbens. The sequence goes on from CANSGD010000412.1 coordinate 297,867, forward strand.
TCTTTTAGGTTACTAATAAATGTTTATTTATAATATTATGTGATTTTTCAAACGAGTGATATTATTATTATAAAATTTATATTAAACAAGTTACTTTACTATTAACGATAACTTCCAATTGATGGAAAACAATGTATTAAAGTTTTAAGTCATGTTATGACTATATAAATTTTAGATGCAAATTATATTATTATGTTTCTTAAAAAGCTTTAAGATATATCATCATGGTATGATAAATCGCATAATTCCTAAAGGTCATTATGGCTTATTAAGTACAAAATCATTCTCCAACTAAACTAAGAAGTTACTAAGTAAGATGTATGAAGTCCCATTAAGAACTCGTTTCACGATCCAAGAATCTTAACAACTTAAGAAGAAAGCTAAAGGTTTAATACTAAGAACTTTAATGCTTTATTTATCGCCTAAGGAAAAGGGAAAAGATATACAACCTTCCCCGTCTACCAAGTTAAACTATGTCAATGAAAGCAAGATAGTTGTGAGTAAATATTTTGGGAAAATAAGAACTATAGGTTAATGACAAGGCTTTTGAGGAAGCGGGGAAAATAATTAACTCAAGGTTGTTATTTAGTGTGATAAATCATTCGTTAATATATGCTACCACTATTGGAGGTTATAGAGATTGAAGTTCGGCAAGGGATATGGAGTCAAAGATCATGATGGTAGCTTCGGGCATTAAAGGAACTAATACTCGAGTTCTTATCTGGTAACTAAGAGTAAAAGGGAAGTGTTTGAGGTAACGTCTACTGCTAACACCCACAAGCCCCTTACAATATGTTTCATGTTGATTTAAATATGATGTTTATGCAAATGTTATCTTATGGCTTGTGGGATATGAAATGCTTTATGAAATGCTTTATGAAATGATGTTTACGAATGACTGATGTTATGAAAAGTATGATTTATGAAGTATGTTTCGATGTTATGAAAGAAATACGATTTATTCGATGATTATGTCATGATTTATGAAAAGAAAGTAAATGATATCAAACATGATAAATGAAAGTGAAAGACGATTTTGGCAGTATTAAGCTTGGCTTTATGCCACCTTCTGTGTAGGGACAATGTCCCTGGTGGCTAATGCCCTATGATGACGATGATGATATATGGCGGAAACGCCACCTTCTGGTTAGGAACATCGTTCCTGGTGGCACCCGCATTATGGCATTGCATGCCACCTTCTGGTTAGAGGTCATTGCCTCTGGTGGTAGAGCACTTATGTATGGCATTGCATGCCACCTTCTGGTTAGAGGTCATTGCCTCTGGTGGTAGAGCACTTATGTATGGCTTATGCCACCTTCTGGTTAGGGACAACGTCCCTGGTGGCTACGGCGCTAATGATGACATTCTTTCTGTTATACTTGCCAATGAACCATATGATGTTTTCTGCTAATGATAATGGTGATTTATACAACGAAAAGACTGTTTGGATGAACTTATGTAAGCATGTGTTTACAAAATGGTTTTACCATACTTCTCTCCTTTCTGTTTGCAATTAAAATGAATTGAAATGTATTTACGACGTTAGAGTAGTATGTTACTGAGCCTCGGCTCATGACGTTTTGCTTTTCTGTTTTAGGTATTATTGGAAATGTCACAAGACACAAGCTTAAGGAGAGTTCTGATAGTAATCAATGAAGATGATATATGAACAAGTTTCTTAACGACTCATTTAAGGAGTTTAGTATTACGTTATGTTTTAAGGGTGACATCAATTGATTTAATGAAAGGTAAATTCTTCTATTAAGGAAATGTAGTTATTGAGTTGTATTTTAAGGGAATTTTATTGGTGGGCCATAACCCACAGATTTAAGGATTTGCTTTCGCTGATTGTTATTCAATTATGAGTTAATTCAGGCTAATGGTGTTTCATTAAGGACCCCCATTTTCGGGGCGTTACGTTGTATGTCTTGTAGTCAAGTCTTATTTTAAGAGTTGAAGTCTGATAGTATTTTTATTGATCATGTTTGGTTGTTCATTAGTATCATGATTAGGTTTCGTGTTTTATTTGTTTATGTATGTACTCAGCCTTGCTGATTACGTGCTTTTCTGTGTGTCGATCATGGTTGTGCCTATTGATCCTGTGATGACCCTTTATTGGCGAGCAGTTTCAATTGAGTATTTGCCTACAGATTTGAAGGCATGATGCATCATCTCAATATTCATTTGAGACTTGGGAGCGTTTTTGGGAGATCGTTTATTATTTTATTGTCTCCTACCTTTATGTTATTTTAATTAAGTTGTTTTATGGATTATTTATTTTCAAATGTTTTGATTTGGTTTGAATTACTTTCGAGGTTTGAAGTTTAGTTTGACAATTATATTATTTAAGTATTTAATAAAGTATATTTAATGTTTTTCCGCGGCAATACTCTGAGTAAGCCGATACGTTTTCACATGGGCGATAATGCCTTGATGATTCTCTATTTTAATTTTGAAAATATATGTTTTATGAAGAGAGAATTGTCGGGGTGTTGCAAAGTAGTACTATCTTGGAGCTTAAGGTTTTATTGGCCCTTTGTGCCAAAACTATTATTAGGCACCTAACTAAAACTAAAACTAGCTTAGCTTTTTTCAAAGTTATTTCATAAAGTAAGCTGCTACTTATTCATTCCTTAAATTTATTTTGAATAATTTGAGGTTTGTTTTTGAAAAAGGTTCGAATCTTATTTTGATGGGGATTTTATTTAGAATCTTATTTTAATATAGAAATTTAATTCTCGAATTTATTTAATTTTTAGATTTTATTTATATTATCTTTTATTTGTTTTCGGTTTTCTTTAGAATTTCCAAAAAATTTAATTCATTTTCCTTTATTATTTTCTTTATTATTCGGAATTGAGTCCGAAATTTTTTTTTAGTCCGAAATTTTATCTTTTATTTTTCGGTATTATTGAGCATTTTCGAAAATTTTCGAGTTTCGAAAAATATTTTGTCTTGCTTATTTATTTTATTTGAGTGAGATGGGTAGTTTAGGATGGACATATAGGATAAAAATTTCATATGTCTGCATTATTTTGTTGTGTTCATTTTATTTCCTATCTGCTAATCTGTTCAACTGCTTTATGTCTGCGAGCCTGTTCAGTTAGTTCAGTATTGGTAGTCTGTTCAGTTGTTTTAGTCTGTACATGTTTCTTATTTGGTTGGTTGCTGATTTATTTATCTTGTGGCTATTTATTTATGTTATTTATTTTTGGGAATGTACGCTGAGAGTGAACGTTGTTCATTGTAGATGTCTTGTTCAACATTAGATGGACCTTTAGGCATATGTCTGATAGTGAAATCGATCGTGTTGGAAGTTTTTACAACCCTATTGTACTTAGTGATGACGAGTCTGACACTGAGTCCGTGCTTGAGAGCTATACTAGCTTAGAGGCTGGGTTACGCCGTATTTTGAGAGTTGCTACTGAGAGTGATGATGAGATGTTACAAGAGTTCGACCGAGCTAGAGGTCAAACCCGCAAGGATATTTATGCTGTTTTTCTGGCTAACATACTTGATGATGATACTAATAGTGAGGATGAGATTGAGGACGTTGATGAACCTTCACCTAAACGTATTAGGAGGACCACTAGAGCTGAAGAGCCAAATTATGAATGTGTGATTGAGGATATGGATGATTTCGAAGACGGAGTATTCACTCCTGAGAAGTACAAGGAAAATAAGGATATGAATAATGATGTTAGTCCTTAGATTTATTTTGATGTCATTTCTCTATTCATTTTAACATTCTTCTAGATAAGGTAGTTATGCTACTCTAGTTATTTATTTTAGTCCTATTCATTTGAGGAATTATATATAATGAATTCTTGTTATGGATTGAGGACTTATTCATTGTTATTATTTTGGGAGAAATAAAATATTCTTTTGGTTATATGAGTTGAGCAATATTTACTTAGTACGCGAATGGGAATTATTTTTATTTTATTTCTCATGGTTGGTTATTTAATTCTTACATGATTGTGCAAGTAATAAAAATTGTTTGAGCTTGGATTTATTCCAACTAATTTTTTTGAGATTGGATGTACTCCAAAGAAATTCATTGGTGCTTGGATTTGTTCCAAATAAAATTGTTTGTACTTCGGATTTATTCCAAGTAAAACTTCGTTGAACCTATTTTCTTTAGTTGATCTTGTATGATCAATTTCTTTTCGATGCCTTCGTAGAATGGCAATTAGTTATGAATCGTGACCTAAACTGGACGTATGTTTTTTCATAGGTTACGCAGTAGGATGGCAAACAACGATGTCGCCCTGGCCTCTGCCATTCGTCTTTTGGTAGAGAGATTGACCGAAGAGAGAACTGAGCGTCCTGACATTACATGTATGTTCGAGAAGCAAGCTAAAGTTAAGCCACCTTATTTTAAGGGAAAGTTTGACCCTACTTTTCTGGAGAGTTGGATTAGATAGTTCGACAAAATATTTGGAGCTGTGAATTGCCCTTAGGCAATGAAGGTAGATCAAGCAGTAATGTATCTGAAAGATGAGGCTGATCTTTGGTTGACGGAAAACGGGACTAGGATTAGTGCTGAGACTGATTTCAATTTGGATTCCTTTACCACTGCTCTTAGAGGAAAGTTTTACCCTGCTTTCATGAGGAAGCAAAAGGCCCAAGAGTTCATTAACCTTAGAATGGGAAGTATGACTATTTCTGAATACTATAGCAAGTTCATAGCTTTGTCTAGATTTGCACCTGAGGTAGTCGCTACTGAGGAATTGAAAGCTCAGAGGTTTGAGCAAGGTCTGACAGAGGAAATCCAATTGGAACTAGGAGGTGAAACCTTTACATCCCTAGATATTGTGTATGGGCGAGCCACTCATATTTATGGATTACATACTAGGTGTGACAAGAAGAACTTTGCCCTAGGAGATAAGAGGAAAGATTTCCAAGCTGGAGGAAGTCAAGGTAGTTACAAGAGGAACAAGAATAGAAATGGAAATTTCCAGAACAGGAATGGTCAAGGGTCTAGTGATGGGGCCAAGCCTGAGAGGACTTACTATTGTAAGAGATGCAACAAGAACCACCCTGGTAGAGACTGTAAGAGATGCAACAAGAACCACCAGAGTGTTTCACGAAGCAGAATCGTGAACAGAATGCCAATGGAGGCAATAGTTAGGCGAAATTTGGTTATAACCAAGCTAGAACCAAGGACCGAAACCTTCAGGGTCGCAGAATGGTCATGAAAGCTACACTAAGCCTGTAAATGGGAGCAACAACAACAACAACCAAAGTAAAGCTCCAGGGAAAGTGTTCGTGATGAGTCGTAGTGAAGCTGAAAAGGCCGCTGATGTAGTTTCTGGTACTTTTCTATCAACTCCACTTTAGTTCAAGCGTTATTTGATTCTGGAGCGACCTATTCTTTTATTTCGTCGTCTGTTGTTAAGAGTTTAGGTCTAGTAGACTTTGAAGTCGTTTGATTTTCCTATTAGTATTCCTACTAGAGAAGTCGTGAAGTGTACTAAGATGTTTAGAAACTTAACTTTTAAGATAGGAGGTTGTACTTGTCCCTCTAATCTCATAGAATTCAATTTGGGAGACCTAGACGTTATTCTAGGAATGGATTGGCTTAGTTCTTATAAAGCTAAGATAGATTGTGAAGTTCAGAGGGTAGTTTTGAAGATTCCTTCGGGGAAGTCAATTTCGTACTGACGATTTGGGCAATCTAAGAGTTTTACGACCAAATCTGCTATGCAAGATTAGAAGTTGATAAGGAAAGGTTGTGAAGTATTCTTGTGTAGTGTGCGAGATGTAAGCAAGGAAGTTGAGTCGAGAATTGAGGATTTACCTATCGTGAATGAATTCTTAGATGTGTTTCCAAGTGAAATCTTTGGAATGCCGCCTAAGAGAGTCGTTAAGTTTACCATAGACTTAGTTCCAGGAACTGCACCTATTTCAAAAGCACCATACACCTCCTGAGATAAGTGAATTGAAGACTCAATTGCAAGAATTGTTGGACAAAGGTTACATTAGACCTAGTGCGTCACCTTGGGGAGATCCAGTTTTATTTGTGAAGAAGAAAGATGGTAGTATGAGGTTGTGTATTGATTATCGTGAATTGAACAATGTGACTATTAAGAACAAGTATCCTTTGCCTAGGATAGACGATCTTTTCGATCAGTTTAATGGAGCTAGTGTTTTCTCGAAGATTGATTTGCGTTCGGGGTATCATCAATTGAAGGTAGCCGATAAGGATATACCTAAGACTGCTTTTAGAACGAGATATGGTCACTATGAGTTTACTGTGATGCCATTTGCATTGACCAATGCACCTGCAATATTTATGGACTTGATGAATAGGATTTTCCATGAGCTTTTAGATAAGTTTGTCGTGGTATTCATTGACGATATCTTGATTTACTTTAAGAATGAAGAAGAGCATGATGAGCATTTCAGAATTATTTTGGAGACGCTTAGGAGAAATCAATTGTTTGCCAAGTTCTCTAAGTGTGAGTTCCGTTTGGAGAAAGTTGCATTTTTAGGTCATTACGTGTCTAAGGAAGGAGTTTTTGTGGATCCTGCAAAGATACAAGCAGTTAGTGAGCCTAGACCGAAGAATGTGTCTGATATAAGAAGTTTTCTAGGATTGGCTGGTTATTATAGAAGGTTTGTGAAATATTTCTCGAGGATAGAGAGGCCTATGACTACTTTGATGAAAAAAGAGTCGAAGTTTGAGTGGAATGAGAAGTGTGAGGAAGTCTTTCAGATTTTGAAGGATCATTTAACATCAGCACCTGTTTTGACTCTGCTCGATGGGAATGATGGATTCGAGGTATATAGTGATGCTTCGAAGAATGGTCTGGGATGTGTGTTACAGCATAATGGGAAGGTGATTGCATATTCATCGCGTCAGTTGAAGCCATATGAGTCTAATTACCATACCCATGTCTTAGAGTTAGCTGTCATTGTGTTTGCATTGAAGATTTGCAGACATTATCTCTATGGAGCGACTGTGAAGATATTCACCGACCATAAGAGTTTGAAGTATATTTTTTCTCAGAAAGATCTCAATATGAGACAAAGGAGATGGTTAGAGTTGATCAAGGATTATGACTTAGATATCCAGTATCATGAAGGGAAGGCGAATGTAGTCGCCGATGCTTTGAGTATGAAGACGAGTCATAGCGTGAATGTGTTGGTATTTTCCGAAGAGTTGTATCGAGATATGCAAAGGCTTAACCTTGAGATTTTGAATCCTGGAGAGATGGAAGCGAGATTGAACGCTTTGTCGTTAAGGTCGTCGATTTTCGACGAGATCTTGGAGAGTCAAGTTGGAGATGAACATCTTGACAAGATTAAAGAAAAGATGAAGCAAGGAAAAGAAGTTGATTTTAAGATCCATGAAGATGGAAGTCTGAGATTCAAAGGAAGGTAGTGTATACCACAGAAGTGTGAAGAGCTTAAGAGGTAGCTTATGGAGGAAGGTCACAATACTCCGTATTGTGTACACCCTGGTGGTGATAAGTTGTATTAAGACCTTAAAGGAAAATTATTGGTGGGCGAACATGAATCGAGAAGTCGTCGAGTTCGTATCCAAGTGTTTGACTTGCCAGAAAGTGAAGATAGATCACAAGAGACCTATGGGGAAGGTCCAGTCGTTAGAAGTCCCTGGATGGAAGTGGGATTCGATTTCTATGGATTTCGTGATAGCATTGCCGAAGACCAAGACTGGCAATGATACTATTTGTGTAACATCCCGTCTTTTACCAACTATGCTTTAACTTAAATAAATGTAACAACGATCAAATCAGTGGTAACGAAAATACCACCGAGACGAGAATGTCAATCTATGGGGTAAAATTAAAACTAAAATAAACAATGAGTCCCATAATAGTAATCGAAACTCCAAATCATATATAATATATAAAGAGGAATGAGGTCCTATACCCTCATCTCTAACTAAACAAGCCAAATCCATAATTATCCATAATCTCGAAACTCAACCAAATTCAAAATATGAAACCAAAATAAATCAACTCTAAAACTAACATTCAAACTAACAAAGGTAAACTACTTGAGACCAACTAGAAAACTAGTCCTAATCCCAGACTCATAATGCTCGTCCACTATGACTAGCACAACCTTCTTGCTTAAACGGGTAAACGCACAACCCCGATCCATAGTGTAACAACTCTAAACAGCATCGTCATCTGCAATATATATCAACAAAATTCCACAATCAGTGGGGAGTAACTAACAGTTCTCCCACCCCACTTGGGAAACAAATAGTAAGCTTAAATGAAGTTAGAACAAATGTCAAAGACAAGACAACACAAATAGCAACAAAAGAAGGCAATGTACACATTACAACAAACGTCAAGCTTTAACATAAAGTACTAAGAAAGATGCTTTAAATGTTTAACATAAAGAATTTCGAAAGACCAACATCAAAGGGATCACAAAAAAAAACACCAACAATTTGAAAATAAACAATTTAACATAGAGAGAGCGAACGCAAGTGACCCGCAGCCTACCTCCTCAAGAAATGTCAGGTCGGAACCTCCAGAACGGCCTATGGGTTACGTTCCCTACCATTTGTGTCTAAGAATGGCCAAACTCCCGATGCGGGACAATACACGCAGTATCTCCCGACTTCTCGGACGACAACAAGTCCTAGGTATCTCCAATGCAGGGTAACAACCAACGTGATGTCCCCTGACCCCTCGGAGTGCATGTTCGTTACCTTCGGGACACCGTCCCTTAGGCTACTCAACTCAATTAAAAACCAAACTTCAAATTCAAAGATAAAATAATATACTTCAAATTATCAAATTCATCAAATCGTCAAATTCCTCAAATCATCAAGTTCATCAAACTCATCAATTCATCAAAATGATTAAAGTCATTAAAATCATCAAAATCATTTAACCCGTCAAAATCATTACAATCATTAAAATTATCAAAATCATTAAACCATTAAAATCATCAAATCCTCAAAATCATCGAAGTTCACAAATCTCAAATTGATACTTTAAACTCTTCAAAATATACTGCAAGTACATCAAAAGGCATACAAAACGTCATCTGAGTTTGGGTACAAAGTAAAATATGATCAAGTCACAATACTCTCCGTACATAACTCTTGGCGAAGTGATGCTAAGGGCAGTGTTATTCTCCCCCCGAGCATTACGACGTCGACAACTCAAACTTGGCATAAGATAATCATAAAAATTAATAAATAGCATCAAGTACTAATAGTATACTTCCAAATATGTCTTAGGATACTCCACAATACTAGCAAAGTCATTTACGAAACACGGAATCATGCTGTAAGCTAACTGTGCACAGAGTGCTCACAATAACAACTTTAAACAGACCTAACTCTTAGCACAAACAATATTTTTGAAAAATTGCAAAGGGACATTAAAATTTAGCTCGTTAGCTTTCCAACGACTGGTCACAAGTTCAATTCCGATAACAAACGAGTGAGATATGAATTTGAAAATAGGATGGCAAATCTGTTCGCGGGTCGCAAGCATGCCACTACCCTCAATTATTTCACACGTTTCTTTGACAAAAACCTCTTCATGTTCAAGGCATCAAACATCATACAGAATCATCCCAAGTCCAAACCAACCCAACACCATACAAAATGAAGGCATTTAGCAAGTGAAATCAACAACCAAGATTTCCTCCGAATTTCACAAATCAATCATATAATCATAAATTCACAAATTTCATTCATCCATCAACAAACCAACTCAACAACTAACACATCAATGCAAATAGCAAGATTATAAGGACAAGTTAGATAAGAAATATTCAAATATAAAACTAGCCTAACATGATACTAGGAAGAATAATGCACAAATAATCCTCTAAGTTCATCCTACCATGATTCTAGGTTCTCTAGCGATAATTCTAACAATTTAAGGTTACTTCTCATTTTCTAACGTGCTAGAAAAACGCTAGTTACCTCGATCATCAATAGGAGTGCAGAGAATATAAGAAAAAGTATCCTATAAATCATGCGGATCGTCACTACCTTCTTCCTTGAAGACTTCTCCTCCATTGAACAATGTACTTCCCTCTTAAACAATTTTAGGGTCCTCTAAAACAATCAGTAGTGTTCCGATGCCGATTCCCGGTGATCTAAAGCTTGGATTCAAAATTCCTCCGGTCAAAGTGAAGGTCTAGATGTTGTGAACATTCTGTCCAAATTTGAAAAATATCCAACGGTTAGATCTCCGGCGATCTCTATTTGCGTGAGGGTGTGCAGTGGAAAAACGGGAATACTTTCCTCTCCTTTTTCTTTCTTGAGGAGGGACGTGTGGGAAGGCAAATGGGAAGAGAAAGAGTGCTGAATTTCTCATTAAGTTTACAGCCAAATGAGGGGTTTAATAGGGGGTTGATTAAGGTGAGTAATGACGATAATTAAGTAGCAATTAAGGGGGTGTTAATGGAGGCAACGAAGAGGCACAAACTCTTAGCATCCTATGGTTACAAACAACGTATGGACAACTGAAATGGAGTCTTCTAGAAGCCTCTAGATGGTTAACCTTTTCGGCCCTATTGGAATAAAGGTGGAGGACTAAAGTTTGTTACATGGTTGGTCCGCAAATGCGACGATTAAGCTAAATTTACACATTAGCCTAACTAAGACTAACTCAAATATTATACTCAATAATAATAATAATAAAATGTATGATCACATTTTCATATATCAAAATAAGCTCAACTTAAAATAAACAACATTAAGTTATAGCTTAATTTACAAATTAAATCGTCAGAGCAATGTTATAGATAGTCGCACCGTATAAAATTAAAGTTAAAGAAATATGATATATAACTAAACAAATTAATAAAAACTTAAAATTAAATCAAAGAACACTAGTTAAAATAAGAAGCAAGGGTCTAAATGAAAATTAATAGTCTTATAGATAATTTAGCTTAATAGGTAAAGCTATGCAATTTTATAAAATATAAATACTATGAACATCGTCAAATAATTAATCGTCCATCGACTATACACATTTTGAAATCAAGGTAGGCATGCACAATACATTTGTTCACCGAAATATTTTTCGGTTTCAAATACAACCATTTATTTAATAAAATATAGTTTTTATAAAAAAATTATATTTAGATTTATAAATAACAATGTAAACCATATAAATTAAGGCGTGAAATTTCTAGTGAAATTACGGAGTGTTACAATTTGGGTGATCGTGGATCGATTGACTAAATTTGTCGTCTTTATTCCGATCAAAGAGACATGGAAGAAGAAACAACTTGCAAAGACTTATATCAAGCACGTCATGAGACTCCATGGTGTGCCGAAGGATATTATTTCAGATCATGATTCGAGATTTCTCTCGAAGTTTTGGCAGAAAGTTCAGCAAAATCTTGGAATTTCGTTGAAGATGAGTACTGCTTTTCACCCTACGACAGATGGTCAGACTAAGAGGACCAATCAGACTATGGAGGACATGTTGAGAGCATGTGCGATTGATTCTCAAGGAAATTGGTAAGACCAATTAGATTTGATTGAGTTTTCATACAACAATAGTTACCATGCGAGTATAAAAATGACACCATTTGAAGCTTTGTATGGACAGAAATGTAGAAGTCCTATCTGCTGGAACGACTTTATTGAGAATATAGTCCTAGGGACTGAATTCATTGAAGAGATCGTCAAGCATGTGAAGTTGATTCAAGCTAGAATCCAAGCTGCCCAGGATAGGCAAAAGAGCTACGCTGATTTGAAGAGGCGTGAAGATGAGTTCGCAGTTGACGATAAAGTGTTTTTGAAAGTCTCACCGACTAAAGGTGTTATGATATTTGGTAACAAAGGCAAGTTGAGTGCCAAGTATGTGGGTCCGTATGAGATTTTGCAACAAGTTGGTAAAGTAGCCTACAAGTTGGCTTTACCCATGGAATTCGAGAAGATGCACGATGTGTTTCATATCTCGCAGCTTAAGAGGTGTATTCCTGATGAGAATCATGTACTAGAACCCGAAAGAGTTCAGATTGATAGTAGGCTTACATATGAGTGATAAGCACTTTATTGTGCTAAATTGTAGGCCATTTTTAGTGTCCTTGCATGTAGTTTAGAGAATTTAAGCCTAGCATTGCATGGTTTTTGTCACCTTTGAGTTATATCGTCGCTTCATAATCTATTTAGTTGTTTTGGATGATTTTCAGGCTAACTAGCAGGTTTTTGAAGTCATATGATCATTGGAAGACTAGTTGTGGACGGTTGAACTTCAAACAGACATAACGTTTGATCTATAACTCGGATTAAGGTGATTCCAGCGGGAGGTGTTAGCTCGTTTCGATAGCTTTCTAACGACTGTCATGAGCCCAATTCCGATACGAGACGAGAGAGATATGATCGTTCAAAGTTTAGTTGTCTGCTGACCAGTAGGTCACCACGGTCGTGGGGACCTGTAGCAAGCAAGACAGATTGTTGAAGATTTGGAACTGATCCTATGAAAGTCAGGGGCCACGGTCATGGCAAAATCACCACAGCCGTGGTGACCTGACTTCGTCAAGTCAGTCCGTTTGGAGATTAGCTGCTGCCTAGACAATTTTAAGGCGCCACGGCCGTGGCGACCTAACTTTGGGTTTTGATCCCGTTTTTTCGTCTTAGTTTAATGAACCTTATCTTTAGTATTTAGGGGTTTTTGTCGAGGATTATCTCATACTTTACTCTCTAATTACTTAGTGAAACTCTCTAAACTCTCAAACTCTTAGTTTTTCTCATTGTTCCAACTTTGAAGATCGAATCTAATATTCAATTCAAGTAATTTTCTTTCAATCTCTTTTCTTTATTTCTATTGCTTTGTTAATCATGTTTACTTTTATTAATCTCTTTTGCCTTAAATCTATGATTAGTGAGTAGTTCCTTATCTAGGGTTTGGGTGAAAGCATGAATTAGGGCTAATTGAGATGTTCTTGTAACTGCTTTATTCATGTCTAATATGCATTGATCTTGGTGTTTTGACACCTTAGGGTAGACCTTGATCAAGTTTATGCTAGGGCTTAGATTTCAATTACTCTTAATTGATTGTTGTTGTCTAGTCATTCCCATGAATCAACTTAATTTCTAGACCAAGAGATTGGGTAGAAATTAAAAAGATCCTATTTAGGGGTTTTTCCAATCAAATTGAATCTATTAATCAATTGGCTAAAGACCATTCGAGACAGGATTTAGTCGATTGATTAATTGATTACTCTTGAAGACCATTCGAGAGAGGACTCAAGGACTTTAGAGGGAAACTTAACCTTCCATGTTATTCTCTATAGCTTCGTAGTTGCATTAGTGTCGTGTCTTGCCCGAGTTCATGCGAGTAACCCAAGCTCTAGTGTTTTCTCCTTTATATTAATTCTCTTACTTGATTACTAGTTGTTATTCTCTAGTTAGTTGTTAATTGGTAACTCTTCAATCTTACACCCCCAAAAACCCTTCACTTGAGTAGTTTTGGACTTAATAGACCTTAGTCAATCCCAATTTCCTTGTGGTTCGACCCTTGACTTGCCTTTACTACGTTCATAGTAGTTGCTCGTTAGGTTTATAAATTTTGTTTGCTAAGTGGTTCTTAGTGCCTCAACGACACACTAAAAACCTCTTATCAAAATGGCGCCGTTGCCGGGGGAACATCAAACATCCCAACAAAAAAATTGTGGTTTTTGTTCTTAGTTCTTAATAAAGAGAGATTAGGAGATGCTATTGGAGGAGGTATTTTTGGTTGTTTAAGTTGTTGCAACAAAGTTATATGGTTTCGGGTTAGCATTTGTCTAGCTGGTGTTGATTTAGGATGCTTCACTTTCCCCTATTTAGCACCAAATTCCCAAATGTATCCATTCCCTTACCTTTAGCCTTCATTACAACCTCGATAAAGTCCTCATGATTCTTGAAAAGAACCTATGGTAGGATTTAGTCAACGGAGTTGAGCCTTGAGCGATTATTGCGACCTTACAAACACATGAGAGACCTTGAGCACGACTAAAGTGAGAGCTACTATCCATATGACTGAGCCAATCTTTGGTGGAGCACTTGTGGTAAGATTAGATGTTTTTCCTTGTGTTATAAACTTTGAGGCTTGATAGTGTTTTGCATTTATTAATGAAAAGGTTTGAAAGGTGTTTATTCTCTATCTTGGCATGCGTATTATTGTGACGAGTCATTGAACTCTTACCCTTGAATTTGATTTGCATTGCTTCAGGACAAGCAATTGGACTAGCTTGGGGGAGTTTGATAAGCACTTTATTGTGCTTAATTGTAGGTCATTTTTAGTGTCATTGCATGTAGTTTAGAGCATTTAAGCCTAGCATTGCATGGTTTTTGTCATCTTTGAGTTATATTGTCGCTTCATTATCTGTTTAGTTATTTTTTGATGATTTTCAGGCTAACTAGCAGGTTTTTGAAGTCATATGATCATTGGAAGACTAGTTGTGGAATGTTGAACTTCAAATAGAAATAATGTTTGATATATAACTCGGATTAAGGTGATTTTAGCGGGAGGTTTTAGCTCGTTTTGATAGCTTTCCATTGACTGGTCATGAGCCAATTTCCGATAAGAGACGAGAGAGATATGATCGTTTAAAGTTGAGTTGTCCGCTGACCAGTAGGTCACCACGGTCGTGGTGAAATCACCACGGTCGTGGGAACCTGTAGGAAGCAAGACAGACTGTTGAAGATTTGGAATTGAGCCTATGAAAGTCAGGAGCCACGTTGGTGGCAAAATCACCACGGCCGTGGTGACCTGACTTCGTCGAGTCAGTCCGTTTGGAGATTAGCTGCTGCCTAGACAATTTTAAGGCGCCACGACCGTGGTGATTTCACCACGACCGTGGCTACCTGACTTTGGGTTTTAACCCCGTTTTTCCGTCTTAGTTTAATGAACCTTATATTTAGTTTTTAGGGGTTTTTGTCGAGGACTATCTCATACTTTTCTCTCTAATTCCTTAGTGAAACTCTCTAAACTCTTAAACTCTTAGTTTTTCTCATTGTTCCAACTTTGAAGATCGAATCATTAATTCAATTCAAGTAATTTTCTTTCAATCTCTTTTCTTTATTTCTATTGCTTTGTTAATCATGTTTACTTTTATTAATCTATTTTACCTTGAATCTATGATTAGTGAGTAGTTCCTTATCTAGGGTTTGGGTGAAAGCATGAATTAGGGCTAATTGAGATGTTCTTGTAATTGCTTTATTCATGTCTAATATGCATTGATCTTGGTGTTTTGACACCTTAGGGTAGACCTTGATCAATTTTATGCTAGGGCTTAGATTTCAATTACTCTTAATTGAATGTTGTTGTCTAGTCATTCCCATGAATCACCTTAATTTCTTGACCAAGAGATTGGGTAGAAATTAAAAGGATCCTATTTAGGGGTTTTTCCAATCAAATTGAATCTATTAATCAATTGGCTAAAGACCATTCGAGACAGGATTTAGTCGATTGATTAATTGATTACTCTTGAGGACCATTCGAGAGAGGACTCAAGGACTTTAGAGGGAAACTTAACCTTCCATGTTATTCTCTATAGCTTCGTAGTTGCATTAGTGTCGTGTCTTGCCTGAGTTCATGCGAGTAACCCAAGCTCTAGTGTTTTCTCGATTTTATTAATTCTCTTACTTTATTACTAGTTGTTATTCTCTAGTATGTTGTTAATTGGTAACTCTTCAATCTTACACCCCCAAAAACCCTTCACTTGAGTAGTTTTGGACTTAGTAGACCTTAGTCAATCCCAATTTCCTTGTGGTTCGACCCTTGACTTGCCTTTACTACGTTCATAGTAGTTGCTCGTTAGGTTTATAAATTTTGTTTGCTAAGCGGTTCTTAGTGCCTCAACGACACACTAAAAACCTCTTATCAAAATGGCGCCGTTGCCGGGGAACTTGTGCTATTGATTGAAGTTTACTTGAGTTTAGTATTGCTTAAGTGATTTTTTTATTGTGTTGTTATTCGCCAATCCTCTGCTTAGCTTTGTTGTGGTACATGAGAAGGAGAACTCACGGCTCACCCATCTTGCCTTTAGACCCGGAAGTTAATCGCACTTTGCGAAAGCTTCGGTGAGGTTTGGAAAGGTTTGTAATTGCTGGATTTTTAAGCACCTTTAGTTATGATAGTTATCTATTATTAACTTGATTATATGATTATAAGTTTTGATAAATGAATCCGAGAAATGTGAATTTAATGTTAAGAAGGGATTTTATGAAATATGGAAGAACTAATTTTTTTGAATTAGGTGTATGAAAATTTTAATAAGGATTTTTTTTATTATAAATCAAATTTCCTTGATCAAGTGTTGTAAAAACTAATATCTATATTATCCTAATAAGTCTCTAGAACCTCATTGGTTTTGTTTACAAAACTATCAAAGACAAGAAACCCAATAACCCAAAACCCCAACCCCATCTCACTCTTGCTTGCCTCAGCTCTCAATCTCACTCTTGCTCACACTTTCACTTTCACCTTTCACTTCTCTTTACTACCCGCAGCTGAGCAAGCACAACAACGACCACCCTCGTCGCCGGTGGTCTTCATCTGGGTCTGTTGACCGCATATCAGGCCACCACTGTGACGACATCCTCTGCTCACTACGGTCATCGCTGTCGTTCTCCTCTGCTTCGCTGCGCGGCAGCTAAAGCAACCTCATCGGAGTCACCGCGATCATCTCTTTCTCTCTCTATGTTGGTTATGCTCCATACCTTGCTACTATAACCATTGTTTCTTGTTGTTGAAAATTCAATGTGTTGCCAGGTAAAGTACTCAAATACTATTACACTTTTCGAAATTTATTTGAAAATCAACAACAACAATAGCAACTATATAGCTAGGTTAAAAACTCTTGATGTTGCACTATTTATCTAAATCTACAAGGACTTGTTTAAAATTATGTTGAACCATTTTGTAAAGGTGTGTATATTAGCTTTATACGTTCTGAAATAATGGCTCCCACGTTATATGTATATCTTGGAATAAAAGTCCTATTATTGCTTAAGTATTGATAGATGTCGGAGTATGAGTAAATAACTCATTATGAACCTTTGTGTAACTTTTTGATGAATGAGCTTTCCCTAAGTGGCTGTTTGGAACCCTTATGTGTTTTGGAAATATGTTGAATGTAAGAGATAAAATGTGTTGAGGACTTACACATACAGGACTTGTTTGGGTTACGTTGGGACATTTATGATTATCGAATAGGAGAGGTTGTATAAAGGTATTTCTAGTCCTCGTATATTGAGAAAGGACGACACTTGTACTTGATTTATGAGCGTTAGAAGTAGGAAGGACTCTTATCTAAGAATTGGCGAGTGTCAGAATATGAGCGAATAAATCATGAAAAGCTTTTGGATATGTCCTATGGTATATGTATACATAAATATATATGCTTGTACGCACCTACGTTTAAGCTAAGTAATTCAATATGAGAGAACGATTCCGAGACGATCGGATTGATGAAGTACTATAATGTATTATGATATTACGAGATGTATCCTATTCTATAGTTCTAATTTGGGAAAAATTTCGATAAGTTATATAACAATCTTTATGTTAATTTGGATAATGAGATATTTCTTCATTTATTGTTGGAACCCTTGCTATACTTTAGAAGTATATTGAATCTCAGAGTATAACGAGGTTGTCTATAATATATCGTTGTCTTTCAGAAAAGAGTTAGCTTAGAGTATACACCAAGTTATAATACGATATGTTTCTTAAGTTTATCCCTAAAACCCTTACGTGGTATTTTGTAAATTCATTGTTATTGGATCTCATTACTTGAGTTGTGTGTAAATTGTTTTCGAAATCAAAGCCACCTAAAAAGAATTTTAGGTTCGACAATGTGTGCTCAGCTTTCGCTGATTTTGTTCTTGGAACCTGTCCTGGTGGGGGCAGATTTCCTTGTTGGTGGTTTTGCAGGTTTAGTATTGAAAGAGACTAATATAATAGAAGCGAGATGAACTTCAGAGCTTATGTTATGTATGGAGATTGTGACTACCTATAGGATTGAAATTAAATTCATGTTGTTTTGGTTTAAAAATGTTATTAAAGAGATTTTGTATTGAAGGATTATTCGCTATGTGAATTAAGCTAAGTTGTAATTGATTAATTGTGATTTGGGACATTAATTATCATTTATGATGTTAATGATGTTAAGCTAGCAGCTCGGGAAGGCCGGGCTGTTACACGGTTAACCTTGGGTTCTGCACCAACTTCACCAATCTCAGTTCAACAAGTGAAAGTGAATCAGACATGGATGAGGATAATGCACAGCTTTTCAGGGATTTAAGAAATCCGGGGTCCTATGTTTTACATGGTGGAATTCGACTCCCCACAACCACTACAATTTCAGCAGTCACCCTCAGTTTACACGGATGGTGAAAGTAGAGCAATTTTGTGGAGGGTCGGATGAGGATCCACTTGATCATCTTGATCGGTTTTTAGAGATTTGTGTTATGATAACAACAAATGATGTATCTCCAGACTATATCAAGATGCATCTATTCCGGTCTTCTCTTTCTGGAAAGGCAAAACCTTGGCTCAAGACCTTGCCTGCTAACTCCCTCACTACATGGGAGCAAGTTACATTGACTTTTCTAAAGAAGAATTTCCCATAGTCGAAATTCGCAGATATTAGGAGGAAGATCTCCTCCTTTGAGCAAGAATGTGATGAGACACTTGTGGAGGCTTGGGAACGGTTTAGGGAATTGATTCGTTTGTGCCCTAACCATGAGTTCAATCAAAATCTACTCATGAGGTTCTTCTATGATGGTATTGATCCTATGTCACGTGCTAACCTTGATGCTGGAGCGGGAGGTCAACTTTCTAAGATCCCGCAAGACCAATTAGAGTCCACCATAGAAGAAGTGATCATGAACTACTCATGGGGTGGAAGAAGGAGAGGTTCTCAACCTAATAAGGGTGGCAAGTTTGAGTTGGACCCAATGGATCAAATTCAAGCGAATATGGGTCAAATTGACAAGAAGCTCTCAAAGATCACTCTTGCATCATCTAGTCCCTCACAAGTGAATGCTTTCTCTTGTGACATATGTGGTGGTATAAACCATGATACCTCTTATTGTGGAGGATCTCAGTCAGAGCATGTGGCGGCGATGAATAGTAGAGGAGAAGGTCATCAAGGTAACCAAGGTTATAGAAGCAATCAACAAGGAGGGTGGAGACAACCTCAACAAGGCTATAACAAAGGCTTCAACCAACCTCAACAAGGTTGGAATCCACCTCAACAAGGCTTTAATCAACCTCAACAAGGGTTCACTCAAAGCTACAATCAAGGTGGATCCTCCTCTCAAAGCTCTAATACTTACCAAGCCCCTCATCAAAGATCCAACTTCCAAAAAGCCACTCTAAACCCACCATTTCCTAAACCAAACCCCGAACCTACTCATTCCTCTGATCCTACCTCCCATATTCTCCAACAACTTCAAACCATCACCCAAGCCCTTGCTCTTCAAATCCAAGCTCTTCAAAGTCATGACCAAAGGTTTCAAGAGTTACCAGCTCACACCAAAATGCTTGAAACCCAATTGGCTCAAGTGGCCGAGAAAAACCCCTCTAACCCCATAAATCAACTTCAAAGCCAACCCATTCCTAACCCCAACCTACATCAAGTCAAAGCTATTCATTTGAGGTCGGGAACAAACTATGAGGGCCCCAAGATGCCTAATGAGTGTGAAGAAAGTGAAGTTAAGGTGGTTGAGAAGGACAATCAAGTTGAGGAAGATGAAAGGGAGGTTGATGTTGAGAAAGGAAGAGAAGCTAAGGAAACTCATGAGCAAGTTGGTGACAAAGCTCAATTGTCAACACCTTCTCCACCTAAGACCTATGTGTCACCGGTCCCATATCCTCAAAGGTTGGTAGAGAGGAAGTTGAGCGACAAATTCTTTAAGTTCCTCCAAGTTATGAAAGGCCTTCAAATACACATTCCATTCCTTGAGGCCATGTCTCAAATGCCAGCCTATGCCAAGTTCATGAAGGAGATCCTCTCCAACAAACAAAAGGTTGAAGACGAGGTTACCAAATTTCCATACCAAGTAAGTGTTGTAGTGCAACGAGATATGCCTAAGAAGCAAAGAGACCCCGGAAGCTTCACTTTGCCGGTGAAAATAGGTGACCTCGAGCCTAAGGGTGCATTGGCCGATTTGGGTGCGAGTGTGAGTTTGATGCCTCTATCCATAGCTAAGCGCCTAAACTTTCCTCTTCTTCCTACAAGGAAGACTATTCAATTGGCGGATCGATCTTTGAGAGCGCCGCATGGTGAGTTGGAGGATGTACCGATACAAGTTGGGCATGTCTTGGTGCGGTGTGATTTTGTGGTGATGGATATGGAGGAAGATCCGGAAACTCCTCTCATTCTTGGAAGAGAAGCTCTTAAGACATTGGGTGCTGTAATAAATTGCAGAAATGATACAATCACGGTTGAGGTAGCCAATGAGAAGGTTGTGTTTGAGTTCTCCAAAACATTAAAGAGACCCATGATAGAGAGAGTTTGTCGGGTTGGTCATGTGGAGAGTGAAATGGAAGGTTTTGAGAGAGAAGCTCACACTGATGATGAGCCCTATACTTCTATCACTGAGGAGCCGAGTTTAGATATGGAAGAGGTGAAAGAGTTCTCTATGCTTCTCGACGATGCTACCGTTGAGGAAACACTTGGGTCGGGATTTGAGGTCCTAGCCACTTCCGTTGCTAAGGAGGAGCATACTAAGCCTCCTCCCAAGGTAGAGTTCAAAACCCTTCCCCCCTCACTTAAGTATGTCTTCCTTGATGATGCATGACTTATCCTGTTATTGTTGACTCGGCTCTTGATGACATCTCTATACCAGAATTGATTAAGATATTGCAAATATATAAAGATGTTATTGGGAGCTCGATTGATGACCTTATGGGGCAAAGCTCTACTCACGTGGTTCCCGACCCCCCTCCCGACCATTGAGGCGGGATTTTTCCCCTCCCTTGCTATTGTTATCATTAGACTTTTCACAGTGAGACACTGTGTGGTTTAGCTTGGGGGAGGATGTATATATTAGTTGCATATAGTTTGCATTAGTTGCATATTAGTGTCATGTTTAGGTTGCATTTTAGTATTTAGTATCATGTTTAGGGTGCATGTAGATTCTTTTAGCCTTGCATGTGCATATAGATTGCATTTAGGTCTGAACTCCGCCCTTGGTACCCATGTGTCTTTTCTTGATGACCTGAAAACAAAAAAAAATGAAAAAGGAAATGCCCTGATAGTCTTTAGTAGGCCAAGGAATTGTTGGATTGTGGTATGATTGGTCTCCCTCTTGTGCGGCTCGACCGATGTTGGTAGCTATACCCTTTGTGAGAGTTTGTTTTTATAGCTTTATAGACTGACATCTTTTCAGTCTTATCTGCTTGTTGTGTGATGCTCTTCCTTGACGAATATTCTGTAGAACTTGCATTGATTCTCCTTGAAATTGCATTGACTGGTTTGATTCTTGAATATGATTGAGGCATTCGATATATATTTGAACTACATTGCCAAATGCCACCCACATTATCTTATCTCCTTTGTGACCCTTGTGAGCCTGAGCCTGCTTTCTTATTTAACTGCACCTTTAGTCTATTACCGATTTCCTAACCTAGGGGATTGTGAAGCTAGATTGGACAGTGGTATATCTTGTGATTCAGTGCTTGTTAGTGATTTGAGTTGGTTGTATGATGTGTATTGTGATTGAACTCACGTTCTGTGTTGAGTTCACCTTCTCCCTACTTTTTTTTGATCCCCTATCTCTTTCCCTTATTAGTTATCAAAACAAAAAAAAAAAAGAAGAAAATATGGATAAGAAAAAAAATGGGAACATCAAACATCCCAACAAAAAAAATTGTGGTTTTTGTTCTTAGTGCTTAATAAAGAGAGATTAGGAGATGCTATTGGAGGAGGTATTGTTGGTTGTTTGAGTTGTTGTAACAAAGTTATATGGTTTAGGGTTAGCATTTGTCTAGATGGTGTTGATTTAGGATGCTTCACTTTCCCCTATTTAGCACCAAATTCCCAAATGTATCTACACCTCGATAAAGTCCTCATGATTCTTGAAAAGAACTTATGTCTCACACGATGGAGAGTGAGAAGATATGCAAGCCTATGGTAGGATTTAGTCAACGGAGTTAAGCCTTGAGCGATTATTGCGACCTTACAAACACATGAGAGACCTTGAGCACGACTAAAGTGAGAGCTACTATCCATATGACTGAGCCAAGCTTGGGAGAGAACTTGTGGTAAGATTAGATGTTTTTCCTTGTGCTATAAACTTTGAGGCTTGATAGTGTTTTGCATTTATTAATGAAAAGGTTTGAAAGGTGTTTATTCTCTATCTTGGCATGCGTATTATTGTGAGGAGTCATTGAACTCTTACCCTTGAATTTGATTTGCATTGCTTGAGGACAAGCAATTGGACTAGCTTGGGGGAGTTTGATAAGCACTTTGTTGTGCTTAATGTAGGTCATTTTTAGTGTCCTTGCATGTAGTTTAGAGCATTTAAGCCTAGCATTGCATGGTTTTTGTCACCTTTGAGTTATATTGTCGCTTCATTATCTGTTTAGTTGTTTTGGATGATTTCCAGGCTAACTAGCAGGTTTTTGAAGTCATATGATCATTGGAAGACTAGTTGTGGACTGTTGAACTTTAAATAGACATAACGTTTGATCTATAATTTGGATTAAGTTTATTATAGCTGGAGGTGTTAGCTCGTTTCGATAGCTTTCCAACGACTGGTCATGAGCCCAATTCCGATAAGAGACGAGAGAGATATGATCGTTCAAATTTGAGTTGTCCGCTGACCAGTAGGTCACCACGGTCGTGGGGACTTGTAGTAAGCAAGACAGACTGTTGAAGATTTGGAACTGATCTTATGAAAGTCAGGTGCCACGGTCGTCGCAAAATCACCACGGCCGTGGTGACCTGACTTCGTCGAGTTAGTCCTTTTGGAGATTAGCTGCTGCCTAGACAATTTTAAGGCGCCACGACCGTGGCGACCTGACTTCGGGTTTTGACCCCGTTTTTCCTTCTTAGTTTAATGAACCTTATATTTAGTTTTTAGGGGTTTTTGTTGAGGATTATCTCATACTTTACTCTCTAATTACTTAGTGAAACTCTCTAAACTCTCAAACTCTTAGTTTTTCTCATTGTTCCAACTTTGAAGATCGAATCTAATATTCAATTCAAGTAATTTTCTTTCAATCTATTTTCTTTATTTCTATTGCTTTGTTAATCATGTTTACTTTTATTAATCTCTTTTGCCTTGAATCCTTGATTAGTGAGTAGTTCCTTATCTAGGGTTTGGGTGAAAGCATGAATTAGGGCTAATTGAGATGTTCTTGTAATTGCTTTATTCATGTCTAATATGCATTGATCTTGGTGTTTTGACACCTTAGGGTAGACCTTGATCAAGTTTATGTTAGGGCTTAGATTTCAATTACTCTTAATTGATTGTTGTTGTCTAGTCATTCCCATGAATCAACTTAATTTCTAGACCAAGAGATTGTGTAGAAATTAAGAGGATCCTATTTAGGGGTTTTTCCAATCAAATTGAATCTATTAATCAATTGGCTAAAGACTTTAGTCGATTGATTAATTGATTACTCTTGAGGACCATTTGAGAGAGGACTCAAGGACTTTAGAGGGAAACTTAAGCTTGCATGTTATTCTCTATAGCTTCGTAGTTGCATTAGTGTCGTGTCTTTCCCGAGTTCATGCGAGTAACCCAAGCTCTAGTGTTTTCTCCATTATATTAATTCTCTTACTTGATTACTAGTTGTTATTCTCTAGTTAGTTGTTAATTGGTAACTCTTCACTCTTAAAGCCCCAAAAATCCTTCACTTGAGTAGTTTTAGACTTAATAGACCTTAGTCAATCCCAATTTCCTTGTAGTTCGACCCTTGACTTGCCTTTACTACGTTCATAATAGTTGCTCGTTAGGTTTATAAATTTTGTTTGCTAAGAGGTTCTTAGTGCCTCAACGACACACTAAAAACCTCTTATCAATGAGGAAAGACCTGTGAAGATTGTGGACAAGAAGGTGCATAGTACACGCAATAAGGATGTGAGTATCATGAAAGTACTTTGGTCTAACAATGAGTCCGAGGAGGCAACATGGGAAGCCGAGGATGATATGACGAAGAAGTATCCTGATTTTTTTATTGAGGTGGGTGACAAGGGTGTAACTCGTTTTCTTTAAGAGGGGTAGAATGCTTACTTTTGAGATTTGCACACGTTGGTGCAAAATGACGCGTCCATGAGTGACACATTTGAGGTTGGGTTGGTAAATTGTGCACATGTGTGACACAAGCTTTTCCGAGTTTTCATTTTTGAAAAGTTTAAGTATAAATTTTTTCCAAACGATTTAGTTTTTCCTGCCAAATTTCGGGACGAAACTTATTTTAAGAGGGGTAGATTGTAATCCCCCGTAATTTTATGAATTTTATAATTATATTTAAAGTATATTTATGATCATTTTCAAACTTATTTTATTTAATTATCTAGGTATTGACTATTTTAAAAGTCAAATGATTATTTGAATGTTTTAAATGAGCATTAATATTTATTTAGTTGCATTTAAGTATTGTATATTTTATTTAACGGTTTTGGGTCGTGTTTAAAATGATTTTAAATGTTGGGTTGAGGAGCCCAACCAATTTGTTTAAGTTTCATGATCAACTTATGCCCAAATCTAAAGCCTAACCTAATTGTCATAGGTTTTAGGAAAAACCTATAAATATCCCCCAAACCCCTTATTTGAACACTTTTTATTTTCTCTCCTCTCTCTCCCTCACAATCGGCGCCCCCTCCCTCTCCTTTCCTCTCCTTCGCTTTTCGGGCGAGCCACCACTCGCCACCTCTCTCTTTTCTTCCCTCCTTGATGCCGCAGCAGCAGCCATCCGCACCCCACTCTTCGTCTGCAGCAGCAGCCACCCGCACCCACTCTTCGTCTGCCAGCAGACGCGCAACACCAGCCGCACGTAACTGCACGCGCCACCACAAGCCACGCGCCTTCATACGTGTTTCCCCTTCGTTCTTTTCCGGTTTTCTTCGGTTATTTCTTAACCCTTATCCTCTATTTTAATGTTTAAATTATAGTTAATGTTAAAGTTATAGTTTTTATTAATTTTTTTATATGTTTTTATAATAAAGTTGAAAACTTTATTATTCGATTATTAAAAATTTAATTTTTAATTTATTATGAATATAAATTATAATTTCAGATTTATTATTATTGGTTTAAAGTGAGTTTTAAGTATTAAATTAATGATTTTGGAGGTTTTAAAGCATAGATTTATGAGTATTATATTAAAGGTCGTTAAAGGTTGGAACTTTAATATATTAAAAAGTATTTTAAAATGCGTTTTGAAGCGTTTTAAAATAAGTTATATTGCTGTGAATTAATTAGCATATTAATTTATTGTTGTATTATTATTTTGATAGGTGGAGAATTTACTTTAGGCGACTTTTAGAATTCTAAAGTAGCCTGGCCTCTCACTTTGTCTACGCAAGGTACGTACATGTCCTTATGTGTTAGACTAGTATCATGTCCTAAGGATTAGGATTATTTATAGTATCATGTATAGGGAACCCTTTTATGGTTCATACGTGGCTAGTGAATTGGAATTACGTGTTGTTGAGCATGTTAATTGCCTTTATGTTTTATTACTTGATTGAATGGATGTTTGATTCAAGCATGTTTGGGAAGGGAAGTTTATTTATTAATTCACATGAAGGATTAATATTATCTTATTGTTGGATTGTGATTTTGGTATTGTTTCCCTTATTGGATATTTTATTACTCTCAATGGCCAAGGACTTTATGAGTAAGTTGGATCATTATTGGATATGGTTATTTTACTACTTTGCAAAGACCGAGGGCTTTGTAGGGTATGTATATTTATTGGACTTTCGATTGTTGATTTAAGTCAACAAATAAATTTGGAGGATTAATTCTTGGTCAATTGGAATTGTTTGATCACTTATTTAATCATAAGATAAAAGAGGAATATTTATTGTATTCATGTTATGTATTGGTTGTCTGTTTACAGTCCAACATCGAATAACTCACTAATACTTAAACTGAAAGTGAATAACATTAGCTTTAGACTAGTGCGCGTCTGAAGTTCTGGACTAGTATGAGTTGGTGTACATGATGGTAGCATATGGCTTTTGTTTGCGTCGGATTGATCACCGTACCCTATTTTTATTTTTAAAGGTTCCTCGATATCGTTGGTCAAGGGGTTACGGAGTCGCGCCCGTAACTCGGTCTTTCATTTTTAAGACTGGTTGGACAACTCGATCCATTGTCTATTCAATTTATTAAATATTTATCATGTTGTATGTCTTATAGTCATGTCTTATTTTAAGAGTTGAAGCCTGATAGTATTTTTATTGATCATGTTTGGTTGTTCATTAGTATCATGATTAGGTTTCGTGTTTTATTTGTTTATGTATGTACTCAGCCTTGCTGATTACGTGCTTTTCTGTGTGTTGATCATGGCTGTGCCTATTGATCCTGTGATGACCCTTTATTGGCGAGCAGTTTTGAATATTTGCCTACAGGTTTGAAGGCATGATGCATCATCTCAATATTCATTTGGGACTTGGGAGCGTTGTTGAGAGATCATTTTATTATTTTATTGTCTCCTACCTTTACGTTATTTTAATTAAGTTATTTTATGGATTATTTATTTTTAAATGTTTTGATTTGATTTGAATTACTTTCGAGGTTTGAAGTTTAGTTTGAGAATTATATTATTTAAGTATTTAATAAAGTATATTTAATGTTTTTCCGCGGCAATACTCTGAGTAAGCCAATATGTTTTCACACGGGCGATAATGTCTTGATGATTCTCTATTTTAGTTTGGGAAATATATGTTTTATGAAGAGAGAAATGTCGGGATGTTACAAAAAACTTAAACGAGACTAAGAAAAATTATAATTCTATGAGAAATTCTAGTCTAAGTTAAAAGTATGTCTGCAGTGTGGGGTGTCATTATATTAGTATCTATATATTAAAAAGCATAAGCAAGGAATGCAATCCGCCACGTGTCACCATCCCTCTTTGAATGACACTCTATTAATTTCATTCTCATATAATAAAAAAATATCAACGTAAAGATTTAAACCCGTGACCTTGAGTATGGAATAAGGAGTTCTAACCACTACTCCAACATGTTATTAGTGCTTCTTTTATCAAACTCAATAATGATGTATAGATAGACACTAAGAGTTAAGTTGTAAATTTATAAGATGCATATTGTAAATGAGAAGACTTTTATATATATATAGTTTTTCATACTACATGACATCAACTTTTATATATAATTTTTCACACTACATGACATCAATTATTTTAACTATTATTACATTTTGTACACAAAAATCCCGAGCATCGCCAGGGCCTAAATCCTAGTTATGTGTTAATAATCCGTGAAGTTCAAATTTACTAATTTGCTCTATTATTTCTTGTTTTAGCTAATATAATGTAGTTACATAAAAGTTATATAAACTTGGCTTAAATGTCTACCCAATGATATTTAATTACTACTCACTAAGGTCTTCACGTGCACATTCAGTGTTCAACCTCATTGTTAAAAGTTCTATTTAAAAACAAATCTATGTCATATAATATATGTAATGGATTATTTTAAATATTCAACTTAAAATAAAAACAATAAAAAATTAAACATAAACATAAACAAAGTCCTCCCTCCATTTTTGAAAAAGAATCTACTTTTTTAAAAATAAATATGAGAAAAAGTGAGTTGTGTGATGAATTGGGTGGTTCGATAGTAAAAGAATCTAATGTAAGACCATGTAAAAAATTTGTGTAGTAAATATGTGGTTCTTGTAGGGTAAAATGGAAAAAGAAAACTGCTCAATATGCATGAAAAGGATTTGAAATAGGAAGAACTTTTAAAAATGGGCTAAAATGAAATACATGAAAAACAAAAAGAAATAGTGTAAAATAATTTAGCTCTAATTCAAGGTAAGACAACTATGTAGAAATTCGTAAGCTTAACTAATATTCGGGCCCAGGCGATACTCTGGGGTTTATACATTATGTTTTAGTACTTTAAGACAAATAAAATTTGTTGTAGAAAGATGTTAGTAAAATGTTATAAAGTAGAAGTTCTATTCATAAATGCAATTAAAATGTTGTAACTTAATTATTGTTTTTCATTGAAAACATATAATATAATTATTAGTTTTGATAAAAGGAGCAACAATAATTTAGTGGCGCAATGGTTAGAGCATTTACCTTTCACACTTGAGGTCGCGGGTTCGAAGCTTCTCATAGACATTTTGCACTTTTTTATGAGAATAACGTTGATAAATATTGTTGAAACGAAGGGAGCGTGAAACGTGGCAGATTGCAATCCATGCTTACGCTTTTTAATATAGATAGATAGATAGATGCTCGAACTTATGATTACTAAATGTCAAAGTGATAATCCTAAGTCCCTAACATATCTAGTGTATAGTGTGTGATAGATTTACACAAAAAATAAATGGAATTACACAAACCTATAATTAATTGGAAAGTTTTTAAAAGGGATCACTAAACTTTCTTGTTTTGATCGTTTTGTATAGCTATTTTTTTATCATTTGGTATAAATAAATTTCGCTTCAAACATTTTAATTGATTTATATTTGATAAGATTTTGAAAAAAATTTTAAAAATATTCATCTTAAGAATACTATATTGTCTACGATTTTCAATTAAATAATCTTATAAAAAATTCAAAATATGTGTTCCATATTCGTATATTGATTAGATAAATCACATCTAGGTGATTTTTTTAATTACCAAAAACTGATAAAAATTTGTTCTATATCATTAAAGTAAAGTAATTAGGGGATAGCCTCACTCCAAATTCTCATTACTCTCCTCTCATTCTATTTCGCCAAAATCCATTTCGACTTCAAGACTATCCATTGGTTATTCAGAATAATCTAGAAAAATTGAAGATTATTTTTAGACTTAAAGATCCAGAGAAAGTATGTAAATATATCCTACGAAAATCATATTAGATACCCCCGATATTTTCTTTTAATATGGACATTTTTCCATTTATTCATATATGTTAGATTCGTCTACCTACTTATTGCACATTCTCTTAACTTGTGTCTCCTTATTCACTTTATTCTTACTTTTACTATCATTAATACTATCTCTACCTTGTACACTTTTTTTGTGTTCCGCGTAAAAAGCAGACGTCCTATTAAAAAAATATGGAGGAGTATTCTTATTGGTAGTATGATATTGTATGATTGGGAAATTACAATCTTAATCATTTTTGTCTGCCATTTCCTATTCCATTTTTTGTCCAATCTGTCAAACCCTTTACGATTTATTAATCATCTTCCTCACAAACTAAAACAAACCCCTTCATTATCTTAATCACATATCCTAAAACAACTACTGGGTATTGACAGATTTCTCTAATTTCTAAACTCTAAATAATTTATTGGCTACTATATTGTTTCCGTGAATAGTGGCTCATATTGACTTATATTGGACCATGATATAATTTATTGGCTCAATTACATCTTGTTTTCTAAGTTATTATATATTCCCTCCCTTTTTTTAATATGTACATTTTTCTATTTTTGATTGTTTTTTTAAATTGGTACGCTTCCCATAAATGGAAGGTTGACCCACCTAATTAATACACTTCTCTCCTACTTTTTCTTTCCTTCTCTCCAAGTCCCCACCCTTTTCAATTTTTCCTTACTTTTACTATCATTTCTCTTACTTTTGCACTTTTTCCTTAATTTTACTATCCTTCTCTCTTGCTTTTGCACCTTTTCCTTGGTCCGCACGCAAAAGCAAATGTACATTTAAAAAAACGGAGGGAGTATTATATTGGCTCACTCATGATATATTCCTTAATGCTCATCCGTTAATAGTGGCTCAAATTGACTTGAGAGATTATTGTTTACAAAGTTAATATTGGCTCATAAGTTAACAAATTGTATCAAATATCTTTCAAAGAATTTGTTCCCATTTAAGAGGAGAGGCAGCATCTGAAAATTTTCAATCAAAAGTTAGGTGGTCTATACTATTTTTAGTGTGGACCAGGTCCACCCAAGAGTTTCTCCCATTGGTGCATGATTTAAGCTCTTAATGATGGAAAATTTCTTTGATTTCCACAATCTTTTCAACTTTAAACTTCATCGCAAGTTATTCCATACACCTTGGAGTACACAGCTCTGTGCACTCCCAAGGGTATTTTATGTAAATACATCAAAGAGCTTGGGGGTAAAGGTTAGCACTATCCAAACACGTCATCTTCAAGCAGACTTCCATGGCAGCTCTCCGTTGAAGCACAGCAACAGAGCTCGGTTCGAAGAGCTCCATTGAAGCCACCGCAAATGGAGCAGCCGGTTATGAAACGGACGGCTCGTTCGTCGGATTTCGCCGGAATTTACCCAATCACTTCTTCAGTTTTTTTCCCTGATTTTTGGTCTGATTTCAAGTGCAATTTCAAAGATATAAGAATAAACAAAAAACCTTGACAACTGCGGATGATAATCGATGCTTAGGAGGAGGCTTGTCCTTTTTAATACATCATGTCAGCCTAAGATTAATGAATATATTCAAGAATGCTGCAAAACAAAAGATAGTTCATGGGACAGTAAACAAAAGGAGAGAGAGATACTAAGCAAATTAATCTCAGTATTTTAGGTGGATTGAAAACAGGAATCTAAATTTGGAAAGGAAAACTCATACTCATCTGGACAATTTTCATTAGGCTAAGTCATACTTATTTAAAGTCATACTCATTTGGAAAACTCATACTCATTTGGAAAATCCTTATTAGGGTAACTCATACTCATTTAGCTAAGTCATGCTCATTTGGAAAAATCATACTCATTTGGAAGTCATACTCATTTGGGAAACTCATAGAAAAAACTCATACTCATTTGGGTTCATACTCATTTAAGTAATTCATAGTCATTTAAAATATTCATACCCATTTGGCTTCGTACTCATTTTGAATATACATACTCATTTTGACCAACTCATACTCATTATGCTTTGTACTCATTTTGACCAACTCATACTCATTTTGCTTCGTACTCATTTTGACCAACTCATACTCATTTTGCTTCGTACTCATTTTGACCAACTCATACTCATTTTGCTTCGTACTCATTCTGACTAACTCATACTCATTTGGTGTACGTAGAGGTACGTACACCAAGGTGTACCTTTTACCTTCTCAAACTTCATTAATCCTTTGTACTCTAGATACTTCGCTTGAATTATAGTGAAATGAGCAAAGCAACTGAACAATCAAGTTCCTCCTGCAATTTTTCATTGTTGAAAGAGGTATTCACCATTTTTACATTTCTCGATTATCTCTCAATTTATCTCCTTTTGTTAATCTATAATCCTTATTTTGGAAATTATTTGCTCAAAACTCACATATCACTCATTTAAGCAAATGAGAAGAATTATTTTGCTTTGTGAATTTTTCCTATTTAACATTTTTGCTTTTCTCAAGAGTACAAATTAATTCTGTTCATTTGCACAAATGAGCTGATGTTTATTTAATAAAATTGAAAGATTTGCTCATTTGAGCAACTTAATAAAATCAAATTGCTTTAGGAGAAAAATTATGTTCATTTCCTCATATGAGCATTTTGAATGAACTTATTTTGCTTAGCAGGAAAAATTCTGCTCATTTTTTTTAAAGAGCATGTTCTGCTTTCTTCAAAACTATTTGCTTATTTTTCACAGATGGACGTTTTATTTTCTCTCAGGACATTCACTCATTTTCCTTTAGCTTATTTGCGCAAATGAGCAATATTTTGTAAGGTCAAAAATCATTGATTCTATTCGATTCACAATACAAATCAATTCACCTAAATTCTGATTTCCCATTGATTCTATGATAATGTCTTGAGGTATTAGGTCCGCCATTGTTGAACTTTGAATCTTCAATTTTCGAGTTGATGAGTACCAAAAATTTTTAAATATTTCTTGAAAAGAATGTCGTATTCACCAATTTGTTATCATAAATCTATAAAGTCCGCAATAATTCTAGCTATAATTGTTCCAATTGTGGAGTTTGGGTATTTTGTCTCAAAGTTAGTTGATGCTTAAAAACCAGGGGCGAATCGGAGCTGATGCAGGTAGGGCTGTGCACAAGTTCCAAATCGGACCGGACCGAAACCGGTTGGATCTGTGGACCGAAATTTTCGATTTTGGTGGACCGGGGACAGGACCAGAAAATTCAGGCCCGATCTTGGTCCAAACCTGAAAAATCAGGTCCGGTCCAGGTCTGGACCTATTTGGACCTATTTTGTGATTTTCCATGTTTTTTTCTTTAAAATCTTTTATTTTCTTTTCTGAAATTTTCGACGTGTTTCATGAAGATGATCGTATTACTCATATCTATATAATATCATAGACTCCAATGCAGACACAAAACGACTAACCATATTCCATCTTGCAGATTTGTACTAAAGTTTTATATTTAACGAATTCTTGTATGAATTTTTAGATATATATGCATAACTCCTCTAAATGAAAACCTATCTTAAATTTATTAACGCAATGTAACATGGCAACCATTAAATTCATTATAAATAAAATAATAGATTAGTTCAGGTCTTCAGGTTTGACTCGGTTTTTTCAGGTCTTGGACCGAACCGGACCTGAAACCCGAAATCTCAATATTTTGCGGACCGAAGATCGGACCTGAATTTTCGAACCGGTCAGGTCCAAATTTAGGTCCGGACCTGTCTAAAATCAAGTCTGGACCAAAATTTGCACACCCTTAGATGCAGGGGATGTAAAATTTCTCGTTTTTGTCTTTTATGCCCATACTAGCATACTCTTGGGGTTCTGATTTGTTACGAATATGCTACCTCATATATCATGAGCATGGTACACCTAGATGTAATTAGCATGATCCGCTGCTTTTACCGAAGAGGTTGACTTTGAAATATGATGTACTCGTTAGTCTGTTATGGACCAGTAAAGTTTGCATCGAATTGGGCTCAACTCTCAATTACGAAGTAGAATTTCAAACAATCAAAAGCCCAAATAGTTATAGAACAAATTGTCAAGTTTGAGACCCACAAAACCGAACCAACAATCAATGACAATCAGTAACCAGACCCAGAATTAATATCTCTCAGTCTCAGAAGGCCAATTCGATGACAACTTCTGCATTCATAAATCCTTGTAAGATCTCCATTTCCATTTCCATTTCCATTTCCAACAATTTGAACTTAAGAACTCAGCAACTTGTTCAAATTCACACTAAATCCACTCTAATTACCCATACTGATCATACCGCTCTTCAAATTACACGCCCCAGAAGAATCAGAGCAGTTATGTCAATGGAAGCTGCTGATGTTGGTGCTGCCCCTTCTTCTGACTCGATGAACAATCTTCTCTTTGTTGAAATGGGAGTTGGTTATGATCAACATGGGTAATTGGGTTCCTCCTTTATGTCATTATTTGTTCTTTGTTTAAGATTATGTTGAGATGGTAATAACTTAAAACATGAATTGTTGTTATTGGTGTTTTCTATATTCAGGCAGGATGTGACTGCTGCTGCGATGCGGGCGTGTAAGGATGCTATTTCTTCCAATTCTATCCCTGCTTTTCGTAGAGGTTATCTTTTTCTCCATCTATTTGAAATGGGTTTTGTTGATGTGTTTCTTTGGTGGGGGTGCAGAAGCAAATTTAAAATGTATAGATTGAGTAAATATAAATGAGAGTTGGAAATATGGCAGGATGAGTAGTAAAAAAAGACACAATATGGGAAAAAACCCTCACATAGAGGTAAATAACCCATGGATGATAACGAGCACCGGAAATTCTTTTTTCGTGCATACCCACACGATCAATCGATGGACGAGGAAATTGCGTGAATGACGAGAACCCTAATAAAAAAATAGGAGAGTACAAGAACACTGTGAATAATACAAAATGTATAAGTAAAACTCTCACTATAAACTCACTAGGAGTAATTAAAGAAAATAGTGGAATAATTAGGGAGATTGTATACAAGGAAGGTGTAGGAAGGAAGGCTTGTATAATGTATGGCTTCTTGTAGGTAGTGTTGGTTTGATCTCCCAAATGTATGTGTGTATGCTGGATAATTCAAGCAAGAGCACACAATACCCCTTAATCGCGGTGAAATTAGCCGGCAATGATGAGCATATGTTTGAGAACTTTCTAGCTCCAATATAACTAGAAAATTATAGTATCACGTGGATTTGCTCTAATTCCCCTGAGCACTTTCTAGATAAATCATGAGCAATCATTAATTCTCCATCAAGCAACTCTAGAACTTACAATACATAATGTAAGTTAACTTGGGTTTTAGGTTTAATGGAATTTGGGTCACCAACCCAATATGGGAGGTGGGTGGTTTGGAAATAATTTGACATTTTTGAGAAGACTAAACTGGAATAAGAAGGATTCACCGAATAAGATCCTTGTCTTATTTTTCGGAAGAAAGGAGGATTGAGACAAAATCAAAATCGATGAAACTGGAAAGACCCAAGTGAATGGAAAGGATAAAGTCTAGTGGGGATCACTGGTGGAGAGAGGGGGTGGCTGGTGGGGGCAGTCGCCCGCTCAACGTCAAATTTTTTTAATGTAAATATAGTATTTAATGTAGTTTAATATTACTAAATAGGCTTAGTTTAGTTGGTTTTTAATCACAAATAGAGTATACAACTCATAAAACCTAGGTTCAACTCTCCATACCATCATTTTTTCCCTTTCATACCATTTGATTTTCAAATTGTTAATTTTAGCCCTAATCGAAAAATTCCTGGCTCCGCTATTGGTGGGGATGGTGCTTCGTATGCAAGACCATTCTGTAATTTCACATATTGAGTCTCCGTTTGTTTTAATATAAAATAATTTTCATGAAAAATCTCTTTTCAAAGAAAACAATTATCAATGGAAAACATAATTTTAGTAAAAGTTATCCTTTCTTTGTTTGATTGAAAAATAAAGTAAAAGAGAAGGAAATATGGGAGGAGAATAAAGAGAAGTAGGGAGTGAAGAGAAAATGTGCATACCTTCCTTACACAATGAAATTTGGTTTCCTTCTTCTAAAAGCATTTTCCACCCTTAGGATAATTGTTTTCCATCCCTTACCAAACATGGCAAACAACAAAGCAAATGTAAAGACGGAGGAAAATCTTTTTCCAAAAAAATGGTTTTCCACCAAAACAAACGGAGCCTGAATCGTTTGGGAAACTTCCTAGAATTTGTGTTGTGGGTAAATACTAAATAGTAAAGAATGTATTGTTTTCATGTTACATTTTTCGGCTTGTTGGTGTAGTTATATACTTTAGATGACCAAAGGAGGGAATAGGATAGCTATTAACTGTGTCCTGTATTGAACTATCAGTAAAAAGATGTACACTTCATTTTCAATTTTCCGTAGAAGAGTTGAATATCTTGTTGTCTTATCATCGATGGTAATACGCCACACTCTCACACCCTTACGTTATTAGGTCAACTAAGATGCTTAGGTGCATGTATGAAGCATAAGCAAGCTTCTTAGCTGATTGCCTTTTAAGGGATACTACCTCCGTTCCAAGTTTATTGCAACATAGGGGGTTGGCACATTTATTAAGAAGAGCAAAAAAGTGGGCCATCTTCCCCACTTGCATCATGTGATTAATAAGTAATGAAGAGAGAGAAAGGTTGCACATGTGATCTTTTTGGTGATTAAAATGGAAAGATTGCAATTAATATGAAATTGTCAAATAAGGTAAAGGTTGCAATACACTTGGAACGGAGGTAGTATATTCTAATGCAGAAGAAGAGAGTTTCTTGGAGATACTAAAACACACAAAAATTGCGCTCAACTATTATTCTCTCCTCTTTTAAAATATACGATTACATTTTATTTTTGAAACGTCTTGAACCTTTGGTTTTTTAGTCACTCTTTAGATTTAGTAATTATCTTGGTCTTCTTTACTTAGTTTTGGTATTTCTACTCCCAGTCGACGGACATGATTCCTTGTTCAAAAGCATAACCCTGTTTGTTATATTCTGGCTATGCTCTAGGCAGAATATGTTTGATTATGAAATATGATGATAGATTAAGCTTTACTTAAGTTAACTTAGATACAGAATTCACCACTAAGTCAAATTAAGGTCTCAAGAACACCACTTGATTCAAGCTTAAAATCAAGCTAGCATAGGCGCCTAGATTAATTGAGAATTAATCAAAGCAAAATAAAACTCAAAAGTTTCAATGTATAAACGTCTAAGATCATTTTATTCAAATGAAAATGTGCCCTTTAAATACATGTCCTTGACTCTCTAAAAGATAAATGCTGAAAATAAAAGTAATTAAACTAATTAAACTAAAAACCTATCCTAACTAGGGTTGAAGTCGATCCTTGCTCATACTCTATCATTTTGGACGGTCATGTGACCATTTTCCTTGATGTTCTCACTTATCCCTTTAAAGTAGGAAACCAAACCCTAAAATGATTAGGTTAGACGCCTAAGATGAGCTTTGGAGGGATAATGATTCCTTTTGCTTGATCTCTTAGCTTTGGCCGCCCATTTTGTGTAGAAGATAGAACTTGGCCGCCCATTTTGTGTAAAGATAGAAGTTCCTTCCTATCCTTATCTCTAGTTGATCTTTAGGCGCCATTTTCTTTGCTTCACTCGTCCATGCTTCATTATGCAACCCTAGTTGACTTTCTACTTACTAGAAATGAAATTACAACTCAACTAAGACTTTCCTAGTTAATCTAATATGACATTAAATTAACTAAGAGTACATTTTATTAACTAGACTCCTAATAAAGCAATAAAGATAGTAACGTAGTCAATAATTATTTAACTAAGCTAAGGACACTTTCAAGGGACTTAAAGGACTCAATAGTTTTAAGGGAATTCAGAACATCCCTTAGCACACAAGCAACCATGTTCTTGGTCTTGGAATCAATGGAGCTAGATGGACCTCCATCACTGTTCACTGAGCTGCTTGTTGATGAAATATCTTAGCATCTGGGCATTGAAAGTCAAATACTTAGCTTTGTAAACAGTATATCATTTGTCATCCTATATCTCTCCCTTTGAGATAAACAAGTTAGCAATTTCAGAATTCTATCTTAGTCAAGATTCTAGATACTTGGATAAAAATGTAAGAACTAATTTAAGATGGTGCTTTGATGGGAATAATGGATTTTTGATCATTATTTCGTTAGAAGAGGATTTCAATAAATTCAAAAGGAGAGAGCAAGAAGAGAAAGTCACAGATCATTAAATAAGGATCCCTAACAACCATGTCAATACACTGATCCAAGTATCATTTGAGTGCAAGGCCCAACTTATTGGGCAGGTATAGAACTATGAAAAGGGGCTATAAGTATATAACACAAATCAGACCTTTTGTTCTTTTTTGTTTTGACTCTCTTTATTTGGTCTTAAAAACTGATAAATGAGTAACTGCTGGGGTGTTGGATACATTTGTTGTATACCATGAGCGACTCTGACTGCTCCCTGTGATATTCGAATGAAGTGTTAATATTCTCAACATTTTGAAATTATAGGATTATGAATATTTAATATTTGTGAGTGCTATTGTTATCTTTTGCCTTACAAGCTGTAATGTTAATGTAATAGCAGGGTCTATACCAGGAGTTTCATTTGAACAAATGAAACTGCAAATCAAGCTGGGAGTGCCCCAACCTCTCCAGCAAGCTTTGGACATTGAGAGGGTTAAATCTGTGTTCCCGTAGTAAGTGCTGTCTTTGCTTGATTAGAGTGTGTTCTTTTCACCTTAAAAAAATGAGTTTCAATTCCAATAAGTTCAAATAAATTCCATTAAGTTCTATTAAGCTCAAATAAATTCCAATAAGTCCTTATAAGTTCCAATAATGTCGAATAAGACCTTAAAATGTCCGATTGGTTTGGATAAGTTCCCATAAGGTTAGATATGTTTGTTTCAGATAAGTTCATAAGGTCGGAAATAAGAACACAGGCTCTTCACCGCATTCATAGAGACTGTTCTATCCGGTCTCTTAGAAGTTGGGTATATGGTCTCCAAGAAATGCACTCTTTCATACATTGCAAGGCATTAGGCATTTCTGAGACTTCAAGTAGTTGATCTGGTCATCTAATAGTGAACTATGAAGTATGAGATGTCTTGGCTGCATAGAATGACTTTATTTCCTTCTTATTCTTTACTGAAAAGCATCACTCTGCAATCAACGAGGTGCTACTTTGGTTACTTAGTATGAAAGCAACTTCATCATATAGAAAACTTTAGGTGCCTTTACTATCGAAAAGTATCGAGGTTTTATCTGGCAAGTTGTTTCATTAATACTGGGTCTATTCCAGCATGTTGAGTTCTGTCTTTCGTTGTTTAAGCAGTGTTTACTGAGGTTTATGTTATGTGCACAAAATTGGTGTGTCACGTCCCACAAATGCTGAAGAAATGTCGCTAACAGTACCTTATGCTCTTCCTCCTCATTTGTTGTTTTCTGCAACTGCAGTGGAAAAATCCTCAATGTTGAAGTTGTAGATGGTGGACTCATATGCTCAAGTGGTGTTCATGTAGAAGAAATGGGAGATAAAAATGATGATTGCTACATTGTTAATGCAGCTGTTTATGTCGGTTACTAAGTACTACATCTTGTCATACTTTTGACATTATGAGGTTAGTTGTCATTTGACACTCCGCTATGCAAAAGATGATAGATTTCCTAACCTTTACTTATTAAACGCCTGTTAGGGTTGTTTGAAAAAGCATATAGTGTTTCTAGAGTTAATTTCCTATTTCCGATGGACTGTTTAGGTTTCTGCTTCTAGAGTTTTAGTATGCTCTGTGATTATTTTATGTCATTTTCTGTTTCCCTATATATGGAAAGCATGTTTTCTGCTTCTTAAGGTTATATATCGTTCTCTTAATCTCGTATTAGGGTTTTGGACACTAGTGAGTACCTTTCGTGCAGAAGTACGCCAGAGCTTGTTGAAGGAAGAAGATGGACTTACTGTATGTTAGTCGTTTCTATTAAAAGCTCTTCCTTAGTGCGAGAATCAATCTCTCTGCATGCATCAGTGTTTTCTACGTTCTCAGACTTTGATGTACTTTATAATTTACAAGATCATGAATTGGGCTAAGTTGTCTTTCTGATACCTATTGACGTCTTTTTGAGTGTTCATATATTATTAAAATTGGACAATGTATAATCAACTTGCCTTGTTTTGCAAGAAAGTAAAAGTCCAACAAAATAAAAAACAATCATAAAGCCTTTGTTCCAAAAATATTTGGGGTCAGTTAACATCCAAAGTCGGAAACCAAAAAATTTGGAGTCCAATAAGCTATGACCATTTTGAGGATTCAACTTCATACATCCATTATACAAGCATAATATAGCATCAAATACTTGCTCAACGAATTTTTAAGTTATGTACAACAATAGCTATAAGAGCATGTTTAATGATAGCAGGAAAAGGAAACTTTATACATCATTTTTACCCCCTCTGCCCTATACTAGTTTTCAACTTAGCAAAAATAAAGGAATGATGGGACATCATTTTATACATGTCTTCACCACATTTTATACTTCAAGCCAATCACAGTTCAGTTTTGTGGTAATCGATAACCATTGTATAATAATAAAATTTGACCATTATTTTTGGATGATTTTGGAACGAAAAGTTTGACAATTAATATAGGCTGGAGGGAGAATGATAGGTCTACCCTCCTCCCCCACAAAAAAATCACTGTATTATTCATTTA
Organism: Patellifolia procumbens; assembly: GCA_947645195.1. Classification (NCBI taxonomy): domain Eukaryota; kingdom Viridiplantae; phylum Streptophyta; class Magnoliopsida; order Caryophyllales; family Amaranthaceae; genus Patellifolia; species Patellifolia procumbens. The sequence goes on from CANSGD010000412.1 coordinate 337,620, forward strand.
TTTGTGTGCATATTTACTGCTGTTTTGAGAGTCTTAAACTCTCTTCTATAAAAGTAGAAAGCAGATGAATGTGTACGACATAGGCCAATAGGCCGGAAAAATGCTTCTGACACCTCCGTTTCTGGACGCATTTCTGGACGCTTGAGGGGATCTGCAAAAGAAATGAAACCATTTGAAGACAGTTGGAAGAGTGACGGTCTCTCAAATTTCTAAGCACTTGACCCTTATTCTTCTATCATGTTATTTTGTACTCTAATTTTTAAATGGGAGGTTGAGTATAGTTAAGTTAGCAATTTGTGTGCTGATATTGCTTGATTATTAAGCATTCAAAGGTGATGCTGGTGGTAGAATTTGAGTCATAGAAAACTTGATGTTGCGGCTAGTGGTTCAATAGTCAATACACATCCACCCTCATTTGCTTGTCTTGTTATTTGCCATTTTCGTGATGGATGATCTGATGTGAAGAATAAGACTTCTTATGCCGAACCTAATATATTACTATTTGGTTGAAAAACTATCTATATATATGGATAGTTTTCATCACCTTTCTTTTTTAGTCTATTTTGTAATTTGTAAGATGGGGATTTTTTCACCATCTACCTCTAATAATATAGTATCATACTTCCTTCTTTCCATAATTAGTTGCAAGAGCCAAGAGGGGGATCACAAGTTTTCAGTAGTGCATGTGAAGAGAAGAGAGAGAGAGTAATAAAAAGAGGGAACTCATGTGATGAGAAGATAGATGGAGATTGGAGAGACATTACCATATTAAGCGATGTTGCAAACTTCCAAAAAGGCAAGTGTTACTACTAAATTGGATCGGAGGAATCAATTTATAACAAGCTTATGGTAGTGCCAGATGAGAAATGGCTGGGATTGGGAAATACAACTTGAAATGTGAGTGATATGCTGAAATTGAGATTTAAAGAATAATCAACCTCGGTAAATTTCTTAGAGTAGTGTGGGAAGCACATGAGAAAATATTCTGTATTGCACCTTAGGAACATACAGCATACAACACTATGAACAACATATTGTCACTCATCTTCGAGAGCGACATACCAAACTAGGAATATTAATCTCTTACCAACAGATCTATGAACTCCTTATTTCCTCTAGTGAAGTACTAAAACATGAAGCATCAAATATATCTTTTTCTTTTTCCTTTTTTACCCTTTCCTTTGCTACCATCATAATGAATTGATAATTAGTCAATCTGCAACCTAAAGAAAGAACAAAAAGACTTTGTTCAGAGTCTGTGGGGGAAATTCACATGATTAGAGCGGCATATAGAAGTTCATTCCAGGTGTCTGGCAATCCAGGGAGGCACCAGTGGCTGCAGTCTAGGCCCGCATGTTCGCCACTGTAGGTCTCGGGATGAGCATCTTTCCGCAGCTGTGACAGCGTTGTTATGTCAAGCAGGTAAACGGGTTTTTTCATTGTGCTCAGTACTTTCCTCACTGTGTCTGCCGCTGGAGGCGAGCCTGCAGGGTATATTGGACCTGACAACGGTTCTGCTTCTCCACTGCAGCTCTTTGTAGCCCCATGCCATTCTCTGGGACTGTGTTACAGCAGAATATTTGCGTTACTCAATCATTCTAATACTTGTATCTGTAATCTGAATACGAATTTACTGTTTTCTTACAAGTATCTGATTAGAAACAGAAAATACAACAGAATGATTGATTTTGATAACTTCCAGGGTTGGTTGTCTGTAAAGACAATCATATGGATGGGAGGTGGAGACAAATCTTTGCTGAAATATATTATTTATGATTCTACCAAAAGTTGCTGCAGTAATAACATGTTGTCTATTGGTACTACACCATATACTCCCTTTGTCCTCTAATAATTGTTCTAGTTTAACTTGTACATTTGTTCACGCATAATTCTGACCATTTATTTTCTTCACTGTCTACGAGTATGGTTTATGAGAATGCAATTAACCTCCCGTCCCCCCCACCGCATCACTGGAGGACTAATACTGTAGTGCTGGGCTGTTGCCAATCTCGCAGTGATGGTACTTAAACTGCAGTGCGGGAGTGTTGCTATCTTTGCACTAGTACATGTTATTTCTTTTCCCCTTTATGTGTGTAACTAAACGTTATCTTCCTTCCAAAATAAATGTATATGTCTGAGTGGGCTCCTTGTTAGTGTGCTGCCTTTTTTTTTTTTTTGGCTGCGTTGTCTTAGTGTGCTAATTAAAGTCTGTCAGAAACCTAACGAGGAAGCCTTATCCTCAGATAAGAGAGGGAAAAGATATAATGGAGAAACGAAGAAATAGACAGAAAGTGAATGATGGATATTCTTGTAGCCTGCTGTTGGGCGCTTAATTCTGTAGGGTACACACACAACTATTATCAGTGGGTAGACCTAGCTACTGGTTGGTGGCTCGAAATGGGCCAGCCAAGAAACCAGGGAGGGCCAGATCATAATGATTTCGATAATGAGCCAGACTGATTCAGGCTTTGGACGGTTGGACCCCTATTTAAGCTTTCTTTACCGAGAATATAAAGCTTACGAAACTGGTTCATTTCACTAGGTTGAGTACGGCCAAAAGAGAAGAAAGGAAATTACAGGCTTTGAAATCGGTTCAGGGTAGCTTCTGAACAGGCCTCGGCTGGGCCGGCCCATGACTCGGTCTACTATTAAGATGAAGGCGACGTGCGGTTTATGGTTGATAAATGATAATTAAGCATGTGAGGGACAAGTGCAAGTAGTTAAGAGTATTATTGGGAAAGAAAAAGAAAAAGGGAAAGGCATTAAAGTGAGAGATCATACTCATAATGAGTGGGAGATATGCCCTGGAAGAAGACTTTTGTTTTGGAGGGATCAACATTGTCATCAACCCATCTGGCCCATGTTGTCAATCCTTTATAGAAGGCGGTTATACGATCCATATCCTTGTACACTTTGGGCCCATCTTGTATATAATCCCATCTGCATTTCACAATCAACAATTTACATTATTATCATAAAAAATCAATGATGAGGCATGATTACATAAGCTCCTAATCTTATATTAAGTGTGATAAACTTCATTTAATAGCTGATTTCGAATTTAAGAACTGAGAGAGATGGGGCCAAATCAACAACGTTGATACTAATACGTTGTAGAAGATATATTCTTGCCCCCCTGCCCCCCTTGGCTACTTGTACGTCTTATGACTCAATTGTTTGTACTCCTTCCGTAACGCATAACTTGCAATGATTAGACATTTCTACTTACACTTTATGTCAAATCGTTGCAAGTAATGCGTTACGGAAGGAGTACTATTCTTTTTAAGTAAAAAATTATGAAAAATTGGTAATTAAGTAAATGTACTACATAGTGAGATAACTTTATTGAGATTTCACGTGACTACTTTTTCCATATATTCTAAAATTTAGTGTCAAAGTTCATAACCTTAAAAGTTTCAGTGTAGAACAATTATGGAGCGGTACGAGTAGCATATTAGGAGATTCAATTCAATCGCGAAAGAGTATAGTTTTGGAAAAGTTTGATTGGAGTAACTTGTTATTACGACTACATCATGGAATAGTACACGTGAAAATTAATTCTAAGCAAGACGAACTATACAATTCTGTTATTATGAGTGAAAGTAACACATGAGAAGTAGGATAAGAAGATAGGTAGATGTAACATACCCTTGGGAAGAACCAGTGTGGAGCCACCAATGCCAAGAATTGAAGATAAGAACATCCATGTCTTTCCAAGCATTACCACTAAGAATGGAGTCTAACTTCAATACTCTTCCAATTGGTTCTTTTATTATGTCTACCAAGTAGGTTGTATGGTAGAGTTGTACGCTCACCCCATATTCCTGCATCATTAGGGATGGCAATTCAGTCCGACTCCGACCCGAGTCCGATTCGATCCGATGGAAAAAGTTCGATCCGAATCCAAAAACATAAAAGTCCGAATGAAATCCGATAGGAGCTGGACCTTAGTAAGATCCGATCCGAATCCGACTAAAATCCGATTATTACTTGTTACCTCATCAACTAATAGATTAAAAATACATTTTAATAGAAATAATCGATTTACATTATAAGAAATTAAGTACTACGTTGAAAAAATTATATTAAAGATGTGTTTTGGTTATGTAATATGGTGATTTAATCCGAATCCGATCCGAGTCCGAAACAATCCGAAGGAAAAAGTCCGAGTCCGAATCCGATAATATATAGTCTAAATCCTAATAGAAGTGTAAAACTCATAGTCCGATTGAAATGGAGCGGACTTGGAGTTTGGTAAGTCCGATCCGAGTCCGATCCATTGTCATTCCTATGCATCATCATTCACCACAATAAAGCTTTCCTATTTTAGTTATCTAGCCCATCAACTTGGTCATATCTTTTGAACTTTAATTGCTAAACTTTTCTAATCCTACCTTTTTACCAATATTTTTTTAGCTAATTTTGGACATGTAAAAAAATATGATGAGATCTTTTGGTTTTGGGGTAGATGTACTTGTTGTTTGTCCAAATTTATTTCTTCATAAAAAAAGTAATAAAGAAAACTAACCAAATAGGCATAAAATCAATCATCATTGTGAAAAAGTGAACTGTTGATTATCAATTTTTAATTGAAAAAGTGGCAAAAAGATTCTAGTTCAATCAACTAAAGCTTCAAATGACAAGATTGATTTTGGTAGGTAGTTAATATATTTGACCTTGAGATAGGTTATGAAGTTCCCCAGTGGTGGTTAATAGATCATAATATGGTTGGTGAGATCTACCATTCCATTCCGTGATAGTTAAGCATATGCTCATGTGGGTAAGGCACCTAATGATCTTGGCTAATGGCAAGTTTATGTGGGCACTTTCTTTATAGTAATAGTTTGCTCTATTTTTTTTTTTTGGAGTTATGTTTACTAACTTTGACCACAATTTTCATTGGTATATTAGGGATCTTTTTAATGTACAATCAATCTTGTTAGATTCATTATAATAAGGAGAAAAGCTTTAATAACAGGTATGATTGTATGAGATTAAAATTTTTATAAAATCTAAAATAAAAACAAGTATTCTAATAACTTTCAATCAAATTGACCAGTCAAATATTACATTATTCTTTACGATATATTGAATTGGATTTGACACTGATCGCTATGTGTATTTCCTAACAAGGATTATCTAAGTTCCAATTCTCAAACTAAGGCTCTGTTTGGCAACATTAGCTAAAATAAAGCTGAATATGATAAGTTAACTGAAATTGAAAAGATACCTATTGAAATTGATAAGGCGTTGAAACTAATAAGGTGTCTAAAAGTGTAAGTCGTTTAGTAGAACTAATTGAAAAGGGTAGCTGAAATTTGATATTATAGTGTAAAATTTAGGTCACCTTATTTTGAAATGAGTATTTTTGACGTCAAGTTACCTTATTTAGAAAATTGCTATTTCAAAATAGTCGCCAAACAGTTCTAGTCAATTAAGTTAGTTTAAATAAATAAGCTCTTTACAACTTTCGTAACATAAAAAATACAATGATTAAACATTTTATACTCACACTTTAAGAAAACTCGTTGCATATTTTATGTTACGCCTATAGTATTATTTAAGTCACCTTATTTCTTGCCAAATACACTCCAAGTTAGAAAGATGTAGCCCCTACCCCTTCAATCCAAGAGACAAAAAGGAAATAAATTCCACATTTTATTCAAAACCAGCCGTGTATTATGTTACAATATTGGCAGATGGGTTGTAGACATGAAGTCTTACAATTATGCAAACAGGAGTACTAAAAAAACCCCATATTTGGGAGGGGCAGCATTGCCCAATATCAGGGCATGTGTCATTTGATTAAACAAAACGAAGCTATAAACGAAGCCATATTTGTTATCGCTTGTTACTTAAAAAGGAAAAATACTGGATTTGCATTGCTATGAATTTTCAAAAAGAAACATGACATTAAATTTTAGTTGTGTCATTTATTAGTGTTTACTATAGGTGGCAATCAGGTCGTTCGGGTCGGGTCTGGGTCGGGTCAATTCGGGTCAAATTCGGGTCAATTTCGGGTCTGGTCGGGTCAACGTCGAGTCGGGTCTGCTTCGGGTCTTCCATTTCGGGTCAGGTCGGGTTTCGGGTATGTCGCTTTTAGTTTCGGGTTAGGTCAATTTTCGGGTCGGGTTGGGTCAATTTTCGGGTCGTTGCCCCAGGCCCCTAACAACGTTACAAAGTTCTTTATCGTTGATCGAGGAATTGGACGTATTAGGATTAGGGGAAGAATTGGTATCAGAGCACCACCTTTATATTGGCTTTACTTGAAGTTATGTCGAGGATTTACATGAAATTTAAAAATTATGAATAGATATTATTCGGGTCAGTCTCGGGTCGGGTCAATTTTCGGGTCGGGTCAATTTTCGGGTCGGGTTAATCTCGGGTCGGGTCAACTTTCGGGTCGGGTCAATCTCGGGTCAGCATATTTCGGGTAGGGTATGGGTAGGGTCATTTCGGGTCTCGGGTTGATTTCGGGTCAACGATTTTGGGTCAATTTCGGGTCTCAGATCGGGTCATTCGGGTCGGGTCAGCTTTGCCAGGTCTAGTGTTTACCAAATATATATCTCTAGCAAACAAACAATAAGTTCTTTTTTTTTTGGCGAGGAACAAACAATAAGTAATTAATGCCTTTAGCTACCGTCTTTCAAATAACGAGTTCACAAATATTTGACCACCGTGTTGAAAGTTTTATTATAGTAGTGTCTAATCAGTGTGCAGTAAGATCTTTAAAATGTCATTGCATGGACCAACATTGAAAATTCATATTGTTTACTTCCAATATTTTAAAATTTATGTTATTTTATAAATCAACTTTAGTTGGAGTTGCTCCGTGCACCCATATTTTTTTTTTTTTGAGAGGACGTGCACCGGTGCACCCATACTTTAATTGATGCCTTATAGGCTAATTACTCCTTAATAAAATGGTTGTGGATAGACTATAGAGTAGGAAAGATACAGCTACACTGTAGTATATAAAGAATTAAAGACCGATATCAGTAAAATCCTTAGTTTTAACTTAAGAGAACGTACACAGTGTGTATTAACTATTGATTTCGGATAGAAAGAACAATGTCAAGAAAGTAAGGTGTTAAGTAAAAAATTTAGTGTTCCATTTGGAGAAATGATTTCTGACTTAACTTCATAAACAAGTAACAAGCTAAAATGTAAAATCACTTGGAAGCTCCTCTGATCTGCAGGCCGCCTCCAACATTTATTGCCTATATTTCCGTTGTTTATTTCAAGATATTTGTACTTTCTATGTGGATATATATTGCTATAATAGTCTTGAACATAATTTAGTAGATTACTGTTATTTAACTAATTATTGCTAAATCTCCATAAAAAGAAAGAAAACTTAATAACTGCTGGTAGGGTGTCTCTGTTTGAAAGTGACAATAATCTTACCATAAACCTAAAACTAAGTCCAAACTCTATCTGATATCAGAACTTTACTAAGGGATTACAACCTCTAATGCAAACACTAGTATCAAAAAGTTCATACTAGCATTAAGTGTCACTTTATGATATTAAAGATATCTCGATCACACAACATTAATGGTAGTAACAGAAATTTTGGAAGAATGACGGCCAAGTATCATCAAAGTATTGATATGTTTCCAACTTTCCATGATGCAACACGATGCATACTATATTTTTGCATTAAAGCTCCAAAAAAGGAACTAATCAATACAACGAATCAGAAGTAACAACTGTCTACAGTACTAGGAGGAATTAGGAAACCCAATATCCTATAACTGTTATCCAAATTCTAAGCGTAGAAAATGAGGCAATGTATGAGCGACTACATTTCCATCCCGCTTAACAAAAGACCACTTAACACGATTGAACTAAAACAGATTAAAATTAAAGAAGTACTAAGTTTGACAGTAATGAAATTTGATAGTGTATATGATGGATGGCAGCTTTAAGCAGAAAGGTAGAAGTCTGTTATGCTGATTAAAATGTGTTAGGTTGCAGTAGACACTGGGCATGAATAGTGGACCAAGCTCATTTCCATTTTAGCTGTCCTACATGTTACTAAGCTCGCCCTTTGTCCATATGTCGGCAGTCCTTATTAGTGTCTCACTACTTGTAAAGCTTTTCATGCCAACTTGTTTTATATGACCTCTTTTGTTATATTACTTGTTACTTATATTATCATCTTGCTTTTAATTTTGTCCATATGGTCCTGGAAGTTTTATGATGATATGGTTGAGTATCGACTACAGTACTGTTCGGACTTTTCGTTCATTATCGAGGATGATTTGGTCATTTTAAGGAGTGTTTATAGGCTTGTTGATATTATTGGGATATTCGAGAATGATATTGGTAGGTCTTGTCTCCTCTATGGTTTTCAATATCTATCTGAAGTTGAAGGTGAAATCCCTATTGATTACCTATGGTTTATTGGTATTAGACTCTTGAAGTTAATTAACACTATGTTTTTTGGTTTAATGACCACCGTATTTGCACTTTCAATTTTAATTTCCATGCGTTTGCCCGATGAGATGATCTGTTTTGAATTTCTATTTATTGTTCGGAAGAAAATTCTATCGAGACTCGGCCCTCTTTGAAGAGAAATTCTGGCTCTACCACTGGTGTGGAATTACATGTAAAAATGATAATGGATCAAGCTGATGAAGCCTCCCCCGGTCCTCCTTAAACAAAACATGGTTATTCGAGCCAATGCAGAGTGCTACCTAACCAAGGCCTAACTACAGTCCAGGCTTGACCACATGTCGAGCAGCCCAAGCGAGGTCGTGCTAGCCAAAGGCTACAATTTTCATTAACCAACCTACTAGGCCTAGCATGAAGATGAAATTAATGCGTCGGGTCCAGCTTTTACGGGCCACCCGGCCCATGCCGTCTGTGGGTACATACAGGGTCTATGCATATAACTATAGCACAATTATACGTTGGTCGGATCTATTGTGATACTAAAGCTAGAAGCAACATAGAAATATTACTACTTTGCTTCAAATCACACCTTGTATAATATGGATGCACGAGTATTTCTCACTTCAAAATCATGTCAGTTTCTCTATTATGATTATCTAATTCCTAGTGGAAGTTAAAGTATAAAACACAGATTACAAAAAGTGTGAAGGTGGAGAATAAAGTTATTCTTCTATGCAAAAAATAAATATACTCCTAACCAAAGCGGAATTATACTCATATGTTAAGGGCAAAGTATTGACTATGTGGTTGATCATTTTAAAAAAGAAAAAAGAAAGAGGATTTTATTTTTAATATAATATGGTAAGGACAATGTTGAGCTCGTTGCACCTTGACTATACTGACAAAAAAGCAAAAAACGGAGAATTTCGAAAAACGACAAGGTTGCAACCTTATGATTGGTGCATTGCAAAAAAAAAAAAGCATTAGAATTACCAATATAACCCTTAGAACTTTAAAAAGCGGTAAGAACATTATATGATTTGTGGTCCACGTTATAGAACTAAATATATGGAAAGATTATGGAAACGAAAGCCCTATAACATACTTATGTATGGGCATTGGTTGATTTTAAGGCTTACAAAGGAGTGGAGAGTGTGCTGTGCGTAATCATTATTCACCTCTCATAAGGATTATAATGATTATCTATGTGACGAAATATTTAGCCCATCATTTTACAGATCAACTTATAGCATACTGGTGCTTAACTAATATTATTAACGTACTTTGTACAACAAACACAGTGGATGTGTCCTATTTGATCCTATATAAACCGTTTAGGTAGCGGGAAATTTTCTACGTAACAGTTTATAAACTTAAAAAAATACATAATTATGTCACATAGATAATTCAACCATATCAGTCAATATAACTGAGTTGATTATGAAGAGTTAAATCAAACACAAAAGAACAATAAAATTAATTAATTAGTTAATGGGTATTTGAATACGGCACATAGGATATACTTTCTTTGTTTCTTGAATGAACTAAACTTATAAAGTGGTGAAATAAATAGTGTCATTTTCTGAATAATTAGCTGACAGGAACTTCAATGTAGTAGAAGAACTGATACTAGGAAAATAGTAGCAGTAAGATCAGCTAGTAGTTATAGACAACAAAGTTTGAAAGCAAAAGAAAAGAAAAAGGATAACAAAAGAAAATTAAATAAAGTAGTAAGAAAGAAAAACAAACCTGAAAATTAACAGAGTAGACAGCACCTCGTTTGGCCATGGAATAGAGAACTTGAGGCGCCGACGCGTGAATCATACATGTTAACGAGTTCCATTGGTTTAAACTCAGTGAGTCACCCACAAACATTATCGTCTTCCCTCTATTTCTCGTCAAAAACTCCACCCCATCAAATCTGCCCATATTTACACCATTACATCAATATAGCAACTTCTGTTTATTCACATTTGTCATAATAGATAATAAAATAAAAGTTACTAAAAATGTGAAATTTCAATTGAAAAAACAAAGGTACCTGGGAAGTGCACAATTGTCAGGAACCCAAGAGTACTGAAGGAATAATTTATCAGGTCTACCAAATCTAAGACAATCAAATTCAGGATTAATAAAAGGGCAAGTTGAGTAATTGTATAATGGAGAACCACCCATAGCAAATACCCATTTCCCTTCGAACAAATTACAACTACCCATTTGTTGTTTTCCTTTTAAACGGATACCCTTTTTGTTGATGGGTTGATGGTGTGGTTTTTGTTGGTGTTTTAGAGCTAAACATTCATGGAGAACAGAGGAAAACAGAGGAATTATTATCAGGAAGAATAAATGAGGGATTTTTACATCCATTTTTGTTCTTGTTTGAGAGTGATTAGTAATAAGTGATTAGTGAAGTTGAGTTTATGGGTTAGAATGTTAATATATATATATATAGAAGTGGGAGAATGAATGTGGGGGCCTGGGGGGTATGTTTGGATGGATTTTCACGGATTCACATGGGGGTTATGTTATGTTTTGTTTGGAGAGGGGCAAATGATGATTATTTTATGGGGTTTGTTTTCATTAGTAGGGAGTGTGACTGTGTGAGTAGTGAGTAAGTGACTTGATCTTGTGACTTTGTGAGTTGGGAAAGTTTTTGTAAATATATGGGAAATGGATATGTGAATGTGAGTATTGTATTTCACTATTTTGTAATGGTGGGGAAGAAATGAGATGGCGTGGGATTAAATCCCACGGGCCGTTTAATACCCGGATTTGCTGCTGCTGCTGCTTACCAATTGTACTATAGTCTATACTCCTACTATATACAAGTATTTTCTATGTGGCGGGGGTCGGGGATTACAAGTTTAGAACTGGTTGATGAATAGGGTTGTCTAATTGGATCATGTTTTTTAGACAAAATGAAATTTAGCTACGTTAAACACGAGAATTAATAGACTTGAACTAAAGTGAAATTAACTTATATATTACCTCTATATTTAAATAGATTGAACACTTTGACTTTTACACTATTTATTCATTGTACTTTGACCAGCTTTTATGATCTTCTGCTATGGTCATGTTCGATTTCGTTTGATTCGTGTTGATGTATACTTTTTTGATATCTTATTGTCATATTTTGTTTTACAAATGTATAAAAATATATTTAAAAAATAGGAAAAATTGTCTAGAATAATGTTCGATTATTCTGGAATAATGCAACCTTAATACCTCATTTATTTTAAACAGGACAAATGACCGGTTACCTGAACCATTGATAATTTTTTATTTAAAAATTTAAATTTAATTAATATATTAATATATAAAATAAAATAAAATAAAACCCCCAAGCCCCCCACCCCAGCCCACCCCTCCCCACCCCCCCACCCCAGCCCCAGCCCCAGCCCCAGCCCCAACCTCCCACACCCACGAAAGCTACCCAGTGCCCACCTCCCCTACCCACCCCTACCCCAACCCCACCTCTCCTACCCCAGCCCCACCCTCCCCCACCTCCTCACACCCACGAAACGCCACCGCTCCATTCCCTTCTCATCGGACGATTCCCCCTCTCTGAAACGCCACACCCACCCCAGTGTAACCACCATCGGACGACCCTGTGCCTTCTCTTTCTTTCTATCCTCGTCGTCGCTGCGCCACCACCGAACGAAACCCCCTCCCCCACCTTCGCTTTCCCTTTCCTCTTTGTGGTTGCGCCACCACCGGACGAAACCCCCTCCCCCGCCTTCGCTTCCCCTCTTTTCCTCGTGGCTGCGCCACCATGAACGCATACTCTTGTCTTCCCCACGTCAACCCTCTTTGGTGTTCAGGTCAGTCTTCTCTTTGGTGTTCAGATCAGTCTCGCCGGCAAAAAACAGGGTAGGGTGAGGTTGGCGGCGGGTTTGGTGGTTTGTGGCTGGGAAAGGGAAGTGGTGGGATGTGGGTGGGGAGGAGAGAGAGGGTTGACGGTGGAGAGGAGAGAGAGGGTTGACGGTGAAGGGAAGGGGTGGTTTGATTTTTATTTATTTTTGTTATTTTGTTTTTATTTTACTTTTAAAAATTGTTTATGAGAGCCAATTATTATGCGACAAGTGTCCATTTTACCTATTCTTCAAGTCATAACCGATTTTGTCCTAATTAAAATAAATGGGGTATTAAGGTTGCATTATTCCTAAAGAATCGAAAGGTTGCATTATTATTTGCGAATTGCCAAAAGATTGCATTATTCTAGGCAATTTTTCCCAAAAATAGTACCAAATGTGTCGCAACAAGTGTGAAAAGTGCAATATTTCATCTATTTTAATAAGGAGGTAGTATTATAAATTGAGTAATCTTAATAACAATAATAAGTAGGATATTGTAATTGTTGATAATAGTAATAACAATATTATGACAACAATACTAATAATAATAATAATGTCTAATAGTAGGTAACATGACAAAAATAGAAAGATTGATTAAAAAATATTTATAAAATTCATTAAATATTAAAACATGAAAATAGTATTCCCTATGTTTCTTTTTGTTTGTCCTACTTTTTGTTTTTGTCCATTTCTTTTTGTTTGTCCTACTTTTTCATCTTTCCCTATATGGGAAAATTATACTGCCCCTGTTCCTAATTACAACATTGGTAAATTGTAGCAATTCTCTTATTTCAAAGTGAAAATGAAATGCAAAAGAAGATTAAGATGAAAACCAAATGGTTGCAAATACAGGTAAATATATATTTTCCCTTTCTTTATGAGTTTCTAGAGTTTAAGAAAATTGTAAAATAATTAATTTAATGCATTGTTATGCAGTGTCCTCGTCAAAGAAACAATATTGATTGTGGTTATTTTGTTATGAGATTTATGAAAGAGATCGTCAAGCACAAACAGACTCAAATCCCTGAAGACGTATGTAATATATTTTTATTTCAATTACTCTCTTATCTTTATTTTCTCCCATTATTTTGTCTCTAAGGAAGATCTTTTTCTTCAAATATGCAATATTTTTTCGATTGCAATGTTTCAAGCTATGATCAAGGACAGATTGATGAAGTAAAAGTTGAACTGGCGCGCCAAGTTTTCCTACTCAGCTGATTGCCATTAATTTAGCTATAGAACATTTTTTGTTTAGTATAACATTATTTGTCATTGTTGAGTTAATTGTATAAACTTCAAATTATTATGAATGAAACCACGTTTTAAGAAATCATTAGTGCAATCGAATTTAATATAGGCATAAAATTATATATTTATATGAATTTAGCTATTTTTTAAAAATTTAATTTTTAGGAGTCAATTTACAGCGCTTTACAAAAGCGCTCTAGAAAAACTCAAAAAATAAAGACAGATAGGTGCACTAATGGGCGCCTAATTTTAGAATAATTTACCGCGCTTTTATAAAGCGTTGTAGAAAAATTCAAAAAAATCCGCTAAATAGGACCTTTGGTGGACGCCTAATTTTGAATTCTTTTACAGCGGTTTTACCTAAGCGCTATAGAATAAGGAGTTAAACTACAGCGCTTGTAGCAGCGCTGTAGATGTTTCTATAGCGCCCCTATTCTATAGCGCTTGAAAAACGCTGTAGAATAGGCCTAAAAAACGCTGTAGAAGCGCATTTCTGGCGTAGTGCATGTTCGACCCACTTGCACCCTAATAGCATTTCCAACGGGCTAAGGCTCTGTTCTTTTCAACTTATTTAAGCATCCAAGTGCTTTTCAGAAATGATTGGACTAGGTCAGATAAAATCATATCAGATCGGGTTAGATCATAAAAAAATCAGATTAGATATGATAAAAAATATCATATTAGAAAAAATCAGATCAGATCAGAAAAGTTCATATTAGATCAGATCAAATTAGAAAAGTTTAGATCAAACCATAAATAAGCAAGAACAAAAGACAACTAAGTTCAGATCAGACCATACAAGAATAAGAACAATAAATAATTATAATAAGTTCATATCAGATCAATTCAGATAAGAAAAATTTAGACCAAATCAAAAAAGGTCAGATCAGATTACATAAAAAAAGTTAGGATCAAATGAGAAAAATTCAGATCAGATCAGATAAAAACAACGAACCCTAAGTAGAGATAAAAGGGAAAAAGAATATCTTGTATAGTTTAGTAGATTGTCAATTTGGTTAAATTGTTGGTTAGATTAATAACTTACTGCCAACTAAACCAAATAAACTGAATTGAAGCGACTCATAATTAAAATATAATTGAAGTGAAACCAGTTAATGAACGTGAATTGTACTTAAACTGAACTGAAAAAATGAACCATAAATGGATTGAACTGAAAATAAACTTCATGAAAAAACTGAGTTGAACTGAACCAAAAGTTAACCATAGGTAACTGAAAACTTATGTAAATTGTTCTACACCGAAATAAACTGAATTGCATTCAATTAGAAACTTTTTAAACTATTTTATTGTAATAACTAAATTCCAAATTTTATTATTTTTCTAAATCATTAACAAACATTTAGATGACATTTAATAATATAACCCGACGACAAGTTTTAAATCTTAATGCAGTCATTATGTATTGTTGAATCAGTTTTTTTTTACCATCCTACTAAAAAAGCGCGTAAGGGAAATCTAGCTCTCAGACGAGCTAGGACACGAGTAGAGGCTAGCCTTTTTTTTTTGGCTTGGGTGTTCTACCCCAGGCTCTTGCCCTAAAAAGATGACTTAAGCTGGAACGAAAGAAGCTCGCCTGGAATCAAACTTGTCTTTAACCCGAGGTCAACTCATCTAATATCAATTATTTTAATTTAAATATTTTAAATATACATTTTATTATTGCACAATGATTACTAATATAATACAAAAAAAAAATTTAAATACATAATTAAATTCTTATATTTATAATGAATTCAAATAATATTATATTTCTAATTTCAGTGTTTAACCTAATCTAAACCTTACCTGTAACAAAAATCTATTTTGACCCAATATAGTTTTATCAGTACTAGTTGTTGGTCCGTGCGCGTAGCGCGCGGCCCCCCCAAGGTATAATACTTTGATTAGAAAAATTAAAGGTGAGTTCACTTATACGACGTACTATATGTTTAAGAGATGTTGTGAGTTAAATTAATGTATCTCTTGTAATTCACGGGCATGAAAACATAGGAAGTGTAGCAAATAGCAAATGATGTTCATCTTGCAATGTAATTTAATTTAATGATAAATTTATTGTTTGTAGAAAAGCGAATTAGCATATGTTGTTTTCTATTATTTATAGAAAAAGATGGCTCTGTGCTTACATTTGGGATTAAAAGGTTGTGGGAGTCATTACACAGAAAGGTGCATACTACATCTAATGAAAGTACTTGTTACCTTTACAAAAGATAGAGGCGTTTGCTAGAAACACTGTCTTTAGGGATGTAATCCGCTCCTCTAAAAAGCCCATAATCAACTATATATAAGTTAATGTTCTTGCTCAAAAAAATTAACTTTAAACTTTTCTCATTAAGAGCAGAAAACTAAGGCGCCTTACAATATTCACCTAGATTTTGGTTTCAAAATGTAGATAATACATCAACTCTAAAACAATTTATATGTAGTTAAAGCAAACCTTGACTTTCCAGCAACAATCACATCGGAAAATGCAACTTCACTTACATAATGTAATAGCTAGGCCTTCTCAAGTTGCTAGCCTAACACAGTAACACACTAAGCAATCTGAAACCTCAACTAACATCGAACAAATAAATATCAAGTACAGATCACAACCTTCAATATGATCCACGACCTGTGGGTTTTGGGCCCACAAAACAATATGCTTTATATAAGACTTCAATTACAGAGTCATTCTAACTCGAATCCCAAAACAAAGGAATAAACCATTTTAAAATATTTCTAACAAACTCCTTGATTTATAAACTTAAATCTCAGAACTTAAAAGTTAAAACCAGAATATACAATTCCAATCATAACTTTGCTCTCAATTCGACTCTGGCATTCAACGTCCAACACAAGCCTGCAGATAAGAGAAGAAATAGAAAACAAAGCAAAATATCCAAATTGAGTGGAAAATTTATAACTCTTATTTCTGCCTGTTAAAACATTTTCATTCCCAAACATTTTTATCACTTGAAAATCAACCTTTGCAATTGTTAGGTAAACGAGATCATTTCTTTTTAGATAAGGCTGGCAACTGGCATAGCTCAACCCCTTATCACTTACACATTTCAACCACTTCAATTTGTTTTAGATTCATTATTTAACTCCTCACCTCTATCTTGCCCCCTTTTAATTTCAGTTCATAAACCAGCCAGCCAAAACAAATAATATTCTTTTCACAATAACATTCTCAAATCATATTTCGATAAACAATTGTATTTTTCGAACAAGTCCTTATTCTAACCAAATCACATTTTCAGGACCATACAATAACATTTCAATAACCAACATAATAACATATTTATGCCTATGGCCATAGTACGAACTTATTTATAAAAATATAAACACAATACACATGGGCATGAAATATATTGTACTTACCATAAAAGTTATCTGATCACCATCGCGAGGTTAAACTCCATGTTATACTTCCAATGTTTACCTCAATAATAATAAATACAAGAATTAATAATCTTTACACCAATAATAGATATTTAATTCCTATCTTAACTCAATAGAACTATCCTCCCACCTAATCAATTAGATCTCCTCTCTCCATAAAAACAAATTGTCCCAGTGCCTTTCATGAGTTTAATGGAACAACATCATTTGACTAAATAACTTCTTTTAGTTACATTGTTTATACGATTGATATTCTATGACAAAATGGATGATATCTTATACTAAGAAAAATCATTAGCTCACAAAATAAATTCTTGAGAACATCATTTATAAGTGATATAACATAAAATCAATAACTAAATGGGAGTTTGAAACTTTAGCAATTGAAATCAAAACAAGAAAATAGACTTATTATACTGAATTATCAAAGAATATACCCATTTATTTTAGTAAGGGAACACATTATAAGTTGAAGCATATAGATCTAAGAACCAGAAGCTCACCAATACTAACAACTCCAATGGAATTCACGCATGAAGGGAAATAGATGCAGTTACCACACAGCAGCTACAGCTCCTTCAACAGCGGCAGAAAGCACAACGCATGCGCAGCCACGCTAGGGCGGCAGCACCACCGCGCAGGCAGCAGCCACGCAACCAGAACCACGGAGCAGCATCCCTTCGATGGTTGACTGAGAAACGAGGCAGAGGAAGGGGAAAACGAAAGCAGAGGAGAGGGAACGAAGGTGGCAGTAGTCATGCAACAACTAAACCTCCTCTGGGTTATTCGGAACAACAGAACAAAGGGAAAGCTCGTCTGAGCATTAATGGAATCAAGCACAACCAGTGGAGAAAGGCAACAACGATAACCAATGGATGAAATTCACAATCACAGACTCAAACCAAGTACAAATCAGAAGAGAACAATAGATGAGTAAAATTGATGATACGGGTATTTAGGTTTAAGAACCAATTAATCTTATCGAATGAAAGATTGAGAAATTTGAGGGTTCAACACAAGAATTGGTTTTACACTGTAACTGGATTATGTTCGTTTTACACAGATTCAAAGACAAGGAAAAAAATGACCAAAGACAAACTCACCTACATATTCAACTCCAGTTCTCCAATTCTATCAACTTAAATGTTACATGTAACACCCCGTATTTTTATGTATTGTTAGTAAATATTTGTATTAAATTATTTTATAATAAAATATTTAAATTAGCATTTTATTAAATTATTTTTCTTCCCTGCTTTAACTTTATTTTAGAAGTAGCCCAAAATCTATTGAGGAGGAAAAGAAAAGAAAAGTTAAAAACAAAAATCAAAACAACTTACCTCTTCACGTAGCTTAGCAGTACTTGGCAATTGGCATCTTCATCACCTTGCTGCCCCATCTTTCATATTGCCATCTACACCAACACTAAGCCTAACCAAATAATAATCTTTCTTAATCATCATCAACACCATCACATAGCCACTCATTAAACATCCATCACCATTAGTACCTTTTGTGTTTTGGGCAACTACGAAGAGTAAAGAAAAAGGGTGTTCTTAGTTTGATTTCTGGGACGAAATTTTGATCATAAAGAGCGAATTTCAGATCTTTTTACACTACTCTACTTCTTAATTACTTTATTAATCAAGTAAGGTTTTTTCCCATATTTTGATTTCTGATTTGTATTGATTTTCGAATTGGGGTTTTTATTAAATTAGGGTTCTTGAGAAAATCAATTTGGGGGAAATTTATACTATGTTCAATTTGTTTAATTGGCTTATGTTTTATGTATAATTCGAGTTAATTAGCATATCTATGAGTTTAGTTTGCAAAAATTAATACTTTTCAAATTATTATGAATTCTTGTTATATTAGATTGATGGTTAGTTTCTTATTTTGGGTTATTAGTTGAAATATTGTTTAGATTATTATAGTTATAATGAGTTTAAATGTTATTTTGAAATTCTTGAGTATATTGGATTAATTGTAAGTTGTTAGTTTTAATTCTAAGTCGAATTATAGTTGAATGATTGTATATGTGGGCTTGTTATTGGTGTAGGTTGTAGGGATGGCAATTCAGCCCAAGTCCGATTCGATCCGAAGGAAAAAGTTCGATCCGAGACCGAAAACATAAAAGTCCAAATGAAATCCGTTAGGAGTTGGACCTTAGGTAAGATCCAATCCGAATCCGACTAAAGTCCGATTATTACTTGTTACCTCGTCAACTAATAGATTAAAAATACATTTTAATAGAAATAATAGATTTACATTATAAGAAATTAAGTAAAACATTGAAAAATTTATATTAAAGATGTGTTTTGGTTATTTAATATGGTGATTTAATACGAATCTGATCCGAGTCCGAAACAATCCGAAAGAAAAAGTCCAAGTCCAAATGCGATAATATATAGTCCAAATCCTAATAGGAGGGTAAAAATCATAGTCCGATTGAAAATGGAGCTGACTTGGAGTTTGGTAAGTTCGACCCGAGTCCGATCCATTGCCATTCCTAGTAGGTTGTAGGTTGTTATATAAGATGAAGGAAAAATAGTTAATTGGTTGAAAAATAATATGGATGATATTATAGTCAAAACCAGTTGACTTTCGTTGACCAAACTTCATCAGTTTGACTTTTGTTGACCAAACTTGACCAGTTTGACTTTTGTTGACCAAATATGACCAGTTTGACTTTCGTTGACCAAACTTGACCAGCTTGACTTTTGTTGACTTTTATATTCTATTGACGTTGAGTTGTCTTCAAAATTAGTCAAAACTCATTAACTAGGGTACATGACTTATATGTGAATTATGTGAAGTATAGTCTAGTGACTTATACTATACTTTATTATATTGTAGATTGTGGGTTCGTAGAAGAACCTTATTGGCTTGAGATAGAGTTTGGTTGATTGTGGTTGCTGAAAAGGTAAGATTTCTTACTAAGACTTGTACAGATTATTTTGAGAGTTGGATGATATTGGTTTAAAGTTTATATTGAGTTTGAAAAAGGTTTTGTGTGGTTATATATTGAGATTTTAAAAAGAGTTTTACATTATTTATATATTGAGACTTAAAAGGTTTTACAATGTTTATATAATGAGATTTAAATCGTTTTGACGATATTTATTGTGAAAGAAAAAATGAGATTTATTTATGAGATTCAAAAGGGAGGAAGTTCCTCATATGCCAAGTTGAGATTTAAAAGGAGGATGTTCCTCATTGCTACAGGTTTTGAGTAAACTAGAATGTTTCTATGTTTACTTAATTATGTTTTAGCATTTTTTATAAGAATGTTTTTGTGGGCTGCCGGTAAGCGGTATTCCTCGGGTTTGGAAGTAGGTTGAGTTTTGTCTCAACCATTATTTAGTAGTTGGGTGTATGTTGATCAATACACTTGCCATTTGTCTTCCTTCTTGGTTCGTTATCAAGTTAGGGGTATGCATACTAGGGGCTTTGGTGTTTACCTGTCTCGTGAGCCTAGCTAGCTCATTGGACTTTAATACTTCCTACTCACAGGTTTCAAAACAGTTACATTTAAATGTATTTAAAGAATTGTTTCAGAAAGACAGAAAGATTGAAAGTTGAGATTTGTTGGAAAGTTATTTTATTTTATATATTTAATTTGTACAGGTTGGAAATGAATTTGTAAGATATTCCTATATATCTTACCTGCACATTGGATAGTTTTGTTTTTGTACAGTATGAAATCTTGCTCAGCCTTTTGGCTGATACTATAGTGTTCAATGTGCAGGGACTTGAAGGTGGTTAGCTCAAGGTTGGGTTAAAGAGTGCGATGGATTTAGTTATGTGTTAGTAGGTTTAATAAGACTTCCGTTGTTATTCATTTGACTTTAGTATTTTATTTCAGTCTGTAATAATAATTTAGATTTTACTTAGTTTAATTATTTAAACCTATTTGACTAATTATTTTCAGTTAGAACCTTTTGCCTTGCGGTGATTATTATTAATTATCGCGACGTAGCACCTTTAGAGTTTCCTTAAATTATTTATTATATTACTTTTTCAAAGTAGAGGAATTTCAGGGGTGTTACATTACATGAAGCCAAAGATCAAGCAAGCTAGGAGAATTCATAGACATCGTAACTTGGGTGACTAAAAGCAGTTGATCAATCTATCAAGCAAACAGAAAAAAGATTCAATTCCTAAAAAAAAGAAACCCTAAAATTGGAAAGAGGAGGGAGAAAGGTAAGCACCACTAGATTCGAGACAAATACAGAGCTGAATGAGGTCAGAAGGAGCAGCTTCAAGATCAACATCAGACATTTTGATGATGGGAGATGGTGGCGAGGTTATAAGAGGTACTGCATCATCATCAACGTGAGTTTAGCTCTGATAAACTCTTCTCAGTCACGCCCAAATAAATTCTGATTAGCAAACACAGTTGCCTAATTATCACGCCCAAAATCACAACCCTTTTTGTTTCACACCAACATATAATAAAGAGTAAAGACCCTTCTCAGTCTAACTCTCATTTCTCTTCCATTCTTCTCCCCTCCAAAGTCCAAACCCACTTCAACCCCTACCCTCTCTCTCTTTCACCAATTTGTTTGTGAAAATGTTGAGATCTATGCAATCAGCAGCTCGTAGAGTTGTAATTCCTTCATGAACTTGCAATTATACATTATCAGCTTCTAAACCTGAACGTAAGGTTATTGTTCTCGGCACTGTTGGTAGGATCGGCCAACCTCTTTCTATGTTCATGAAGCTTAACCCTCTTGTGTCCACTCTTTATCTTTACGATCTCGCTGGTAGCCTGGTACCATGGATGCCATCATTCAGCTGCCTATTAAACCAATAACAATCTAATAAGAGTACATTTCATCACATTTCCACATTGTCGAACAGCCCAAAACAGTCCTTTACAATCAATCATACACTAATGAACTTTCTCCAACAATTCCACTAAGATAAGCAACAACAAAAATGATCCCAAAACAATCCAAAAACTTACTTTTAAAACAAGAAGTAAATACATAACGACCAAAAAGAAAACACTTCAATCCCAATTATCAGACATAATCGATCATACCCACCATCATTAATCATCAACAAAGAGATTGAATTGGGTGATCTTCAAATTCCATGACAGAAAAAAGGTGGGTCCAAATTACAAAAAGAAAAAAATAAAACTATTTACCCAGAAAATAAAATTTGATTGATTATGTTCAAGTTTCAACTAAACACTTATTCAATAGATTAATTTACGAATTTACTAAATTAAAATTAAAGGGTACTCGCAAAAAAGGAAATCTTATTATGAAAATAACATGCATCAAAACAATTAAATAACCATCAATCAAAAGAACCGAAAGAACCCTAGATAACAAAAAAAAGGACGGAAAGAAATAATTTCAGTACCAAACCAAAGCAAGCAGCTAAGGATCGAAGGGATTGAGAGGTGTCGCTGCCGATTGCAGCCGCATCAACACCAGAGCTCAGGTTCTTGCAAAAAAGTGTATAATGCTTACGGGGTTTCTTGTTATTCATTTTTCTTTGGATTCTCTGATCTCAAGGTTCGTAGCTAAAACAATCGATTTGGTATTTAAGGGATTAGTGAAGAAAGAGAAGAAGAGAGAAGAGCCATGAAAGAGGGGAAATAGGAACAAAAGAGGAGACTGGAGAGAGCAGAGGAGGAGGAGAGACTAATTTAAGAGGAAAGAGGATAGAGGACTGGAAGAAGAGAAAGAATCAAATACGTGGCAGCCAAGCAAATATGTGAAAACACGAGGGTAAAATAGTCCAACCACTGTTCATAAGCTACAGTAGTTGAACTTCTCACTTTTAAAAGAGTAGAGATACATTGCTAATCGCGATAAATTTATCTTCATTTAGATATTTCTTTTCTTCTTCTCTCTTTTTTAAATTCAAGTTAAACCATTTTCTTCTTCGCATAGATTTCCACTTTCCAGTACTCTCTTCTATTCTTGTTGCTATAAATGTTTTGCTTTGATCTCCTCTCTTTTTATTCTTTTAATTTTAGAATATTTTTTTATCATTGTTTCTAATCTTATCTTCTTCCTTTTACGGTGTATGTATACTTATTCTTCTTCCTCTCTCTTTACCAAAAAAAAAAGAAATTGATGTTTTCTTTTGCAATATATTTCTATAGTTGAATCCTCAAGTGTCCGACTAATAACTTCCCAAGTATCAAGATGAAGTATGTTGAAGCCTATAGAAGGAAAAACAATGGTTATTTCTTTTGTATTTTTTAGAACTCCAAAATTCCAATATAAGAGATAAAGTTTTGTAATCCAAAGATTTGGCAAACTTTTTTAAAAAAACCGACAAATGTTTTGATGACATTACTAAAATTCTGAAAAGGAATTGGTACTAGAATTTTAGTTTATCTATAAAATCAACCATTGGGTGGTGTAAATCTTATAATAAAATTAAATAGTTAAGATTACACCAACCCTTATGCTCAGATTATGGTCAGAAGTGAAAAAAAAGAAAACAAAGGTGAAGTTCTTTAAAAATTTATCCCGATTAAAGCTTTGTTACGCTGTTAACATATCCTAAGTAATTGACTATTAGTAGATTGATAAGAAACTCTAATCTAACTTATTTTTGATCCTGAAAATACTACTCTGACAAATCAATTTTTGATAAGAAACTTGTTTAAAACCCTTTTCTAATTAGTTTGTTTCTCGATTTCTCAAAGGCAGCAAAGGATAATCTCAAGCCAGAATATGCCTTTCTCCAATGAATTCTTTGGATTCAATCGTTGAACAACACGGTCTCATCCTTTCACAGCATCAACGTAATTAGAGAGGAGTTTTAATTCAGAGACATCAATTTCAGATTCAATAATCTTTTCACTTGGTAATATCTACGCCGCCATTCCTTATGTTAGCTTTGCCCCTGGATGTATCGATAGAGGACAATTTCAAACTCAAGACAAGCCCCCATAAGCTCACGAAGCAAGTAGATGTGATTTTTATACTTCCTTTTTAATAAAGCTTGTTTAGATTATTAAAGTAACCTCTTTGAAATGATATTGTACTTAGTACCTCTAAAAAACACTTAATTAGTCTTTTTTAAACGAATGTTTTTGTAGTTTATAATTTTTTGGGTCATTAATATATATTACAAAATACATCGATGTTGAGATTGATTTCCTCTTTTTATTTAGTATTGGATCACAAAATAAAGGAAAAAAAGACCAAACACCTCAAATAATGAAGCTATTTGAGGCGTTTTTTAATGTATATTTTATTTGCGCCCCCCATTTGAGGCACCCTGAAAAACGCCTCAAATGACCCAATTTTAGATGCCTCAAATAAATATTTTCCTATTAGTGTCTGCCACTTGTCACCATTCCTCTTTCAATTTTCATTCTATCCATGATATTCTCATATATTCAAATTATCAATGTTAGGATTTCAACCCACAATCTCAAGTGTGGAAGATATAGCTCTAATCATCCATCCACCATACTAGTATTGCTTTCTTTCATCAAATTAATGATGATATATAAATAAAAATCAATAGTTAAGTAGTGACTTTTGAACTCCATATTTTAAATGGCTCTTTTTTAGTTCATATTTTTCAAATTAAATGACACTAGTCATCTTTATACTACAAAACTGTGTAACATACAATAACTCCATGGCGTCACCGGAACCTAATACTAGTTTAACTTTAATACAACATTTTCAAATTTAGTTCTCAACATGTTAAGGTAAGAGAGCCTTATAAATTTTATATGCTTCTAAAGAGCTCATCATAACTTTAGTTATACAACACAAAAATTATAATTATTTATACCTTTGCACTCAACTTGAAATGTACTCTAAAATAAAACCCACTTTTATCTATTATATAAGTGAAGAGGTGCAGTGGGGGTGGACACCAAAAAGAAAAAAAGGAAAAATAATTAAAATAAATCAATGAGTTTATAAAGTAAATAGGTTTTATTTCCAAATTTAGCCATCAGATTTTTTAAAAGATGTTCATAACTTCTAACTAAAATATCTAAAAACCTACAAAGTAAAAACAATTGATAAAATATTAACGATTATATTTTTTTGAGATCTATAGGTAGACACCCACTTTGCTATAATTTTATATACTTTTGAATATATATTTTTTTGAAATACATGAGTAATTGATTGTTCATGATGAGTGACGGCACATTTGATCAAATTGATCCTGATAAAGTATTCTAGCATGAGTGAGAAATATGATAAAATATTTTCAAGTACTTTTGAATTTTTTCTCATTTGGACAATGAGCAAAAAATACCTTATTGGGTACTATATAACAAAAGTTGTAGTTGATGGTGGGGAGTAAGGGATGTTTTCAAATAAAAATGAGCCAAAATGACTTTACCTTGTAAATAAAATATGTTGTGTACCTTCATATTTTATCATGTTACAGTAGCCAAAACACACATCGTATGCAAATAAAATTAGGATTTTTTTGTTCAAAACCAGCTAAAATTTTCATGTTTTAGAAACTCCCACCTTAATGAATTTTTCTTTTAAATTTCCACCTATCATTCCCAATTTTATTAGAAACTCCCACGACTTAATGATTTTTGTTAAATTCCGTTAACACAACCATGAAATGGCCCCCACATATGCATTGTATTATTAGTTTACGCTGAAATTGAAGTTAATTTCATCAATTTAAGAGCAAATCCTCAACAAATTTAGAGCAAATTTAGAACGAATTACAACTATTTGGAAAGAATTGCAACTATTTCAAATTCCATTTTGTTAACAAAATGTATGTGTAGGACCCACTTAACGGTTTTTTGTTAATGAAATTTGACAAAAACCGTTTAGTGGTGGGAGTTTTTAATAAAATTGTAAATGGTAGGTGGAATCTAAAAAGAAATCATTAAGGTGGGAGTTTCTACAAAAATGAAAAGTTTAAGTGGTAAAATGCGACTATCCATAAAATTATCTACTATAAAATTTCATAATAAAATTATTGTCGCACGCATCGCGTGCATAGAAATCTAGTATTAAAATAAAGTAAGGGTACTCGTTACTAAATATACTATTTGGCAAATAGTTAAAAATAGACTTATGACTCGACATAAATGCTAAAAATCTAAGATGTTGAAAGGGTCTATTCGGGTTATTTTCAATTTTGTTAGTTCAGTTCAGTTTACAATACTTTTACTCGCATATTTTCATTGTTCCTTTTAGTTCAATCCAGTTCAGTAACTCCTATCTCATATTTTAAAAAAACTTAGGGCCTTTCTTCCCCAGCTCATTGTCAGTTTGTTTAGTTCATTTAAGCTCTGCACAAAACTTTTACTTTCACACTTCAATGTTCTGTTATGTTCAGTTCAATTATTTTCAGATCAGTTGAATTCAGTTGTTTTCAGCTAAAGAGAATGAGCTCTTATTATGTGAATCAATATTCAAAGTCTTGCATTAAAATATGAGCATATGTTAAAATATAGTACGAGTTCGTTTTATTCAACCTATTAACACTTATTTGAACTTACAAGAACTAATGTGAACTTATTATAACTTAATTAGTTTTTATCTAAGCTTATCAGATCTAATTAGAATAACTTATCAAAACTTATTCTACCCTTACGTGTGAGACGAGTCAAACCTTATTAGTACTCATTAGATCTTATTTGACTTATATGAACTTATCTGAACTTATTGATATTTTTTTGAACTTATCTGAAGTTACTTAATCTGATAAGGACAAATATATATACATCAAAATTGGGTTAAAGAGCTCATCTAATTGTTATGATAATTACAAACTAGAGGATTTAGTTAGTAAAAAGATAAAGATTAACAAAGGTCCCGAGAATATGAAATTAAGATAAAATTAGCTGTCTTCTTCATTAATATTATGTTTTCATATATAATTATGTAAAAAAATACTTCCTCCGTTCCATTTTAAATGCAACAATTTGACATAAAGTAGAAAGAAAAAATGTCAAATCGTTGCATTTAAAATGGAACGGAGGAAATATATACATATACTGTATTAAGCCCTCCGTTTTTTTAGTAATGCACACTTTTCCATCTTGGGATGTTTTTTTTAATTGGTATACTTCTACCTTTTCCTATACATGGAAGGTTGACCACCTAATTCTTACATTTCTCTCCTTCATTTTTTTCCTTCTCTCTACATTTTTCACTTTTTCCTTACTTTTACTATCCTTATCTCTTACTTTTACATTTTTTCTTGTCCGTGCAAAAAAGCAATTATACAGATTAAAAAAAGCGGATTGAATATATTTTAATACTTCATCGGTTTCTTTTTAGTTGCTACACTTTCAGAATAAGGAAATTTCTTATTAGATGCTACACTTCTTATTTGGCTGTTCCTTCTTTCTATCTTTCTCCTACCGCATGACTTTTCATTTCTATCTCTCACATCAAAAAATGTATTGGAGTTTGCAAAGTAAAAACTGTAGCATCTAATTTGATACGGAGGAAGTATTTATCTTTAATTTTCTCATTAATGCTTCATACTCTATCTTGATTGATTGATGTATCAAATTATATCCTGTCATATTTACCTTTTATATAAACAACATTGAAAATCTGACACCAACTTATGTGCAATATATTTTATAGGTAAATTATTATAAAACAAACAATATACTCCCTCCGTTTTTTTCAATATGTACCTTAGGGTTTTCACAAGAACCGAGGAAAAAGTGCAAAAGTAATAGAGAAGGTTAGTAAAAGTAAGTAAAAAGTGAAAAAGGTAGAGAGAAGGAAAGAAAAAGTAGGAGAGAAGTGTAATAATTAGGTGGACCAACCTTTCATTTATGGCAAAAGGTAGAAAGATGCCAATTAAAAAAACATCCCAAAATGGAGAAATATGCATATTAAAAAAAACAGAGGTAGTATTTTGTACGTTATAGTTGACTCGTCACTCGTATATCACACATTATAAGTTTATTTTAAAAGAAAAGCGAAAAGGGGTAAGAAAAAACCAAATTGTTTAACGTCAAAACATGCAGGAGTTGACCAGCTAAATCGGCGATCTTGACCCCTGTGGCCCTGTAACCCTCTGTTCAGAAGGTATTATGAGTTGTATAAGATCCATAAAATTCTTTTCCTGTTTTACATAAAAATACAGAACTCAAACCCGTGACCTTCAATTGACACCTCCAAAATGTGAAGAACTTTCCGAAGACTCCAAACAACAGTTCTCTCCTTGTTTCCCTCCAAATTTAATAACTTAGCATTAATGTTTATTCTTTCCCACTAATTTCTTATTCATGGCCCTGTAATTGGGGGATCAAAGTTCAAATAGATAAATTATGAGGAATAATCCAAATCTTAATTAATTGGTACTATCTAGACTAATACCATTGCTCTTTGCAATCAGAGATGTGTATGGAGCCACCTCGATGTGGACCCGTTGGCTACACCTGTTTTTTAGAGCTGGATCTAAGTTTACGAGGCTCGATAAGCCTTAGTCGGATCTTCAAATGCTATTAAAAATGTTGTCTAATTTTATAATAAAATTTGACTAAGTTAAGCACACCACTTTATTCAAAAAACATATCACTTTATTCCAAAAGATGTTTCATTATCTTCTTTCTATTGGCTTTGAGCTGTTGCCTAATTCTAATTAAAATTAGCCAGTGTCTTATAGATCCAACTCTCAAATCTTTAGGTGCTTTCATACGGGTCTGGGTTTAATATGCTATGATTTAGAGGTGGTAAATTAGTTGTGGCGTGCCATGTTTGTGTTGGATTCACTAGTTGACGGGTCGCTTTTCCTTACCTCTAAATACAGAAAAAGAAAGACTATTAGGTTAGACCGTCTGACCTTAAACTTTGATCAGACGGGCCCAATTTATAAACAAAAGGCGGCCATTTTACAAACAAAACGTGGCCTGGTTTATTAGATTTGGTTTTTGTTTTCTTTTTTCCACGCGCATTTCTCTTTTCCACTTCTTCACTTCGCCCCATTCACTTCCACTCGTTTTTTCGATGTCTTCTTTATTTTGTAACTTCCACGTTTTTTGTGAAATCATAATTTTAAATTTTCAAGTGTTTTCATATACTTCCGAAACCAATTATATTTTTCATTTGGCCGCTAGAGTATAATTCGAGATTTTGGTTGTATTTACCATAGGAGGAAGAAAATGTCTGATAAGACGATTGAATTATTGATGTTCTTCATTGTTTTGGTTTTTAATTTTCTGTATTTTCTTTCGGTTTTTACATTTCTTGTTGTTATTTCTGCACCATGGTCGTTTCGAAATCTTATTTGAAATACGTTTCTTCAAAGTTTTCTATGAAACGAAGTCGTGAAGTTGCTAGGTAATTGAGTTTGAAGTTTGAACTTTTGAAACTACTTTTTTT
Organism: Patellifolia procumbens; assembly: GCA_947645195.1. Lineage (NCBI taxonomy): Eukaryota > Viridiplantae > Streptophyta > Magnoliopsida > Caryophyllales > Amaranthaceae > Patellifolia > Patellifolia procumbens. The sequence continues at coordinate 366,859 of CANSGD010000412.1, forward strand.
TTTGAAGATATCTTTGTTCTTCGGTTTTAATGTTTATATTTTGTTTTCTTTTTTATTTTGTTTTGAATTATTAGTGAAGATGTTCCAAAAGAGAAGCGTCAATATGTTAGAAAAACATCAAAAGCTGCTCTACTTGTGTTTGACTATAGATATTATATATATATTGTGTTTATTGTTAATTTTATACTACCTTCGTTCAATATGTATTGCAACCTTGGACATTTTCCTCTATTCATACCCTTTCCTTTGACCTTCTTTTGTAATTTATACATAAGGATAAATATAGTCATGTTGGATCTTGTTAGTTTCGTCTCGATATATGCTTAATTAATATCAACTTTTTTATATTTTTTACTTGAATAAAATTAGAGATATTATCGTGTCAAGTAGTGCATTGGAGGCGTAAAACTCCATATGTTGCAATAATATGGAACGGAGGTAGTACTAGATAAGATCTGTTTTTGCCAAAAACTGGATATTGAAGTACTCATTTTGTTAATTATAGGTAGCATCTTTTTTTCTTGGGAATTACTGCCTAAAAAGACTAATCTCTTAGTAACTTGTAGCCATATTCACTAATTACACTACTAATTTATAGTTTGACGGTCAAATCATATTTAAGATTTTTAAAAAAATTGATTTAATTTTACAATATTTTAAAAATATACTACTATGTTTTTGATATATAACATGGTAATGGGTATGTATTACGAGATGGTTTTTCGGACTGAATACGACATTTTTTCAAAAAACAAACACCGGACACGAATTTCAAGAATCCCTACTAATCGAGTACGAAAAATCCGAGTTTTCGGGCACGTATTTTTAGACGAGTTGTTCAGACTGAAGATGACGTTTTTTCGAAAAACGGACACCGGCTACTCCTTCTATGGGCACAAACTTCGAAAATCGCTACGAAACGAGTACGACCAAGCCGGGTTTTTGGGCGCGTATTTTGAGACACCTTTGTTGGACTGAATACGACGTTTTTTTCGAAAATGTGATACGAGTTTTTTGGGCTCGGGCTGGGCTTGGGATCTAGGATCTGGGTTATGGGTTCTGGTGAGCTGAGCTGAGCGTTCGATTACCACCGTTGTCGGGCCATAATTGATTTCAATTCAGTGGTATCCTACCATGGCACACCCTTGAAATCTTTCTCTTTTTCGCCGTTGCATTCTGTCAGTTTCTAACAATTTGAAAGCAATTATTTTATTTGCCATGGCTGAAGTTTCAAGCAAATCCATGTCTCATATGTCCAAACTCTATTTTCTTGATGGAAACAACTACAAACGTTAGTCTTCCAAACTGCTAATGTTTCTTGAGCAATTGGACATTAACTACGTCCTATTCAAGGACTGTCCTGCTGCGCTTACTGCTACAGGTGATTCATCCTTTGCTACTGAAATTAAGAAGAATGAGGATGAAATTGCAAAATATGTAAAAGATAATAAAATTGCCCGTTTCAACCTCCTTAATCTGATAGTCAATAATCTGTATGATTTATTTATAGTTCATAAAAGTTCTAAACTGATTTGGGAGGCCCTTGAGGAAAAATATAGGGCTGATAATGCTGGAAAACAGAAGTATGTTGTTGGAAAGTGGGTGGCTTTCCATATGGTTGATGACAAGACAGTGATGGACCAAGTTTATGTGGTCGAATATCTCTGTGCTGATGTTCTTAATGACGACATGAATTTTTTTGAAGTGTTTCAAGCTAATGTGTTGCTGGAAAATTTCCCCCTTCTTGGAGAGATTTTAGAAATAATCTAAAACATAGGAAAGAGTTCCTGTCTCTTCACGAACTAATTATCCATATAAGGATTGAAGAGGCAAATCGCCGTAAGGACAATCAGGATTCAGATACTGTTAATACCACTAAAGCTAACTTCACATCATCCAACTTAATCCCCAAAAAATGTTCAAAACCAATAAGATGAATGTGGCGGAGATGCATATGTTACGATGGATGTGTGGCCACACAAGGAATGACCGATTAAGAAATGATCGAGGTGATTCGAGAAAAGGTTAGAATAACTATTCAATAAAAGATGAGAAAAAATCGCTTAAGAGACGGTCCGATCATGTGAGAAGGAGACCAAGTGATGTGCTGGTTAAAAGATTTTATTAAAAAGTGGAGGAGTACAAAGGCGTAGGGGAAGACATAAGATGAATTGGATGAGGTAATTGAAAGTGATATTGGTTCACTCGGGATCGATGAGGTATGGAGTTAGAGAGAGTTGGGTAAAGGAAAAAGATTCACGTGGAGGAAGGGGTGTAATTTCCTTATTTATTTGTTTATCTTTAATGTGTTTACCTTTGTGTGATTTTTTTTGGGTTTTTCTATGATGTACCCCTGTAGTTTTACATTTTCTAAGTTGTACCCCATGATTTTGAAATCTCTCTAATATACTCTTGGATATACATTCTTTAATAAGTTGTACTCAAAGCGAAAAATACCCAACATGCATAAATGAGGTCAAAAACGCACTTTTTGAGTAGTTACACATGGCAAAAGCCCTTAAATCACATTTTGAAAACTCTCTTCAAATTGAGAACTGATGGAACACCAAAAATTAAATTCTCATTAAACTGGATTTGGGTACAACTGATTAAAAAATATAAGACCCAAGGTACAATAATAGAGAATTTTCAAAATCATGGAGTACAACTTAGAAAACGTAAAACCACAGGGGTATATCATAGAAAAACAACAACTAACAACAACAAAAACTAACAACAAGCCTAACAACAACAACAACAACAACACCAACAACACCAACACCACCACCACCACCACCACCAACAACAGCAACAACAACAACAACGACTAATGACAACAACAACAAGTCTAACAACAAGATAGGATGGTTGAAGATAATTATGTTTAAGAAGGTTGCTAAGGTTGACATGTGAATGAATCAAAAGTTGTTGATCTTGTTTCAAAACAGAGTTGAAAAGAAAAGTTTAGCAACTAGCTCTTCGCCCTGTTCTTTTGGCCTGCAAAGAACTTAAATTAAGTTCAGTTTAGTTCTGTTCAATTAAGTTAAATTCAGTTCAGTTCCTGTTGAGTCAGAAGTTACAATTAGATGTAGTTCAGTTCAATTCAATTTAGTTTAGTTCAATCTAGTTTAGTGAATTTCAGTTCAGTTTAATTCTATGTAAGCCAAAAGAACAAGACCTTCATCAAGGACCATTTCAAATGTAGCTATTAGTGTGGCAAAAGAGTAAACAATCATTATGTCAATCTGATTCTCAATACTCCTTTATTGTTTGATGGTATTTGCAATTATTTTTGGCAACAAAAGAACCTAGCAACGAAGATTGAAGACAAAGAGGGTCCGTGTAAGAAGGTTAATTTTGATTTGGGAGCTAATGTTCTTCATCAGGTTGATTCTACTATAGAGGGAAGAATTACTGAGAATAATGATGATATTGAGGATGTCGGTCATATCGTTAAGAATGTTTGTGATGGTATTCTAACTAATAGGATGAGGATGAAAAAGAGGATGAGGATGGAAAGAAGGATGATGGTGTTGGTGTTGATGATGAAGATGATGATAGTGATGATAATATATGATCCTGGCGGTCCTATTTGTAGCGGTTCTGATGGTTCAATATCTAAGGATGAATTCCAGTGATAATGTACATAAGATAGGACAAAATAATACTCCCTCCGTTCCCTTTTGTTTGTCCTGTTTTTCGAAAAGGAATTCCTAAATGTTTGTCTTGTTTAGAATCTTTTCCACTTTTAACATCAACTTTATCCACCTTTTATATAGATTAATGAACCATATTTATTATTTTTCTTCCATCATATTTAATAAAAGTCAAACCACTATCTAAATTACTCCAAAAAATTCACTTTCCAACACACATTTATTACATTTTCCCATTATACTAAATAAAAAAGTCAATAACTCTCTTTTCAAGTAAGAATCTTATTTAATTAACACATTCTCTTAATGAAAGATTCATTTTTCTTAATTCTCACCCCGATTCCAAACAAGACAAACAAAAGGGAACGGAGGGAGTATATCTATAGATGTTGTTGATGCAAATGATAATCAAGAGGGCAATGTAGATGATATTACTGCATCATCTCTTGAAGAAGTTATTGATAAGGCAGAGAACACTTGTAAGGACATCATGGTTTCACTTTTCTCGCTCATCTTAGAAACGTGCGAAGTGACAGTTGTATCTTGAATCTTATTATTCGTATTCTGGAACTCCAGGAGCAAAGAAGTATAAGACCGTGTCTTATATTTTTCCATGTCTTACTAGGCCAAGTCCTCCTCTTCATCATCCAGAAATCTCAAGTTTTCAACTTATTACACCAAGGCCCACTCCTGCAACTTGTCCTGTTTTGTTTTTTGGATACTCCTCCTACTTTTGTCTTGATTCGAGTTTAGCTATAACAGAGGTTGTTGAACTAAGTTTCTTGATAGTTTTCATTGTTTAGTGTTTTTGTATTAGTTTTAATTAATTCAATCATTAGCTAGGTTGTTCGATAATCATTTTTTGTTTTCAGGGAATGTGATTGTCTTTACTAGATAATGCGTTTTACGTTTCAGCTCATCAAATTTTCAGTCACATAACGAATTTTGGTTTCTAGATAATCGAAGTTTATGCTCATATAATGAAATTTATATCCTCAAATAATGAATTTTTTTTCGTTTTAATTTAGTTGATTAAATTATTGAGTTAGATATTGTATTTGATTTTCCTGATATTGAAACTTATCTCTCATTTTTCAGATCAGTAAACTTTATCCTTCATAATTAATTTGATTTTCTTAGATAGTGAAACCTATCATCAGATAAGTAAAGTTTATCTTCAGATAATGAAACTTTGTTTTCATATAATCTTTTTTTTTGTTCCATCTAATCTATTTTTCTAGTCATGCATGCAATGATTTTGATTTTCAATCCAATTATTAAGAGTGAAGAAGAAGAGAGTTTGTGAGATGACTAACTTGATATTGAAAGCCAAAAGGCACGACTAATATACACAAAGCCAAGACCTAACTTTCCTAAAAACTAGCTAACAAGATAAATCAATCAAAGATATTATCCTAATACAAGATATTAACAAATCACAATATTCACAAATATATCTCCTAATACTCCCCCTCAAGTTGGAGCATGTAAATCACGAATGCCCAACTTGCAAAGAAGAAAATCAAACTGTCGTCGACCAAGCGCCTTCGTCAGAATATCTGCTAACTGATGCCCCGTAGGCACATAGGCAGTAGAAAGATTACCAGTCAATAACTCATCTCGAACAAAGTGACAATCTGCCTCGATATGTTTGGTACGATCATGAAAAACTGGATTTTTAGCAATATGAAGGGCTGACTGACTATCACAAAATAGACGCATAGCAGTAGAATGAGTAATACCAAGAGAAGCCAATAAAGATTTCAACCATTTCAACTCACAAGTAGCAACCGCCATGGAACGATACTCGGCCTCAGCAGAGGATCGAGAAACAGTAGGTTGCTTATTTGTCATCCAAGACACAAGAGAACAACCCAAAAACACCAGATAACCAGACAAAGAACGACGAGTAGTAGGACAAGCAGCCCAATCACTATCACAAAAAGCCGACAACGACAGAACATTCTGAGAGCGCAATATAATACCTTGCCCGGGACTGCCTTTAATATATCGTAACACACGAATAGCAGCATCCCAATGAGCAATTTGCGGAGCACTAAGAAACTGTGCTAGAGTATGAACGGCATAACTCAACTCTGGGCGAGTAACCGAGAGATAAACAAGGCGACCAACAAGACGTCGATAAGCATCAGGATCATCCATAGGCTCACCTTTTACCAGAGCAAGACGGTGATTTTGTTCCATAGGAGTGTCAATGGGCTTACAACCCAGCATCCCAGCTTCAGTTAACACATCTAAAGCATACTTCCGTTGTGAAAGAAAAATACCATCCGGGTTTCTAGCAACCTCAATACCCAAAAATACTTCAACAAACCCAAATCTTTCATGTGAAAGCAAGAGTTCAAATAATTTTTGAAACGAGAAATTACAATAGATGAAGAACCAGCAATAATCAAATCATCTACATACACCAATACATGGAGAGAAACATCACCCTGAATATAGCTGAACAAGGAATAATCAGCATAAGATTGTGAAAAACCATAAGCTTTCAAAGCAGTCGATAACTTGGCAAACCATTGCCGGGGAGCCTGCTTTAAGCCATACAAAGATTTACGTAACCGACAAACCTTCCCTGGTGAAGAACAAGAATAACCAGGGGGAAGGTTCATATAAACCTCCTCAGATAACTCACCGTGAAGAAAGGCATTATGAACATCCATTTGGTGGAGCTCCCAATTCCGAATGGCAGCAACAGCAAGAAGAGTACGAACAGTAGCCATTTTTGCAACCGGAGCAAAAGTCTCATGATAATCAATCCCGGGAACCTGTCGATTCCCATGAACAACAAGACGTCCTTTCAGACGTTCAACTTCACCACTAGATGTATATTTTATTTTATACACCCAACCACTACTAATAGCACGTTTGCCAGGAGGCAAATCTTCTAGCGTCCACGTGCCATTACGCTCCAGTGCATCTATTTCATCCTTCATAGCCTTACGCCATCCAGGATGAGAAATGGCTTCACGAAAGGACTGAGACTCTTTGCCTTTGGTAACAACTGCCAGAAAACAACGATGTTTGACAGAAAAATTATTATAATCAACACAACAAGCTATATCAAAAGGCTTACCCGAAGAACTAGACGAAAGCGGAGAAGCAGTCGATGGAGTAGGGTCTATGTTTTGCAGAATAATAGTGTTAGTAACAGAATCATGCCGCTTTGTAGATGGAACTTTAGTAACAAAATCACGCAACTTCACAGACGGAATTTTAGCTCGATGGCCACGACCCAAGAGACCCGAATTATTTTCAACTACCTCGTTCTCATTTCTAGAAGGACTCCCTCGCAACGGTAGAGGAGTCGTAGTATCACAAAGAACATCACCCACACGAACCATAATAGGAGACGAGGGTTCATTAATAACAACATCACCTTGCGGCCCAGACATAGCAGCACCTGCACCATCACACACACCACGCTGCTCAGCAGCCGTGGCTGCGCCATTCCCAGCACTAATATCTTTTTCCACATAAACGTCATCATCCCAAACACAAGGTTGAGCCATATATGCATCCCATTGCAAACGTTGAGCATCACTAAGGCAATCAAAATAAGGAAATGACTCTTCAAAAAATTGAACATCACGACTCACAAAATATTCACGAGTCTCTAAGTCAAACAACCGCCATCCCTTTTTTCCAAAAGGGTAACCCACAAAAACACAACGTCTAGACTTAGAGTCAAATTTATCTTTAATGCGGGGACGATTAGTAGCATAACATAGGCAACCAAACACACGAACATGAACATACGAAGGAGGGACACCATACAAGCATTCATAAGGAGTTTTTCCATTCAACACCGGAGTAGGAGTAAGATTAATTAGGTGAGCAGCCGCCATAACACATTCACCCCAAAAGGACTTAGGTAAACGAGCTTGGAAACGTAAAGCACGCGCCACATTAAGAAGGTGACGATGTTTACGTACCACGCGTCCATTTTGTTGGGCCGTATCCACACAACTAGTTTGATGCAAAATACCTTTCTTAGCAAAAAAATGCTTTAAACTCAAAAATTCCTGTCCATTGTCACTACGGACCACCTTTAATTTTTTATTATATTGAGTTTTAACCATAGCATAGAAATTATGAACAAGACTAGCAACCTCCGATTTGTGCACCATCAAAAATATCCACATTGAACGGGAAAAATCGTCAACAACAGTGAGAAAATAACGAGCATCACAACTAGACGGAATTTTATTGGGACCCCAAATATCACAATGAATTAAATCAAAAATGTCACTAGCCTTATTAGAACTTATAGGGAAATAATTACGAGGTTGTTTGCCCATAAAACAAACAGAACAGTCTAAATCACAAAGAGAATGACGACCACCAACTAATCCGGGCAACAGGGAAACAACTTTAAGAGATGGATGACCTAAACGGCGATGCCATAACAAACTCGCATCATCAACTCTGGTCACTTTATTGGCTTGAAACGGACGATCACAAACAGGCTTGAAAACATAGACCCCGTTAGACTGCACTCCCGCTCCAATCAGGTTCTTCAAAGTGAGGTCCTGTATGAGACATAACTTATTAGTGAAGAAAATAAAATATTTTTGTCTTTCCAGAAGCTGAGACACAGACAATAAACTATATTGAAGAGCGGGAACATATAACACGTGGTCTAAAAGTAAACCGTCACATAAAATAATAGTACCCTCTTTGGTGGCATGAGTACTCTGACCATTAGGCAAACCAACTTGTGAAGAAATAGATCGCAGATTAGTAAACAAAGAGAGATTACCGGACATATGATTAGAAGCACCGGAATCAATAAGCCAAACATTAGAACTAGACATACCACTTAATTTTTCGGTGGAGGAAGAAGAAGGGGTATGAGACCCTTTAATAGTTGACAGTAGCTGCTGCCATTGATCGTCACTGAGGGTGGGAGTAGTACGACGATCACCGTCATTGATTTCAGGCACACCCGAACTACCACGAAGACCCCCACTAGTGCTGCCAGCAAAAACAGTATCCCCACGCAAGCCACGACCACCACGCACACCCTTTCCACGACCACCACGTTTGTCCGAAAAGCCGTGTAACTGATAGCATCTATCCTTGACATGCCCCTGACGGCCACAGTGGCTGCACACTCGTGGCTCATCAGGCGCAGCAGCATGAGGCCGAGACACAGCAGAAAAACCCACAGCATCAGGCAGAGTGGTGTCATGACTTTCGTACACTAATTGCTTGCGTTCATCAGAGATTATTTTGGCATATGCAACATTAAGAGATGGAAGAGGATCTTGCATCAATAAACCAGACACTAAAGTCCCAAACTTTTTAGCATCCAAACCAAGACAAAATTGATGCAAGTGTTTAGTCTCCTGTAAAAGCATATATTGGGCAGCAGCGGAACAAGAACAAACAGGCAATTTACAATATCTCAGAAGTTCGTCTTGGAATTGACGTAATTCACCAAAGAAAACAGCAACAGAACGACCATTTTGACGACAATCACGAATTTTATTTTTTAATTCAAGAATACGTGGACCATTACCAAGTGAATATCGATCCCTCAAATCATACCATAAAGACTTAACGTTATCAGGAAAACGCATAGTAGATCGTACAGACACATCTAAAGTATTAAAAATCCAAGCAACCAGCATAGAATTTACAATACCCCATTGTGGAAGATCGGGAGATGTGGAATCAGGAACCAGAATGGTGCCATCAATAAAACCCAACTTATTCTTCGCACGAAGATTATTGCGAAGAGAACGCGACCATGACTCGTAGTTGTCACCGGTAAGCATGATGGGACTGATTACAGCACCGGTTCCTTCACTTGGGTGAAGATAATATTCAGTGAACGGCTCATAGCGTGGGTGCTGCGGAGGTGCATCCTTTGGATCCACCATTAGGAGAAACGAGCAAGCACAGCAAAAGAAAACAGAGCCACGCGTAGCAGCGGAAGACAAACAGAGCACGTTCAACCCAGGGAAAAAAATTCTAAATCAAATTAGAAGGCTTGATACCATATTAAGAGTGAAGAAGAAGAGAGTTTGTGAGATGGCTAACTTGATATTGAAAGTCAAAAGGCACGGCTAATATACACAAAGCCAAGACCTAACTTTCCTAAAAACTAGCTAACAAGATAAATCAATCAAAGATATTATCCTAATACAAGATATTAACAAATCACTATATTCACAAATATATCTCCTAATACCAATGATACATTTCTCAGATAATTAAAGTTTTCCCTTACATTTTTTTTCTTCAGATTATCAATTTTATGTTGCATGCAATCTTTTAAATGTTCCATCATTTGTTAAATTCAATGTGTTAGAGTTACTTTTTTATCTTTCAAACAATGAATGATACATTAGGATTTTGATTTGTAGGATCGTGAGTCATCTTATGATGTTCTACAATATATCAAAGTTGCAAAGCGTGGTATGCATACTATTTTGAAGGAGCATAGTTTAACTATAGAGGAAGTTTCTACCCCCGATCCTTCTAAAAAGGATGAATTTAATACTGCTGGTTTTTTGAAAGGATGGGATGATCCATCTTATATCAATGTGCAAAAGAAAACACCTCCTATAAGAGTTTCATTTATTGATGTTGAACAATGTGATGCTGCTCAATGTGATGAAGAACCTCCAATTCCATTTGATGAGCTTAAAGGGAAGTTTGAAGCTGAAAAAGAAAAGTGCAAACAGCTCAGGAGAATAAAAAGAATACAAAGAAAGAGGAAACAATGAAGATATATTAGATTATGGTGCAAGAGGTTGAGGCAAAAAATGATTATGACTTTAGTGATTATTTGGGGAGAAGTTCGGATGAAGATGGTGGTGGAGACGACGCTGCAGAATGAGCTAGTCCTTTGGTGAATCATACTCTTTTTTGTGCTAGATCTTTGAAAAAGATAACTTCACTTCTTGATTAATTTAGTGTTGAGGAAAAATACATTCTTGATTATATGTTCTAATCTCGAAAATACAACGTGCATGAATATATTGTAGATGTAGCTGATGATGATACCAATTCAAGGAATGAAGCGCTTTTGGATAGTTTGTGTGGGTATTCACTGGTTAAGATCGTCGCTCAATCTACTAATGCAATAAGAGTTCAGTTGAGTAAGAATGATGTTCTCAGACTTGTTCATGGAAATAGACTGACAAATAATATAATCGATGCAAGTTGTTATATTTATAATAGAAGAGAGGGGAAGGAGGTGCGTATGCAAAATAGAAGGAGGTTTAGATTTGCTACCCTATTCTTTGTATGTCTTTTTTTCCCTTTTCTCTCATGTTTTTATTCTATTTTTCACCAGCGAGTTTTTTAGTTTCTCAACATTTTTCGATATTATTGATGTGATTTTGTTGTGTTCCGGATTCTTTTGTTCATATTTTTATCTTTTATATATCAGATATTTAGTTTTATGTTTGAGATAATCATGCATTTCGGTTTTTAGATATTTAATTATGTAATATCTTACATATAATTTGCTTGTAATAATATAATCATTTAACATAATCCTTATTTTGTTAAGATACATATTGTTTCTGTCAAATATCGAGTTTAATGTTTCAGATAATGATTCATGTTTGCAAATAATTAGCTTTTTTTGTTTCAGAAATGAAATTCTGGTCTTTGCTATGTAGTTTTATGTTAGTCTCTTTGGGATGCGAATGAAAGATATACAACATATAAAAAGAAGTTTTTAGAGAAGGCTAAGGAGTTAAAAGCTCTTGAAGGGATGCAAGAGTATGACCAGATGTTGCAAGAGTGGGTATAAGAGAAAGAAAAGCTTTTTGTTCCAAATCTTTCAAGTTCTAAAGATGATGTTGTGAATGTGTTAAACCAAACGACCCCTTAATAAAAGAATAAAAACTAAAGCTCCACATAATTAAATAAACAACAAGAGAAGCTACTTAGGTGTAATCTAAGTAATATTGATATCAGCTCTTATGTAACTAACGAACGACGCAAATAGAATAGGTTTAACATATCTTCGATTCCTCTTCTTGTTAGAGGATATCTCATATTTTCATCCTCTTTTAAGATAAAGATAATACGATTATAATGCTATTTTTGTACTAAGTTCCATTTTTCAATAGAAATAAGGAAATTTTGTTCAGATTAGACATTATATGTCAAATTTTGTTTTGTTTATTCGAAAAACATAATTTTTAAATGTGCTTTTCGAGAGAACAGGTCTAATATGACACTTTTCTTTCTATGTAAAATTACATACACTATGGTCTATACTAACTAAAAGGTCAATCTTTAGATCATCACTCCTTCCTTAGTTCCTTCTTTTTATGCATGAAAGTGTACTACAAAAACTTGTGTTAGATACACACACTTACAAAAATTATCAAGTAACGAGAATCAGGCTCTATTAATTAAGTGGAAAATGAATTTCCATGAAAACCATTCTCCAAGGAAAATTTCAATCATAGAAAAACTTTTAATTGTTAGATTCCTTACATAAAGTTAGAGGAAAAAATAATAGAAACTAAATGGGAGGATAGAGGGGAGAATGAAAAGAAAAAGGCGAGGTATAATGAGGAAATGTGTCTTCACTCCATATAGGAAATGAAATGTTTTTCACTCTATAGGAAACTAGTTTCAATCAGTGGGGAAATCTATTATTTACAAATCATAAAAAGAAAAGTAAGAAAACTAATTTTCTAAATAAGTGTTTCTCTTTCAACAAAATGGAGCCTCAATCTTGATAATTAAACAAGTCTTTATTGTCACGCAATCTCCTTTATGATGTCTTACCTCCATCCATAACTTGAAACTGTTTACCAATTGCTTTCCGAGAAGACTATCTTGCAGATTGATTAATTAATCAACCAAACCATCACTACGTATTAGTAGAACACCACTTTTGCAAGCAAATATTAGTAGTGAGGGGTGGGCCAGAAATTGCGGCTTGGATATTTGAAAGAAGATTACCCTGCTTTTAGTGATAATTCCTCCTATATCCGAATATAGGATGAACATCCTGCACCCCTAAGAGTAATTTTTGCTCATTTATCTAATTTAAGACTCTTTTATATTGTGAATTCTATTTGCTCATTTGGAGTTAGCTGTGCATTCTATACTCATGTATGTGTTGGATAATAGTTGTATTGCTTTTATAGTAGAATATTTTGACCGTTGCATAATGTACATATAACATTTAATCAAATTTTTTTATTAATATATATGAAAATTTTAATAGAAACATTGTTTTGTTATATTTTTAATGCATATTTACAAAAAATAATCTCTATAATTTTCTCCAATAGATTATAAAATTATGCTCTCAAAATTGTAAGTTGATATGCATAAAAGCCAAAAATCCCAAAACATTACTACTAATAAGAACAACGAAATAGTAAATAGGAAAATTCATGAAAGTCCAAGCATGTTTAATAATGTAGGGAAAGAAAAAAAAAGTAACGAACTGAAACAATCTTGCTGGAATACAGTTTCACCAAGAATTGTTGATGAGCAATGTTCTAAGGTCCCTTTCCTTAATGAAAATTGTCTGGTTATACAGAAGGAGGTATGTCCTACATTTAACTTTTTCTAAACGTGCCTTTCATCTATTCCAAAGTTGAGTTTTGTTATCTAAATTATGGGATGTGTCCTTTAATCATTGTTTCCTTGAAAGAAAGGTTCGTAGCTTCCATATGAAGTTTGATTGGCATGAGAATGAATTGACCATTGCAATTTGCATTGTCTTAGTCAGTGGCATACCTAGAATTTTGAGTTGATGGATGCCGATTCTAAGTAATTTAACTCTTGATTTGGGTCGTTGGAATAATAAGCAAAGTCTGGTGTAATAATAAATTGTTTAGGCTCATTATTTTAAGATCATGAGATTAAATCCAACTAAAGCGTATTTAATGGTGGAGATTTGCTTACTTTTCCTCTACTCTCAAATACTCAACTCGCAAATACTAGACAAAGAAACACAAATAGTTGAGGTGTAGTGAGGATAGTTCTTCTTACCATTATAAAAGAATAGTCATGAAATGGACCTTTAGTATACTTTTAATTGTTCTATAGGTCTAAGGAGAAGGTATGTCACTATTAAGTATGAGTCTCGACCACACCCATAAGGAGGAGAGAGAGAGTCTATTTCACAAGACCTAAAAAAGTTCCATCTTAAAATCCGATCGTATGTGGGTTTTCTTCTTGCATTGACAGCCCTCAAGTTTGTGGGCATCTTCTACTTCCTAGTTGGGACTGGCAACGCACTTGTAAGAAGGAGAGCGAGTCCATTTTATAAGACTCAGTTAAAACTATATGACAATAATAGATTGTTCGGATAGGCAAGATAAGAGGGAAGGGGAAGGGAGGGGAAGAGAGACGGCCAAAATCCATTGTTTGGATACCAAGTGATGGGTGAGGGATTTGAAGGGGATGGAAATGGAAGGATTGTTTTCTAAGAAATTCCTCCAACAATGGAGGGATTTGAAAGGAAAACTCATTCTTCTTCTCTCCTTTCCCTTTCTCTTCCCTCCCCTTCCCTTCCCTCCCCTTCATTTCCTTCCCCCTTTTTTTTCCAAACAAGCTGTAAGGGGAGTAGCCCCTAAGCATTATTAGTTGAACACATCTATCCAATTATATTAATGTGGACTCTTACATGCGATGTTTCATGGGACCAATTCAATAATTTTTTTATTTATTAGAATGTCAACGAGCATCTCGAATCTCAATATAAGTCTCCAGACTCTCCACTACCTTAATATCGTACAAATTGATGCTCATTTCGTCATCTGGTGTCTAATTACTAATTTGCTTTTAGAGGCAAAAGAACGTTGATGATCATAACAAAGAAGAAAATTTAAGGATGAGATAACTAAGTGATATTGATATCGACGTAACTTTAAGAGGAAATTATGAAATGATTTAACTGATTGGTATTATGATTTTCTACGTCATTAACGTCTAGGGTCAGCAAAGCAAGTTCAGGCGAACAAACATATAAAAATCATTACAATTGGATAGTACTTAAAATTTAGTCTTTGAGTTGGTGAATCTGAGCCGCAATTAATTAAGCTCCACACGTAACTAACAAGTTAAACGGTTTATCTGGATCAGTTTTGTTTGGGTCATTTTCAGATAATAGTTTGGAGATATAAATTTTAGAGAGTGAGCATAAGTTAGAGATATACAAATAGAATTCTCTTCTTATCCTAAGTAGATAGGGAGATTCTGCACACTAGGACACTTGCATTTCTATCCTAAGTAGATTAGGAGATTCTGCACACTACGACACTTGCATGTATTATATGTATTATTGATGTGATTAATGAGAACATGAGACCTTGATATTGATTTTACATGGTATCATGAGTTACAATTGGAATTACACCAAAACACGTGAGAGAAAGAAACCGTAAGACAACAGGCGACCAAACAAGGTTGGAGATGACAAAAACCCCTTGGAGAAAGGAGAGTCATGGAGTCCATAAAAAATTGATCCCACTTCCCCCCCTTGTTACACAGTTCGAATGACAACCAGAGATGTGTGATTAGCCAAATGGTGTAGCGAGGAGACAATTATGATGAATGGGCGAGGTCTATTTGTCGATTGATAAAGGCCAAATGAAAATTCGGCTTTGTTAATTCGTAGGAGCATCAACCAACTGGATTCTATAGAGAACCCTGAAGAGTGGACTATTGCGCACTCGATGTTGGTGTCATGGATCATAAATACAATCAAATCCTTGTAGGAGTATATATGTACTTAATGGGATTTCAAGTATCATATACTTAACATCAATCCACCAAGTAAGGCTTGGTCTATTGGTTAAGGATTTAGCCTCATGACTTCAAGGTCATGGGATCAAATCCCACTAGGGGCATTTGGGGGTGGGGATTCCCTTACCATTCACTCCTACTCCCAACTGTCGGGCCCGCATATACCAGCTCAAGAAACTGTGCTAGTTGAAATCTGGCCAGGGTCCACCACATTACCTTCCAAAAAAATATACTTAACATGAATCCGAAGAACAATTTTCATAAACTAATAGGAATTAAAACAAAGTATAAATTATACGTTTGATGCGTGATTTCCACGTGCTTAAGCCCTTCGAGTGGAGATCCTTTTGAGAACGCCAAATATCGTTCCTCTAGTATTGGTCTACAAACAATGGTTAGATCACCACATATGCTAGTACGGGATAGATGAACAAGTTTCACTCTCTTACTTTGTATGATGAAGGGGGCCGAAAATAGGGAGGAGATAAGAAGAGCTCTCAAAATTCAGATTTTGGATAGAAAAGATGATCAACTGCAAGTGTATCTCTCTTTATCTGTACATCACTTATATAGTGAAGTTACAAAGGGAATTACTTGTGACTTCATTAGGGTCATAATGCCATATTATACAAAACTTTATTAGTCACGTAATGTCATGCATTATTAGGCTAATAACCACAAGAGTTACAACTTTGTAAACTCTACATGAAGTATGTAGAGGGGTTACAAATGAGGCTTCATGAGGCTTTATTAGTCTTACAATGTCATATATTATGAGGTTAATGACTTCATGAGTTAAGTACTCCTCCATCCATCCAAATGACAGACCTACCCATTTGTCAAATGGGTTCACTAGTGGAAAAACGTCCATTTACATCTCCATAGTAGTAGCGGTTTATTGGTAGCCCGTTGCAAATAGTAAGGTCAATATTCTTTGAACAATTTTTTCACCGCTGCAAAAACACATGAGCTCTCTATTCCAACTGAGTTTTCTTTCATCCCCCGTTCGCACGTTCAAAACAATGTATCACCCTCAACTCCCATTTCGGCGTATTTTCTCCCTGTAATCATCATCATCAAAAATTTCAACATATTTCTTGTATTTTGGAAGAATTCAAATCGGCGATCCAAATCCGTAGCTGATTACATAACAAACTGGTAATAATTTCTCACGTCAATAACCCTAATTGTAGCTTCAATTCGATCAATTTGAGTTGTTTTTGGATCAATTTGAGTTATTCGAGGTTTAGAGCTTGAAATTTCAAGTTCAGTTCACTCTTTCATATTGTTTTCTTCTACTAAAATTCACCAAATCGTGAATTCTAACCATTTTATTGATTGTGTGATGAAAGTTCCGTATGCTTAGCAGAAACATCAAACCTCTGATTCTCGCTGATTTGTCGTCGAAGATGTGGAGGGTCAAGGTAGTTGGAGAGTATTGGACTGAAGAAGACTAGAAGAGAGATTCATGTCTTCGAAGTAATTATCAGAACCTGAATGACGAGGTTAATTTCGTGCTACTTTTTACGATAAGTTTTTGTTGTGGTTTTATTTTGTTAATCACTTGTTTGCTATTTGATTAAATTATTCTATTAATGAAATTCATATGGTCATGGAATACAAAAGCGATTTAGAGCTAACACATACACACAGTTAATATGGTCATGTATCAATGTTAACTGAATGTATTATATAGTATCATTTTGTATGTAGTTTAAATTCTAAAATTGGTTATAAGAAGAATATGGATGATGAAAAGTTGAGAACTAGTCGTTAGCTTAATCGAACTGATAAGGGCCAAGGAGAAATTACATAGGCCAAGCATCTAACTGGGTGCGTAGGTATACTGCATATCCAAAACAATATGGTCTGAAAGAAGGCCAGTCATGTCACAGCCCATTAAAACCCACAAAGCTCATCCCTTTCTCTCGGCCTTCAAGAGTTAGGACTCATGCTATTTTTCTTCTCATTTTAAAACAACGAATTATTTGCTCCTTGCTTGGGTATCTTCATAAATTACGGGGTCCTCATTTTGGCAGACCAAAACACTTTTGATAATTGTCATTTTTTTTTTCTTATTTTGGTAACAACTCATCATGTCCTAGGAATTATTGCTCGGTCATTAAGGTATGGTTCCATCAGACTCTTTTTAAGTTTTCTTTCAAGAGATTATATGTAATAGCCTGATTTTTAAGTACCTTTGGCTAAATAATTATTATATTTTATTAATTTGATTGTAAGATTATAAGTTTTACGAGTTGACTTCAGTAAATGTGAATTTAATAGTAAGAAATCATTTTTATGAACTACTTTATTCGTATTGGTATGCTAAATTATTTTATTTTTCATATCAAAATTTTGAAACGTTTCACTAAGTCAAATACCTTAATACAATTTTTTTTTCCGTTCGAGATGACTGATCCCAATTTGATTCTAGTGTCCAAAGGCTTATGAGTTTTATGTAGCCCAATACACAAATATTGGCCTTCTTTCACACATCTCATGTCAAATACTGGCCTTCTTTCACACATCTCGTCACAACCCAATCACAAATAGTGTCCAAAGCCAGTCATGAACGCACTTGCGAGCTTACAATAGAGAAGGTATCAATGTTCTTCCAAAGTTGAAATATATTTCGTTTCCTTAATTTCTTTATTTATCAAAGATCAACCTTATATGAACTTAATTTGATTTTGATTGAAATTTATAAATTATTACTTTTGTGAGTTAAAAATTTATGGAAATGTATTATGAGATTGAAGTAATGAATGTTGAGATTTGTCAAGTAAAATGAATTGGGGATTTTGATATCTGGTTAGTAATACTTGAAATACTTTTGAGATTAAGATTGAAAATTTTCATGGAAATCGGAATTTAAAAGTTGTTTTTATTAAAGGACCTAGCTTTGTGATATGAAATGGGAATTTGGAAATGAGAATGAACCGTATTGGAGTTGGCTAAACTATATAAGGATCATTGCAACGATTGATTATGTAAAATGTTATTGAAGGATATGTGCGAATATCAATAAAGAATTGGTTAACTAATTCGAGTAGAGGGAAAATGATTTTGGCTAGTTAAGAAAAAGTTATCATTAATAAGGTTGATTGGAGTGATCCGATACTTGAGAGTCTATAAGAAATCCTACTGAATGTTGTCATTATTGTTGAGGTGAATATCGGTTTTAGCTTTTGGAGCTTTGTTATCTTTTGGCAGTGGAGAACATTTGTATATTAAAGATATTTGGAAGAGCGGATAAGGTGCATTCTCCCTTGATTTTCTACCACTAAATGTGTTTCAATTCATAAGATTTGATAAGTTCTATATGATCTGTAAACTATTGATATGGAATACGTTTATTAATTGAAAACTTGATTTTTCTTTAAAAGAGATTTTATATGAGGAGTAAGTGTTCTTTGATCTTAATTGGATTTCGAATGTAAGAGTTGAGCATTGGAATACTTTAGAAGGTATTTACGTTCCGATATACCCGATATTATTCGAAGTTTCCTTGTCTACTTAAGAAGATAAACGGAGTATGATTTTGATTTTAAAAACACTTCTACATTAAAATTTCTCAGCTAGTTTAGTGGTAGTATATTTAACTCAACGGAAAGCTGTGGTGTTTGACTCTAATGTGTTACTTATATATGTAAGTATATTTTGGTTATCAAATACCAAATAAAGGAAACTACTCGATGACCTACATTTTAGAATATTATAAAGACATATGTATATTTGAATTTGAATTTGAATATCTAAATGAAAGCTCTCGATACACTTCTGAATATTATAACTTGGGCTTCTGAATTTAAAGACTTTAAATAGCTTGCAATAACAAATTGAACAGATCCTAAGGTTACATAGTTAAATAATTAGGAGTTAGTGATTATTCAGGATTTCAGTTATTGAGATTTCGAAATTTCTAATTTGTTACACGACTTCTGAAGTAAGGATCTTTAGAAGAAATTTCGGAATACTATTACGAACATTAGAGGATAAGATTATTGGAGTTAGTATAGTACAAGAGTGTTGTATTTAGTGATGTATTATTAAAGTATAAAGTTACACCATCATAATATATCTTGAGGGCTATTCGATAAAATATGTTTGAATGGTTGTGGGATAGAGAAGTGAGTGTGAGAAGTTGGATATAAGCTATTATATCAGAATATGAAGTTGGGAATAAATTTGTGACTTGGGAAGAAAGTATTGAATTAAAAACATAGTTGATCAGTTAATATAACTTGCTACGAAAATCTGATAAGTTCGAACATATGACAATTGGTGGGCAACAAACTCTTAGGTATTGAGGAGTTAAAATAAAACTCATTCGGATTGTGAGGTTTATATTAATAATATTATGGCTTAGGAAGTGAGTAAATGGATTGAAGGAACTTTTTCTATGAAAATCCAAATGGAATAAATAAAAGAATATAGAGACATCGACTACGGATTGGGAGAATAGGGTTAAACAATAGGAAGTCGGAGTAACATCAATATTATATAGTGGGCTATCTTGATAATTGCTATAGTGATTGATATATAAAATAGACATGAATTAGGGATTAATGAGCTTCGATATTCACGAGCAACAAGGCTCAAGCAAACAAGCAAATGTGACTACGTTGATTACATAAGACAATATAAAATTGAGGTGTTATTAGGTTATGATAGTTCCAGAAGATATAGTATGAGAAATTGTGTGGCATAAATGGAAGAAGGTTAGTGAATCATAAATGGAATAAGGGTGTTAAATATGAATCAAAAGAAGAATTCAAATGTATAAAACGATTAAGTAGTAAATATTAACGTCATGATATAAAGGTGGAAGTGATATCTAAAGAAACAAAAGTGATCTATAAAGAACATGAAGTGATATCTTAAGGAATGAACTCGGTTATAATTGAGAATTATATTGTAGGAACATTGGAGCCTATGCCTCGGTTACTAAGAAGTTGAAATCAAAAGCTCTTG
Source organism: Patellifolia procumbens (assembly GCA_947645195.1). Classification (NCBI taxonomy): domain Eukaryota; kingdom Viridiplantae; phylum Streptophyta; class Magnoliopsida; order Caryophyllales; family Amaranthaceae; genus Patellifolia; species Patellifolia procumbens. Next base: position 387,258 of record CANSGD010000412.1, read on the forward strand.
AGTGAGTGACCAATACTTCTAATAGGAAACTAACTTTATAATTTATAAGCCATGAATAAATCATAGTGTAGAAAGAGTTGAGTATTATGACTATTGGTTCTGAAGTTTATGCAGTATTACGATTTTGTATCATAGAATTCATTTTGTTTTGTAATTTGATTATGAAACCTTTTGTTAAATATGGCTATGAACCCACTCAAGGGCGGTAACTCTCTCACATGAAAACGGATTTTTTTAAACCATCTCTGTACGACAATTTTGCTCAGGAAGAAAGTTTTCGAAAACAACTAATTCACGGGTAATGCATGGGTTGAATTTTTCACCGCCAATTGCTCAAAGGATTTCGAAAAAGGAAAGTGAATTTATAAAATAGATAGGAATCTTCTAAGATTTCGAAACATTATTAATAATAACCCTTGGTTTCAAGAAGAAATTGGGTAAGAAGCTAACTATTTTTCCTATGCACTTAGTCACTCTTTCCTTGTTTTCAAGTATCATTTACAGTACCATACTCATAATGATTAACTTTAAACCCTTACCTAAGTTACAAAACCCTGACTACAAACCATCTTCAAAAAGAATGGTAATGTTAACTTTTAATGATAATTTTCCAAGTTAGTTGCAATATTTCAACTTATTGTTTTTCCTTATTGTGTTTTGCTTTGCAAAAAAAATCAAAAACTTTAGAAATGAGATTTGGTCTTTAAGTGAGGAGTTACCTCCTGCCTTTATTTCCTGCTTATGCTAAGTTTTGGAAAAAACGTGGTTGAGTTGTTTAAGAGAATGAAAACTCTTTTGTCAACTAATTTGCTTTTCAAATATGTTTGAACTAATTTTACCACGGGAAAAGAATCGTGTGTGTATAAGTGTGTATATATATTCTCTTTGTGGGAATTGTGTGGCTTATGTCTTGTAAGTCTTGCAAGCAGTACGTAGTGTGGTGACGACCGAAAAGTGTATAGAGTAGTGGCGTAGCCCTCTCTATTTTTCGTTTCTTTTCCCCATATAGTTTAAAGATATTTGCTTACGTATAAGTTTGTTGATTTGAATTATGTTGTGAAGGATTATATAATGAATTTGTTGTTCGGAAAAATTATGAAAATCCTTCAATATATTCATGTTTAACTTTCCTTTATGATAATGTTGGAAAAGAATAATTTTATGAGACATACATTATATATAAGTATTTTTTTTGAACTTGTAACACCCCGAAATTTTGGGTGTTAATTTAATCAAATTTTTACGTCATATATATATATATATATATATCGATAGATATTTATATTTTAGAAACTTAAATTTATATAGTTTAGTTCTATTTTGAAAGTTATGAAAAGTTGTTGCGCTAATGTTTTTATATGGAAATGTATAAACATATTTGGTTTTTCGTGTATTTATTTTTGGAGTTCGTAAATATATATGAAGTTAGTATGTATGTTTATTTATTATATGTGACAAAATTAAGTAGCTTGTAATAATTTTTATTATAAGCGTTAATTATAGTTTGGGAACGTTACCGCTTGTAGTGGGCCGAACCCCTTGGTGTTTTTGGACAAGGAGGTCCGAAAATTTGGAGGAATAAAGGGAGCAAGTTTATTTGAATTGGAAACTCAGCTTTTATTATTTTTGTTTTTGTATCCTTGATCACCTCCCTAATTCTTGCCAAAATTAATCTTATCGCCATCTTTTCTTTTGGTCATCTTTTGATACCCAAATCTCACACTAAATTATTTTGATTTGCTGCACATAATAAAGAAAGATAAGCATTTCCCCATAGGGTTTACTCCCATACGCCTCTTTCCCTTCTCTTTCTCACATTTTCGTCCATTATCACACACTCATCTTGTTTGTCTTATATCTCATTCGTTTCTTAGCGAAATTGGACGTGTGACTATTTAAGATTCATCTACTCGGAATGATCTTGCTCGTGGTATAAATATTTTTTGAAGAAGATGAAGGAAGTGGCTGCAACTTTCATTTCAAACAGACGAGTCAATTCGGTTTCTTGGAATGTTTTGGAGCAATGTTCTTCTCTTCTTTCTTTGCTATTATAGTATTATTTTTCCACCTAATAAAATCAAGGTAACTAACACCCCTTCTGGTACTTTAGTGTTTAATTAATATTTTAATTTCGTTAGAAACATGTTAGGAGTGTTTTTATTTATTAGAATCATGTTAGGGACGTTGTAGTAATTAGAATTCATGTTAGAGTTGGGTTTCTTGTTTTATTTATATATTGTAGTACTTGAAATTGTTAGTTCTGATTTAATTATTGTGGGTTTTGATTAGAATCATGTTAGGAGTGTTTTTATTTATTAGAATCATGTTAGAGACGTTGTAGTAATTAGAATTCATATTAGAGTTGGTTTTCTTGTTTTATTTTATATATTGTAGTACTTGAAGATGTTAGTTCTGATTTAATTTTATTTAGTTCAATATTGCTGAAATTTATTTTTATTATTGAGAAAAACTTGTTTGATGTTTTAATAAACTATGTTTAATATCTTGGTTATCTTAGTGATTGGAGTATGTTGTTAGTACACTTTTTAATTGTTTATGGCTATTTTTTATTTATTTAAAGTTGCTGGAATTATTTTTCCATGTTAACATGATCATGTTTGGTGTTGTAATTAATCCATATACATGCCCTAATCGTTATAGTATGATGACCATGTTTTTAGGAATGTTGTTTAGTGTCTTTGGGCTATTTTTATGAATTAATTATTGCTGGAAGTTTATTTGTTAATGTTGGAAAATATTAATTCATGTTTTAATATATTTTCAATGTTATTAGTTTGCATAATTAGGAGAACTTGTGAACTTTTTATTTAGTTTGCACTTATATAATGGTTCATAAACAACTTAATGATATGATGCTCTTAATGGACTAATAGTGATATTTAATCAAAGAAAGTTTACTTTTGGAAAACATGGCAGTTGCTTCTTGATTTTTTTTTTGCATTTAAATGTGCCTTGATTTTATCACTAGCACTACTACAACGTTGGCTTTAAGTAACATATGTTGGTAACACTTTTTGAATGACAAGTTTTTTACTCAAAATCGTAACACTTTAGTAACACTTACTAAATAGGTAACATATTAGGTAACACTTTTAAAATAAGTAACATTTTATCACTTATTAAATACATGATATTTTAGGTAACACTTTAGATTAGCTACATTACTTACTTAAAATATAACACTTTAAAGTGTTACTATTTTTCAAAATTAGTGTTACTTATGTAATATATCTAATTAATTATTTATAATTAAGATAAATTTAAACCAAAATTTTGTTTTAAATTTCTTTTCACTTTGGCTAATTTTAAGAGCTTTTTTTCATCCCAAAAAACTCGGGCGACTAAAATTAACAAAACACGCACGCTTCACGCTTCCCTAGGTTAACTGTCATTATGCTGTTCAGCTTCAACCTTGTGCCGCTTCTTCTTCTCCTTCCATACTCAGGCGACTTAGAAATCTAATTTTTCATTAGAACATAGCAATTTTTTGATTCAAGAGATAAACAATTAGAATTCTTCACCTGCTTCTCAAGGTACACCGAATTTCTTTCCTCCTTTCGATTTAATTTCATCAATTCATTACAGAACATAACCTTTCGTTGATTGTAATCTTTGATTGAATTATGTAATCGAATTACCGCTAATTGCTGAACATAACATTTCATTACTTTTATTTTTCACTGAATTCGTTAATGGCAGAACATAACCTTTCGTTAATTATAGTCTTTAATTGAATTCGTTAATTGTAATCTTTTATTGAATTAGTTAATTTTGTAATCGTATTTATTAACTCTAATTTCATTTGAATTTACTAGAATTCAAATCCAGAAATTGAAATGCTAGAACTGAATTCCAATCATTTTGGCAAACACCAATATTTTCAATATCTGAATTTCAACACCATCATCTCTGAGATTAAAAAATTACATATTTGTTTTAATCATGAAGTTTAATGAGTATTTCTGTTAAGTCAATGGCGCTTTTATCATTGTAATACCCATTTTGGAGACCCTGTTGAAGTGTACATGGGGCACAGACTACAGAGGCTATTAGCTCACATTAGTATCAACAAGCAAGGTTCTTTTCTTTTAAAGCAACCTAGCTAACTATCTAGATAAAAAGTCAAATTAGCTATATATTTTGCATTAAGCAATACAAATCACAGACTAGTTTGGGCTTTTTGGGGTGAAAAGGAGCAATTACTTCTAGAATTCAAATCGAGAAACTAAAATGCTAGAAATGAATTCTAATTAGTTTGGCAAACTAACTCTAACTCTAACTCTTTTATGAAAATAAAGAAGATGTAAGCGATGTTCATTAACTTAATGTGTATTTTTGTTTTAATAGCTTAATGTGTATTTTTGTTATAATTTCTATATGATACGAGTGCATGTATCAAGGATTCTTTTTTTGACAATATAAAGTGTGTCATCTATTACTTTGAAATAGAACTTGTAATCATATAGACTAATATATACTTTTCAATCGCTGAGTCGTTTTTATTGAACTATGTTTGATGAGCCCATGTGCTGAAATTGCATCATAATTAGAGAATTAGAGAGAGAGCAAGAAAGAGTGAAGTGGGAATTTGGGAACGGGAAGAGGAGGTGGCGAGCATGATTATATTATTTTTGGGTTTAAAAATCTCGTTCATAGCTCGAGTGCGGATGGTAGAGGCGGGCTTGGTGGTGCAGGGGGGAGGGAGGGGGAGGGGGAGGTGAGGTGGCCTGGTTAGGTGTAAACGGGCCTAGGGTTGTGATGCGGGAGTGATTAGGGTTGTGAGGGTAGGTGTCAGGATTGGGGTATAGGGGTCGGGTGGGCTGGATTAGTGGATACAGGCAATGGTATCGGGTTGGAGGCGCGCTGCTAGCAGTTAAAGGTTTCGATGTTTCTTTTACGCAGTGGGTATGGGGAACTGGTTGGCTTGCCGTTTCGGGTGTAGTTGGAGTTGGGTAGCGGGTTGGGGGCGCGTTGTAGGTAGAGGGGTTGGCTGTGTTTCTACTGGGTCGGGGTATTAGGCGCGGGTAGATCTGCGAGGGTGTAGTTAGGGTTTTTTTGTGGGGAGGATAGGGCATGATGAAAGGGGTTCTTTGGTGGAGGAAAGGGAATGGAAAAATTTTCGTCCAACAAATCATAGGAGTGATGGCGTAGGGTATAGAGAGAGTGGTAAAGGGAAACATGGTCTCATTGAATGTGACATGTGGGGAGATAAAAAAATATTTTGAGCTTGGATCAAGGCATTTATACCCGCGATAAAACCAAGAAGCACGCGAGTAGTAGAGCGTGCTTGGAGTTTGTTAATGGAGGAGGAGGGGAGGTGGGGATAGCAAACGAACCCAAAGATACGAATGTGAGAATAAGTTGGTTCAAGGCGATAAAGGACTTGGGTGGGAGAGGATGACGAAAGGACTTTTTTGGGAAGGAAGTTGTGGATATAAGCGTCATTTGAAGGGTGTGAGGCCAAAAGGAGGGAGGAACGGAAGCATGAATGAGACGAGTGCGGACGGTGTTGGTAATGGTGCAGATTTTGCGTTATGCTTTCCCGTTTTGAGAGAAGGTATAGGGACAAGAGAAAAGAATATACGTGCCATGCCGCGCGCATTGATTTTCAGAAGGAGAATTATCAAGCTCACAAGCATTTTCACATTTAAAACTTTTAGTTTTTCATTCGAATTGTGTATGAACAAATTCACAGAGAGAAAGAAAGGTGGAAAAAACTTGGGATTTATTAGCCAGAGGGAAAGTCCCCAGCAAATTTGAATAATCATCCAAAAATAATACCGCCTTCGTTTTTTTAATGACTGCACTTCCCATATTTGACAATTTGGAATTATTGACTACACTTCTTTTTGTTTCTATTTTTAGTAAGTTTTTTGCTGTGAATTTACAAGATTATCCTTACTTTAAAAATTAACTCTCACTTAATTACTAATTATAATTTCCTAAATAACAAACAAATATATCCTAATTACTAATGTAATCATCATCAATTCACATATTAAAATCACCCCAACCACCTCTCTCTCTCCAACCTCTTTCCCCCCACAGCGAGCAACTCGTCGTCTGAGATCGAGAAGTGGGTTGTGGGTGCTACGAAATTGAACAAAGATGCATACGATGAGGAGATCGAGAAGAACGAATATGAAGAGTGCAAAAAGACGATGGTGGTGCTACGACGTGGTGGTGCTACGTCATCTATGAGTTGTGGGCTGTGGGTGGTTTGAATCTTCTCACGCGTCTTCAACTTTCTCTCTCTTCAAAATGATTGAAACTTGGTTTTAGGGTTGGGGGTGGTTCGAATGTTTGGGTTGTGGGTTGGGGGTGGTTCAAATGTTTAGGTTGTGGGTTGCGGGTGGTTCGAATAACCGAATCTTTGAGTTTAAGGTTGTGGGTGGATGTAAGGGTTGGTGTTTTAGGGTCGATTTGATGGGGGTTTTGGGCTGTGAGGGTGGGTGGTGATGAGAGGTTTCTGGTGGTAGTGGTGGTGGTGTAGGATTTCTGGTGGTAGTGTCGGTTTTCTTTCCATGGTGATGGGTGGGGTGTAGGGTGGTTGGTGCTGGTGCCGGTGGCCTAACTTGTATTTTTGTTAATTTCCCCAAATGGTCCCCACTAATAAGACTAATCATATACCTTTATAAACAATTAACCACCTCCTAAATTTTGCCTAGAAAACCGTGATTTGAGAAGTGTAGCCATTTAAAAAAATGGAGGAAGTACATAATAGTCATGACCAGATGAACTTAAAGTAGGGGAAGTCCAACAATCGCTATGCATAATATCGAAAGGAACAACAATTGTAACACCCCGTCAAATATTGACTTAAAAAGATAAATAAATAAACAAATAAAAGAGCAAGCCAGTAGTAGCGGAAATACCACTGAGATGGGAATGCTACTCTAAGGATAAAACAACTACTAAAATAACGCCAAATCATAATGTAGATATATAATCTCCGAAAATGTGTTAAGGGATGAGGTCCCATACGCTCATCTCTACTATCGCAAAATTAATCATAAATCCAAACACTATATCCAACAAAAAATAACCATTATCCGAAATAATATCTAAGTACATTTCCAACTACTGTGTAAGACCTATAAAGAGGGAGGTCCTAATGCCTATGCTATAGTGCTCCTCTACTAACAAGTACTACGTTGCAACTCACATAGACAGATCTCAAAACCCCGGTCCAAACAGTAACAATCCTAAATTTTAGCAACTGAAAAATATTAAACAAATATCCACAATCAGTGGGGAGTAACTAACAGCTCTCCCGGCCGAATATAGGATTCAAAAAGTAAACTTAAGTATAGTTAGAATAAACGTTACATACACAACAACATATAATCCAAATAACAATAAGGAATTAACAGAGTAATACACAACTGGTAACATGATTGATAATAAATAATTCAAGAATAATAACTCAAGAAAACAGGCACAATCCAGATAACAAAATAATAAAAATCCACAGTGGTTAAAACATCAAATTAATATCGAGGGAGTGAACGCTAGTGACCCGCTGCCCACTTCCTCAAGAAATGTCAGATCGCAACCTCCAGAACGGCCTATGGGTTACGTTCCCGATGAGTCATCTGCATATAGGTCTTTCATGATGCATTTAGGTTTCATTTTAGATTATTTAGTTGCATTTTAGTCCATAGTTGCATATAGTTACTTATGTTGAGAAAATATTACTCTTGTGCGTCTTTTCGGTGTTTTTGATAGTTTTTAGGTACTAAGAACACAACTGTAGTATTATTGGACAAGCTTCATCATGAGAAGCATCTAGGGAGGAGCTACGTCAAGTGAGAAGTCCAAAGGGCATCTTCGAGTTAGATTGCAACCCAAAACATAGCGGAAACATGTTAAAAGAAGTATGGAAATCGAGTCATGTTCACTCTTTTGATCATAACTCATTATCCAAAGATCGTAATTGAGTGATTCTAGTGGGGTTGGAAACTAGACTTGAAAGATTTACAACGGTGTATCACAAGCCCCAATACAACTTCTAGTTTGCGAGATATGGTCTTTGCAACTTCACGCTGTTTTGCGTAATGAAAATCCGCGCCCGCGAGTTATTCTGTGTAGCTTATAGACGAATAAGGCCTTATCTTTTGATGAATTTTGGCTCTATTTTTCTAGTTGATTTAGGAAATAGAAAGATATATGGACTCAAGGGAATATTATTATTTCCTATATTATTTTCTATCTTATTTTTCTATCATTAATTAATTTTAGATTAGAACACTTTTTCTCTCAATTAGTGAAGAACCCTAGTTTTGTTTTTTCCCAATTTACATTGAATTTTCAATAGAATCTTTTATTTTACAAGATAGGTTCTACAACTACTATTATTTCTCTTCTCTTCTTATTTCTATTCAATTCTTTATTATTAATTCATGTCTTCTTATTTTGTTATGAATATGTTTTCCCGAATTATGATTGAGTAATCTATTTCTAGGGTTTAAGGGGATCCATGATCAATTATGGAGGGATGTCTATAAAGTATTGATCTTTGATGATGTATATTAATTCTTATTGAATGTTTTTATATCTATTCAATCCAATTTGGCCAGATTTGATTGTTATAGTGCTGCAATATAAAGTTATGCGCCGAGAGGTATAAACTTGATATTAAGGCTTGTTTCAATAGGTAGAGTTGGTATTAATAAATTGCGAGAACCTGTTAATACCATTCTATGGTTGATTTCAATTCCAGAGAGCAAATCAACCGATGCATTATTAATTATTGATTGTTACGTCTCATCCCGAAATATTGATCATTATTGGTGAACGTATGCCCTAGACTCTTTATTATTGATATTTTTGATATAGTTATAGTCTAGTTTAGTACAATTACCACAACACTAGTTCCCTATAATCTAGAATTAACCGACAATTAGGAAAACAACATTGTTTCTCTGTGGATTCGACCCTACTTCCCTGACTACTATTTGTTAGAGGACTTTAGGATTACTTTTGATAAGGTGATAGGACTTTAGCTTGTCAGTTCCCTGCCGTCTGTGTGTAAGAATGGCCAAACTCCCGGTGTGGGGTAATACACGCAGTACCTCCCGACCTCTCAGAAGACAACAAGTCCTAGCTATCCACAATGCAGGGTAACACCCAACATGATGTCCCCTAACCTCTCGGAGTGCATGTTCGTTACCTTCAGGACACTGTCCTTTAGGCTACTCAACTCAATTAAAACAATAACATCAAATGTATAATAACAACACAATATTCTTCAAATCCTCAAATCTCAAATCATCCATACTAACACGTCCTCAAACAGAAATATATAGCATACTCATACAAGTACTCTAAAATATGTCGAATATCATCGTATTCGACAAAGATATTATCTGAGTTTGGGTAAGAAATTAATTATGAGAAAGTAACAATAGCCTACGTACATAACTCTTGGCGAAGTAATGCTAGGGACAGTTTTATCCTCCCCCGAGCATTACGACGTCGATAACTCTTATCTATAATTCAACATCTCTTCGTAAAATTCACAAACAATTAAATATATAATTAAAAATTGTCATGTAAGGAATTACAAATAAAATAAAAGAAATGTTATTAAAGGTCTCAATTCAGGAATGCCGTTAAAGGCGTTACTTCCATATATCCACTAATGTAATAATTTCACCAAATAGACTAACAACAAACTAAAGTAAATAAATGAAAGTTTCAACTCAAAACGAAAATAGTTGATTTACAAAATCATAATATACATTGATAATCAGATGTAAATAAGTAGTAAGATTACAAAGGTAATTACAACAAAACATATAATAAGTAGTAAGCAAATAAATTATATCATCTAATAAAGAAAAGAAAATCGTAACAACACTAAGTTACTACCTGAACAAATTATATCATCAAAAATAAAGAATAAAAGTCATACAACAATGCAACGTCAGTTGTGAATTATTTCAAAAGGAGTTAGAAAACAAAAGGTGAGAAGTATAGCAAGTCTAAAACACTTGCTGCCAAGCCATTGAATAGGATTGCTCCAATAGCCAAAACTAGATATTATTGCATAAAACAACCTATTGAAATTGTCCGCAACAAACAACAAATAAATAACAACAACAAAATAAGAAATCATTAAGCACCAAGCAACCAAGAAACTCCGGCAGTAGCACGCATAAGTCAGCCAAACACACACAATTACGTTGCACAATTAAACAGAGCATTGACCAGCAATTACGGACAGAAAAGCATAGCATCCCAAACTCAGCAACCCTATAACAGATTCAAACAGGCCTAAAACAATAAGTAAACACCAAGCATAATCCCGACACTGACCAGTTCAAATACGGCATCCATTAACTCAAAATCTTAGCATAAACATAACAACAACATGCATTAGAATACGGTAAAAATCCTAAACATGATACTACATTGTAATATCAAAACTAACGGTACTAAGACTATGATTTTTATCCTATAAAGATAAGCGGGTCGTTAGTTACCTTGATCATCTCGAGGAGTGCAAGAAAATCGTGTACCAAGAGTAGCGGAGAAAGAAGAGAATGACATTGCTCCCGACAACTCCAAGAAAACCGGATGACTCGTCTGATTGAAAGAAAAAGTGCAGATGCGTCTTTCACTTTCTTCAAAAACAAATTATGAAATGGCCGAAAATTGCGTGGAAGAAGAGAAGGGGAAAGAAAAAGTAGAATTTCTGATTTATTTTCAGATAAATAAGGAAGTTCAATGGGAGAGTTTAAGGTGACTTAATGTTGTATTGATAAGGGAGAATGAAGGGTTTGACAGTCTTTTAACGTTACAAAGTCATAGAACACACTAGAAGCTCATAAAATAAAATTAAATTTCGTCTCCGTATGCCAAAGTGGCGGACTTAAAATTTGTTACGTTGTCGGTTCAAACTCAACTTAACACTAAAAAATAAAAGCATACTTAAATTTACATAAAGTTACTAACTATATGTTATATAGAAAAAATACAAACATTATAAACATATACATTTTCCAAATTGATCACATTAATATACCACAATATACACTTTCATATTTTTGAAATATGCTTAAGCTATTTAAATTAGATTTTCAAATATAAATTTATTTACAAAAAAAAAGTATATTTTAAATTATTAACATATAATTTAACTAGATTAACACGTTAAATTTTAGTGAAATTTCCTCGAAACTTAAAAAATAAATGGGAGATCATAAGAAAATACTCTTGAAAAAGAACACTAAGAAAACATAAATCAATAGATATTAGCTAAGAAGTACAACTACGCGAATAAAATTTGATACCTCAATGAATATAAATTTTATTTTGGAAGATAAAAAGAACTATGTAGTAGAATAGCATAGTATCAATAACATTTATAAAGTATGAAAGAATGGGAGACCAAATTGAAAAATGTTAAAGGTAAAACAATTGCAAAGTAAGCTATAGATAGTTTTTGCAAATGAGGTAGGAATACATCAATTAATAAAATTATACAAGATTTATTCTGATGATCCAACATAAATATCTTCAGAAAGATAAAATGGAGAAGCCAACGTTTGTAAATCGACAACCAAACCAATTTAAATAGAGATAACCACACAGGCATATATTCAACTTAAAGAGATAAGAATACTTGAGTAAGAAGTAGGCGACGGTTTGATTAAAATATCAGTTTTAAACTCAACTATTGATATATGATATAAGATCGTCCTCCTAAACATATATGCAATTTAAAAGTTCATATGAGAAATAAATAACTTTAAAATAAATTTCACAACAAAACTTTACTAGTAAAAATAGGCGACAAAATAATAAATTATAAACAACAATTTTTATTTTCAAAGACTATGAAACCTTACGTTTGTAATTAAAAGGTAAATGAGGATTAACATGAAAATAAAAATATTAAAGAAAAATATATACATGGTCAAAAAACGATAAGAGAACATTGCTAGAGTACTGTTGAAAGGCAATTCCACACCCCCTTTTTTTCCAAACCAAAGTAAAACGACTGAAATTTAATATTTTTCAGAAGAGTATATAAAAACAATAACAATAACTCAATGTGAGGATATAATTCTAATATAAGTATGAAATCTATTAAGTGCAAAGATCTAAGATAGAATTTAGAATATGACTCAAGTTAGAAAGTTTTTGTAATAAAAATAGATAAGTAGTACTCATATACTAGAATACACTATATTATCTATTAAGCAACCACAACATAAAATAACTGCATGACACACACATGATTCAATTAAAATAAAATATAATATTTTTTATTTTGAAACATGAAATAAGCTAAACTCGTAATACGACCTAGAACTGGAGGGCTATAAATCACGTTGCTTTCTCCACGTACTCTGATAAACTTCGTGTTCGAACCCCCTGCAAATAAGATTAGCAAAACTTGGTAGACTAGCTTCTATCAATAATTCAAATAACCGCACATATAATATATGCTCCGTAAGCATGAGAGCACACCATAAAATCATTCCCATGGTTTTTTTTCCTACCCAAGTAACTCTCACTAAGTACTTTACTTGAGACCTAAGACACTAGTAATCCTCGTTACAAGACTACACATTTCTCGTGAAATATGTAGCAACTCAATGAGAATTTTTGGAACGTTTGGCTCTGATACCAACTGTAACACCCCGCGAAATATTTACTTAAAAATTTGAATAAATAAACTAATAAAAGAGCAAGCTAGTGGTAGCGGAAATACCACTGAGACGGGAATGCTACTCTAAGGATAAAACAACTACCAAAATAAAGTCAAATCATAACGTAGACATATAAACTCTGAAAATGTGTTAAGGGATGAGTTCCCATACCCACATCTCTACTATCTCAAAATTAATCATAAATCTAAACGCAATATCCAAAAAAAATAACCATTATCCGAAATAACATCCAAGAACACTTCCAGCTACTGTTTAAGACCTATCAAGAGGGAGGTCCTAATGCCTATGCCATAATGCTCCTCTACTAACAAGTACTACGTTGCAACTTACATAAAGAATCTCATAACCCCGTTCCAAACAGTAACAATCCTAAATTTCAGCATCTGCAAAAATATCCAACAAATATCCACAATCAGCGGGGAGTAACTAACAGCTCTCCCATCCCAATATATGATTCAAAAAGTAATTTTAAGTATAGTTAGAATAAACATTACACACACAAAAACATATAATCCAAATGACATTAAGGAATTAACAGAGTAATACACTAATGGCAACATGCTTGATAATAAATAATTTAAGTATAATAACTCAAGAAAACAGGCATAATCTAGATAAAAAAATAATAAAACTCCACAGTGGTTAAAGCATCAAATTAATATCGAGAGAGCGAACGCTAGTGACCCGCAGCCCCCTTCCTCAGGAAATGTCAGATCACAACCTCCAGAACGGCTTATGGGTTACGTTCCCTACCGTTTGTGTTCAAGAATGACCAAACTCCCACTAGTCTTTCGCCGTTCGCGGGTGAGAGAAGCCAAAACCCCACCACACAAAACAATATGAAAATAGAAAAGGAACAACGTTCGATCGAGGAATTCAAGGAGTATCGAGAGAAGGCGAGAAAACAACACAACAATTGAAAGAGCGGCGAAGACAAAGAAAATGAGAGCGAGTTAGGAGTGGTTTGGAGTAAAGATGAACAGATGAAGATGAAAATGGAGAAATACGACGGTGGTGGTGAGGATTGAGAAGGACGCTAGGATCGTAGTAATGGCTATGGCTACCATTGATGAAAGCTTAGACCATTAGAGATTCGAATGAAGGAGAGAAAGAGGGAGAATAGTGAGATTCTGAAATTAAGAAGAAGAAGAAAAAGAAGGAAGAAGCCGACAAGGAGCACTGATGTTACAAAGTAGTAATAGAAAATTGAACGGGGAACAGTGAAACACTGGTGGTGGTGATGGGGTTTTTGCTTCGCCCGTCGTCTGAGTGGGGTGGTCGTTTGGTGGGGGTCGACAACGGTGGTGGTTTTGTGCACACTAGGCGAGGGTGGGGGAGAAGGGTTGGGGGAGGGAGAGAGTGGGGGGTGGAGGGGTTTTAATTTTATTTCTATTTTTCAAAAAATTAAAACAGAAATATAATTGAGTAAACTTAACAGAAACTTAACATTCATTAGCAGTAATGGAATTTTAGCCACGAATAGTGACCTCAATGACATTTGATGAGGTAGGTCGAAAACAAAGGGGTAATCCGATGAATTAGCTCTAACCCCAGGGTATCTCAAAAAATTTCCTACATTGTTTAATGGGAGTGGGGGGTTAGGAGCCTTGACATAAGTGTTACCATGAACAAGGTGTGGGGTCGAGAGTCTTAGTGTGAAAGGCGACATCGATGTGTGTTGGGACATATTCATTAGAAGTGTCGGAGGTGGCGACATAAGCATGTTGCAGGCGCGGGCCAAAAAGCAAGGCCACTTCTAGGTACGGGCAGGGGGTCGGGGCCTAGTATGTTCCGTATATGTGTGGAGGATAGGGATATGGCCGGTATGGATAGTATATGGGCCTTACTTCTAGTGCGCGCTGATGATGCTGCTGTTGCACGTGTTGTTGGCGTCAGCGACTTGCCTTCTGTGACCACCACGAGCACAACTTTATAAGGTAGTTGCTGACCGTGGGCTTTGTTGGGCTCCGCTGTCGAGATCAGCGTCATCATCCATGTCTTCTTGCAGTGAAGCAGTTCCGCCAAGGAGGGCATCGGATACGGACCTGAGTTGTTGATTTTCCTTGGTCTCCTCCTATGGTCGATTCTTATAGAAGGGAGGAAGAGGGTCGTTTTGTTCAATGATGGAAGTGACATTGTCATATGATCTGTAAAACGACCACCAACTCAGAACGGAGGTGTTGGTTGGACACCAGAGAACCAACACCCACTAGTTGATTAGTGAGCATCTTTAATTTCTTACATTAAGTAGACAAGTTTTTGAAATTCTCGAGCCTAGTAGAGAATTGGCTTTCGACATAAACGGCGCGTGTGTGTCTCTTGTCTTGAAAGATGTCTTTAAGGCGCTCCTTAGCCTAATACGTTATGAAGTTGGGTACGTAGATGGTGAGTGTGAGATCTTTTGTCATGGTGCCGTCAATGCATTGTAGAACGACAGCATCGAGAGGACTCCATAGTTCCTTGTACTTGATTTCAACTTTCATTGATAGTAGTTCGGAGAATGTGATCAAGAACTTGATTGACACGAGCGGTAATTTTTAGTTACTCGGTCCAAGAGGAGTAGTGAATGTTCTCAACATCAACCACAAGTAGGGATGGCAATCGGTCTTGAACCGGACCCAGATCCAAACCCACAGACCCATTTATAACGGTTTGGGTCCAACTTTTTAGACTTAATGGATCTGGGTCGGGTCCGAGTCTAGAGGTTATCTGGTGGGTGTGGGTCCAAATATATTAGACCCAGACCCTACCCACAAACCCATTTACATAAAAAAGTGTATCAAAAAAATTAACTTGTTTAATCACGACATTATGAGTAGTTGTGACTCCAATTAAGACATGTAATTATGTAAGTTAAAACATATTTATGATTTATAGAGCTATATTTTGTTTATTATTTTGATACAAACCCTAACTATGGTTACGCAAACTTATATTAAAGTTAAAAATCAGAAGGAGCCATTAAGGACCTTAGATCCATCAAACCCAAACGATATGGGTCTAGGTGTTAAAATTCAAGACCTAGTGGATTTGAGTTTTGGTATGGGTCTGAAAGAAATTAATAGGTTTGGGTCTCGATCTGGTCAGACCCGTCCCATACCCGACCCATTGTCATCCCTAACCACAAGAGCAATATGGTGTTTGATGTTAAGTGCGATTGCGGAATGATAAGAGTTCTTGGACTCACCCACGGAGGGGACAAAAAAATTCAAAGAAGACAAAGAGGGGAGGTCGTCGGCTAGAGAGAGAGAGAGAGCGGGAAATTTCAAACTTTAGGCTCTTGATACTGATATCATGGATTATAGGGTCTTTTCCCCTATTTATGAGCTAAATCGTGCATCATTGAAGGTCTTCAGAGCTATTTTTCGCCTTTTTTCCGAGCCATATTGAAGGAACCACGACTTTACGAGTGATAATGAGGCACGTAGAAGTTTTTACGAGCATTATAGATGATTTATGAGGTCCCAAAACTTCTAAACGTAAAGATTTGAGTGCAAAGAGCCAGGAAACGGAAGGATGTGTGTTTAATCGGGTAGAATATGGCCCGATCGGGATAAACATGTTACATCGAGTGCTGGGGCCTCGGGTCCGATTGGGCAAGCGTGTCCGAGATGATCGAGCAAGATATTAGCTTAAAAGGCACATGTCGCAACGGTCGTGGCGGATTCGACACAACAATCAGAGATAGTTATATACTTCCTCCGTTTCTTTTTAAATGCAACAAAGGAATTTTTTATGTCTCACAAATAATACCCCTTTGTTGCAATTAAAAGAAACGGAAGAAGTATAATAATCCAATTCAATCAAAAAAATAATGGACCGTTCATCATCATTTACAATCATCTAAACTTTATGTTTTCTAAAAACTGAAAAACTGGTTTATGTTTTGATGTTATATATTTTTTTTTAACTTTTAATTGCTTTTAACTTTGGAGTTTTCAATATATCTTCATAGTTGAAACTCTTATCATACTATTGCAAATCTCCCGTATTCTCACAATAGTCACCAAGCCCACCACTCATCAGTCATCACCCAACTTATATTCTCACAATAATCGCCAAGCCTACCACTCATCAGTCATCTATATTCTCACATTCACTAAGGGACCAATTACCACCCATCTTACTCCTCTTACTCCCATCGACCAAACATCACTGCCTATCACAATGGCAAAAAATGGGGAAAAAAATTTGGGGCCAAATTTGTTTTGAAAGTTTTAACAATATCAATTGCCCAAAGCTTCCCTCAAAAAAAAAAAAATAATAAAAATAACCAAAGCAAAATAATGAAAGAAATTCAGGCAAACTCAGATTCTCAATTGTTTTAGAAAAACATTTTTTCAATTTGAACCCTGAAAATTATTGAATGGAAATCATCGGTCATCAATTATTGATGGATAAAAGTAATAACAAAAAGGTGAATTTGAGCTTATAAAATCTGAAATGGGAAAATTTTGTGTGTACAATATATTAAATATTATTTTAGATTTTTTATTAAAAAATAATTCAAAAAATAAAGTTAACCTACATTAGCAGGTAACTTGTTAAAAATATGACCTAGAGTACCCAAGTTGCAACTTTTGAAACTTCGGTACTCAATTTGCAACTTTGAGCAAAGTTGAGTACTCTCCACTATACTTAACTCTAAATGTATTGTGCTGCTGCATGAAAACGGAAAAAGAAGTTGGGCAAATTTTAGTACCAGCCCAATCGGTTGGGCTTTTGGCCCGATCGGGTTGCGGGGCGCGTCGCTAAAATCTATCTTTTTATTAAGTTTTTAATGAGATTTTGGGGCTATTATAAATAGCTAACTTCATTATTTTAGAGAGAAACTTTTATTCTAATTTATCTCCTTTGCTCTTAGTTTAGTTTTTAGAGAGTTTTATTAGATTAAACACTTTAGATTAGTTTAAGGGGTGATTGAACCTCAGATTTGATTTCAATAAAGGTCATTGCTTTTCGTCATTCGATATTGTTCTTCTTTCTTAATCTCTTCAATTATTTTTTGATTGCTTAGTTTAATAATTTATTGATTCATGATGTTAGGATTTGGGTTTTATATTTATTTTATTATTGTTCATTCTATTATGTCTGAGTAGTATAATTTCTAGGGATTTAGGGAGGGAACCCATGTTTATACCTTGATTACTTTGAATTGCTAGTTATTAGTTTCTAGGGTTTAATAGTTTGATTATGGTATGATTTGTTCTTTGATGAGTGATTAATGTTATTGCACAGTTTCATTGATTGCTTGAGGTTAATAATTGTTTGCACAGACCTGTCCTACTTTTCGAGGCCTAGTACACACCATTACGTTAGTGAACATGCAGCGTATGTTGAATTATGGGCGTTGAGACTTAACCATAGCTTGACACGTGCTCTAATCTATCATTTCTTGACCTAGTTTCTGATAGTTGTTTGATCCCTTGATTAGTATAAGTATGGTGGACCGAACTAATTCCCTAGACCTTTTATTCCATAGATTAAAATCTCGCTTTATATTGCTTTCTAGTGTTTAATTAGCAGTTTAGCTGATTCTTCCCTGATCTTGTCTGAAGTAGCTGTTTAGCTGGATATCAACTTAGATTTCCGTCTCTCTGTGGATTCGTCGGCGGGAGGAGTTATTCTGGACAAGGAAGTGGATGTAGGCTATGATATCTTGTCAAACCTTGCAGCCAATGATCATTCCACTTCCCGAAGCCTTACAAAGAAAGTATTAGAGGTAGATGCCCTAACACTGCTGATTTCGCAAATGGCGAAGCTGAGCCAGAAGATTGACACCTTGAGATCTTCTACCTCGACACCCCCTCCTTTGAGTATTAATGCTATGTTTGCCATGACACCCAATACCTCATCTTACTGCGAGGTATGTGGTGTTCAGGGTCATTTTGGGCATGACTATCAGTTCAGCCAATATCAGATGGAGTAGGCAAACGCCTTGCAATAAAGACCACAAAACTCCCCCCTCCACATAACTACCAAAATCCACAAAACTTTCAACCCACAACACAAAATCATCGTAAACCCTCATACTACCAAAACCCCCTGGTTTTCAGAGACCTCCACCACAAAATTTCCATCACCCTAATAACTTCCAATCCCCAAAAAAATTCCAAACCCCACCTCCACAAAACATAAACCCACAAGAGCCTACCACTTCTGAATTGATGAAGTTGTTGTTGGCCATGCAAAAGACCAATGAGGAAACGCAAAAGCATATGTAGGCTCAAGCGAAGGCACAAAGAGCTCAAGAGAAGCACATCAAACTTCTCGAGACTCAGATTGCCCAATTGGCAAGCAATAATGCTCAGAGGCGGTAAGGGGAATTACCAGGGCAACCCATTCAGAGGGAGCACGTCAATGGACTCTTCCTAGTGGCGCTGCTTATGATGCTCTTCCATTGCCCATTGATGAGGGTGCCCCGACTACGAAGAAAAAGAAGGTGGTAGAGGGAGTAAAAGGGAAGGGTTCGACGTCTGAGGTCGAATTATCTGAGGAAGCAGAACAATAAAGGAAGAAAATGAGAAGGTTTCTGAAACGCCTTTTACACCAAGGCTACCTTTCCCTCACAGGATGCAGCAATCAAAGGTCAATCATCAGCAATTTGGTAAGTTCTTGGCTATGGCCAAGAACCTTGAGGAAACAATTCCATTCACTGATTTAATTAACCAAGTCCTTGTAGATGCCAAATTCCTTAAAGACATGATCACTACGAAAAGAGATTTTCATGGGGTAGAACGTGTTGCTCTTACGGAAGATTGTAGTGCTTTTATTCAGAATAAAACCCCGCCTAAGTTGAAAGATCCTGGTAGTTTTTCTATTCCCTGCCATCTTGGACCTATTTTTATTGATAAAGCTTTGTGTGATTTAGGTGCTTCTGTTAATGTTATGCCATTATCTGTTTATAAGAAACTGAACATGGGAGCACTTAAATGCACACAAATCACCTTACAGATGGCTGATCGTTCTATAAAATACCCCAAGGTGTTTTAGAGGACGTTCCTGTTAGGGTCGGGAAATTCTATATTCCTGTTGATTTTGTGGTGCTTTATATGGATTAGGATGCCCAGATTCCCATTATTCTGGGTAGACCGTTTCTATGTACTACTGGTGCTGTCATTGATGATAAGACTGAGTCTTTAACTCCGAGTGTTGGTGATGATAAAGTGATCTTGGAACTAATCAATGCTGTTAAGGCACCTATGCTTGAACAATCTTGTTGCAGGGCTGAGATTCTGGATAAGGTGGATGTATGGAAGGTGAAAAGTGCACCTAAGGTTGCCTCACAGTCTGGAGGTATTATCAAGAACATTTGGAGAAGGAAGATGTTTCATGAGGGTGGCAATCACTGCCAAGCCCCTCCAATTTGAGAAATGGAGGTATTATGGTCGTGCGGGACCTTTATAAATCAGCGTTGTGCGAGAGGCAACTCGTATTTTCCCCCTTATTCATTTTCTTTTTCTTTTTATCTTTTTTTAGTGAGCGAGAGTGAGGGTACTAACGTTGTTTTTTTCTTCTTAGCATCGTCCTTTGTCCACCTTTTGGTATTAAGGACACTGCCAAGTTCAGTTTGGGGGAGGATTTGTGTTTGTATTCTCTATCTCTTTTACTGCTTTCTAGGATAGATTTAATGCTTTTGAAAAATACTGAAAAAATCAAAAAAATATGGTTCTCAGGACTAGTTTAGTTGCATCCTTGTGCCCCTTGTTGTGCTTTTAGTAAAAATGATTTGACTCTGTATTGTGGATAGCTGGGCATTTGAGATCTTGAGGCTATGATTTGATGTTTGATTGCTATAATTTTGAGCGAGTTTTTATTATATTATACTACATTGTGCTGCATGCCTGATTTGGTTAGACTATGAGGCCTCTTTGTAAGCCTTTTGGATTCATATCATTATCTAGTTTGTTTTTGTGTGTTAGTTCCTCTTTAGTGGATTGATCTTGACTTTGACTTCGTACTTGTCTGATATTCGATGACTTGCAGCATTTGTTGTGATAGAGGTGTTATTTTGTCTAAATCTTGAACTTCAGAGTGAATTTTTTATATACCTTTATCGTCATTAGCCCCGCTGAGCCTAATGACCTGTTTCGTGTTACTAAAACCCTTATTATGATCCCATGACCTTTGTTTCGATATTATTTCCAAGCCTAGCTTGGGGGAGATTTTGTATGGGTTGAGTTTGAGATTGGTTTCATGGTTTGCGTACTTTAGGGAATTAAAGTGTATTTTATGAGGTTTAAGTGTGAGAAAAAGAAAAGAAAAAAAGCAAAGTTGAGTTGCGTGAATGTTTTGTTCGTAAAATGAAAGAAAAATAAATAAAAGTTCAAAAGAGTTCAAAGTTCTTTCATTCAAGTTGTTTATAAAGAAAAATGTACGGCATTGCTTGACAATTGGCTTTGTTGTGAGTTTTCATTATTTTGTAAGAGTTGGGATGCATTTTGTGGTTATATGGTGTTGTTGGGAGTTGTTTCGGCTATCTTAGGCCTTGTTTGAGTCATGCTCTCCCGTTCTCGGTTTTTCCACCAAATTTCCTAAAAATATACCCTACCTCTTGCCTAAGCCCCATTACAAGTGTATAAAGTCCTCTTGAGCTCGTGTTTGCATTGCTTGTTGGATTAATTTCGAGTCAGTCTGTCAAACTTAAAGAGTATATCTACTAATTGAGTCGACTTGGCTAGGATGAGCGTCATTTAACCTTCTTAAACACACGAGAGTGTGAGTGGGAAGGCATTTATGGTCGGGTTGGTGAGTGTTCGGGCATATTCTTTGCCTACCACAAAATTTAGAGGAGTGACACCTTTGTGAGAGCCTTTTCAGGATTTGTATGCCATGTAGATGAGTTGAATTTGATGGTTGGATGGATTTGATTAGCCGATCTTGAATTTTGCTTGCTTGAACGATTCTTAGTTTTGAAAATGTTTTTGAGCCTTGATTGTTTTATCTATAAGGTGAGGCAATCTATTCCATGTTCATGTTCTGTTTGTTTGAGGACAAGCAAAGGTTTAACTTGAGGGAGTTTGATATCACGTATATATATAAAAATTTCTCCCCTATTTATGAGCTAATTCGTGCTTCATTTGAGCTGTTCGGAGCTATTTTATACTAATTATTGTATATAGTCGTGGTTTTGTGTTTTAATGTTGAATTGCAGGGTGTAGGGAGTTTTATCCTTATTTCCGAGCTATTTGGAAGCTACCACGGCTTTACGAGTTGTTACGAGGCACGTAGGAATGATCACGAGCTTTATGGATGGTTAGGAGGTCGCGAGATCCCTAAACATGAAGAATTGAGAGCTAAAGAGTCAAAAGGAGCTTCCCCGTACTATGATCGGGCGAAATATGGCCCGATCGGGCGAACATTTATTGATCTGGTGGTAGGGTTTCGCACCTGATCGGACGGACATCACCCGACCCAGGCTGGTGAAGAAACGAAGAAATTGAGCTGGGCAACTTCAAGCCCAACCCGATCGGGCAGGCCCACTTTTCCCATGATGTTGCTGCTTGCAGCTTCACGTCATGAAGCTACTGCTGGGCTTTTGTGTGGACCCGATCGGGCCAGTGCACAACACCCGATCGGGTTGGTTCAAGATGCCACTTCCAAATGTGATGTGCTGCTACGTGAAAAAGGAAAAAGAAGTTGGGCAAATTTTAGTACCAGCCCGATCGGGTGGGCTTTTGGCCCAATCGGGTTGCGGGTTGCGGGTCCGCATCGCAAAAATCTATCTTTTTATTACCTTTTTAATGAGACTTTGGGGCTATTATAAATAGTTAACTTCATTATTTTAGAGAGAAGCTTTTATTCTAGTTTATTTCCATTGCTCTTAGTTTAGTTTTTAGAAAGTTTTATTAGATTAAACACTTTAGATTACTTAAAGGGGTGATTGAACCTCAGATTTGATTTCAATAAAGGTTATTACTTTTCGTCATTCGGTATTGTTCTTCTTTCTTAATATTTTTAATTACTTTTGATTGCTAAGTTTAATTATTGATTGATTCATGATGTTAGGATTAGGGTATTATATTTATTTTATTATTGTTCATTCGATTATGTCTGAGTAGTCTAATTTCCAGGGATTTAGGGAGGGAAGCCATGTTTATACCTTGATTACTTTGAATAGCTAGCTATTAGTTTCTAGGGTTTGATAGTTTGATTATGGTATGATTTGTTCTTTGATGAGTGATTAATGTTATTGTGCAGTTTCATTGATTGATTGAGGTTAATAATTGTTTGCACAGACCCGTCCTACTTTTAGAGGCCTAGTACACACCATTACGTTAGTGAACATGCGGCGTATGTTGAATTATGGGCGGTCAGACTTAACTATAGATTGACACGTGCTCTAATCTATAATTTCTTGACCAATTTTCTGATAGTTGTTTGATCCCTTGATTAGTATAAGTATGGTGGACCGAACTAATTCCCTAGACCTTTTATTCCATAGATTAAAATCTCGCATTATATTGCTTTCTAGTGTTTAATTAGCAGTTCAACTGATTATTCCCTGATCTTGTCTGAAGTAGCTGTTTAGCTGGATATCAACTTAGAACTCCGTCTCTCTGTGGATTCGACCCTACTTCCCTTGACTATCATTGTTAGAGGACTTAGGATTTATCTTTTATTAGGTGATACGACTTTAGCCTGTCATGTTTGCGAGAAGATTTGGAACCATATCTCTAGTATGGGACACTAACCTATCCATTACTCCACTATATCAATGATGCTTCTATATACTCCCTTCGTTTTTTAATATGTACATTTGCTTTTGCGCGCGAACCAAAGAAAAAGTGTAAAAGCACGAAAGAATGATTATAAAAGTAAGGAAAAAGTGAAAAAGGTAGAGAGAAGGATAGAAAAAGTAGGAGAGTAATGTAATAATTAGGTGGACCAACCTTCCATTTATGGCAAAAGGTAGAAGTCTACCAATTAAAAAAAAACTCTCAAAAATGGAAAAACATACATATTAAAAAAACGGAGGGAGTAATATCATTACAACCTCAATTTATTAAAATTAGGTAAAGCAAGTATAGGAGCACTACATATATTCTACTATATTAGATTAGATTATATGATACTATTGTGTGGGTTTTCATTGAAAAGAAGATTTACGTTGGAATAGTATGTATAATAAGAATAAAATGAATTACTTTGTACTTCAATCTGTCTTAGAATATTAAATTATAACACACAAAGATGTTGGGTATAACCCGGGCCTATTTAAGCACTAGTTTTGATTATTAATACTTTATTTTTAAAATTTATTATTTATTGAAACTTCATACTTATATTAGAAAAATGATATGTAAGTGCCCGTTTGGTATTATTTTGGTAGTCTTTTTTTCTTTTTCAAAGTCCAATAACATATATCATTTAATGAATAAAAAATTACTGAAATTTATTGGAAACATGATGACTTTTAAAACTAACAACTAAAAACTGAAAAATAAAAAAACGATAAAGAACATACCAAAAGTTGTCAAATTATCAAGATAGTAATAGTCAAAAGTGTGCATGGACAAACGCAAAAGTCGAAGTGTTACAACCAATAGGAAAGAGACGGAGGAATAAATACTTCCGCTATTTTTTTTTTATAAATTGTAAAGAGTCTAAACTTTTGCCTGCTATTCACATACCATTGTTTGACCAAATTAAAATTTTAACTAGTATATAAAATTAAATGTTAGTATGAAATTGGATTCGTCTCAATTATTGCTTTCAATGACAAACTCTCTCCGTAATGGTTTAATGGGAATAATTGCTTTTCCACGCATTTTTTATGAAGCGATTTAAAGGTGTAAATGAACAAATTAATCAAAATATTTTAACACAATCAAGAAGGAGATTAGAGGTTACTAATCTTAAAAATATTTTGATTATTTATTTACATCCTTAAAGCTATTCCTTAAAATGCGTGCAAAACTAATTATTTTCAATAAATCCTTACGGAAGGAGTATAATTTTTTTAAAAACTAATAATGTAGTTATTAATTCTCAAAGTTGGAAAGGGGCAAGCGTAAAAAGTTTGTTAAAATATTTAGAAATCGGAGGAGGTACAACAACTTCATCAAAGTCCAAATATTTTGGGTTGCATATCAACCAGAAAAGAGGAACAAACATATGTAGGGCTGTTGCAAATTGCAATACAATTTCACCCAGAATTGTTGTTGAGCGAGGCTAGTTTAGTTAGTAGATATCTCTTGTTGTTGATTTTTTGTCCAAAACCCTCGATGCACGTTATTGTTTTACTTACTTTATATAATAGTTGTTCACTTAACTACATTATATATAATGCCAATTGTTTTCATTATAAATGAATGGTATTCCCCCTAAAATGAGTGGTTTTCCGATGAAAATTGAGTGGCTTTCCGGCCAACAACGCATTGGTAGTGAAAGCTACTGGGATTATTATATAAGGTAGTTTAAGTAAACAATCGTTACATAAGGTAGTAAAGCCAATAACATGCATTATATTAGTTACATAAATTTTGACAAAACATACTGTTTCATTTCGTAATTTTTACCCTTCAGTGGTTTTCATTCATGTTCTTCATTTTCCCCCTATTTTCATATTATTTTCTCATTCAATCCAACCCTAGTTCATCAATTTGGAGGGAATGTGAATATTCTTATCAATTAAACATTTAATTGGGCATTAATTCGTGAATAAAGTACTCAAATCTTCAATTAGAGGTTTTTTTTTAAAACCCTATAGTCTAGATTTCGGCAACCACAGTGGGCAGCTGAGATTCCGCCGGCGAGAGGGCAGCCACCACCAAACAACCTAGATTTCCCCAATGAGAGGGTTGCACCAGATCCCGCCAACCATAGCACATGTCTTCTTTGGTGGTGGTTACGCTTCGCCGGCAGAACCTAGGTTGTTTGGTGGTGGTTATTATCTCGCCGGTGAAATCTGGTTTGTTTGATGGTGGTTACCCTCTCGCTTTGCGGATTTCGACTGCCCAATGTGGTCGTCAGAATGTAGACTATAGGGTTTGCGAAAATTGTCCAATTGAAGATTTGGGTACTACATTCATTAATTAATGTCCAATTAAATGATTAATTGAATAAAATATTCAAATTTCTCTCAAATTGATGAACAAGGGTTGGTTTTGAATGAGAAGATCGAATGAAAATTGGGAAAAAATGAAGATGACTGAATACCACTAAATTTTGCATGAAAGTTATTTTGATAGTGAAGCCTACATTATGTATTATAAAAGATGATTTTTGATAAAATTTCATTTTGTGCGTAACAAATGCAAAGAAAATAGAACATAGAAAAGATAAAAGTATACCATAGTCCATGTACGAGTATTGGAAATAATTGGCTAACCTGTTTAGGTTGCCTGGCAAAATTATATATATAGAGAGATGAAAATCTATCTTTACAAGCTAAGAGTCTAATTACCAAATTACCCTAATACACCCCCTAAATCTTTACGGAGAGGAATCACAGATAGATTGGAACGATGTTTACAAAACAACTCAGAAGAAAGACCCTTAGTAAAAATATCAGCAACCTGTAACTGTGTCGGAACATGCTTGACCTGAAGTCCACCTTTAGCAACCATCTCACGAACAAAATGATAATCAACATCAATGTGCTTACTACGATGATGATGAACAGGATTGGCAGTAAGATACATAGCAGAAACATTGTCACAATAGAGAATGGTAGGCCGTCGATGAAAATACCCTAAATCAGCCAACAATTGACGTATCCAAATTGTTTCAGCTGCAGTGTAGGCAACAGCACGATACTAGGCTTCAGTAGAAGACTTCGAAACAGTAGGTTACTTCTTAGAGCGCCAGAATAGGCAAGATAGCATAACCAGTAGTAGAACGCCGAATGTCAGGATACCCGGCCCAATCAGCATCAGAATAGGCAACAGTCACAGTAGGAGAACCAATACTATGAAGAAACAACCCATAATCAGAAGTTCCCTGCAGATACCTGAAAATTCTTTTCACAGCATGAAGGTGAGTAGTACGAGGCGCATGCATAAATTGAGAAATCGAATTAACAGCATAGGCAATATCAGGACGAGTCATAGTCAAATATTGTAATGCACCAACCATACTACGATAATCTGTTGGATCAGCAAGAAGTTCACCATCTAAGAGAGAAAGAGTGACACGAGAGACAACAGGAGTACGTACGGGTTTGACAGTATGAAGATGAAATTTCTGAAGAAGATCAACTACATATTTGTTTTGAGACAACATCAAACCCTGAGGAGTACGTAAAACCTGAATGCCTAAGAAATAATGCAAATCACCCAAATCCTTCATAGCAAACTGGGAAGAGAGAACACTGATAAATTGCTGAAGCAAAGAGGAACTACTGTGTTTGAGAGTGAACATGGAGGTGTCACAACTGCTGCACTTGAAACCAATAGAGAGAAGAAAATTGCTGAAACGAGAGAACCAAGCTCGAGAAGCTTGCTTCAAACCATAAATGGATTTTCGTAACCGACAAACATGATGTGCTTGAGAAGGATGTTCAAAACCACGAGGCTGACGCATATAGACTTCCTCATTGAGGAAACCATGAAGGAAAGCATTTTTAACATCGAGTTGACGAATAGGCCATTTAAAAGTAGCAGCAAGAGTGAGAACTAAGCGAACCGTAGTAGGCTTAATTACAGGACTAAAGGTTTCAAAGTAGTCAATACCTGTCTGCTGATGATTACCAAAAACAACAAGCCTGGCCTTAAACCGCTCCACAGAACCATCAGAATTATATTTAATCTAATACACCCACTTACAACCAAGAGCGTTTCTATTGTTGTTGCGAGGCACAAGTTCCCATGTATCATTCTTAATTAATGCTTCATACTCATCACGCATGGCTTGTTGCCAACGTGAATCTTTAGACGCTTGCTTAAAGTTAGACGGTTCAGACTCAACAACGTCGGTTTTTAAATCCAATAAATTCCTAGTTGAAATGATTCCGTCTTTTAAACGAGTAGTCATGGTATGAACATTAGTAGGATTGACACACTTAGACGACTTTCTAGGACGCCTAGGGGGAGGGACAATAGGAGACGGGGACGACTCACAAGAACCATCATGTGGAACAACCAAGGAAAAGGGGGGAGAGGAGGGACTAGCAAGGAGTGAGCTAGGAAGGCCATGCGATGTTGCGGGCGCAGAGAAAGAGGGCTGCGGGCTGCCAAAGGGTAGCGCACAAGAACTCCGCAAACCCGCGGGCGCGGGCGTAGGCTGCGGGCAGGCAGCAGTTAGAGTTCGGGGGAGTGTGGGCTGTGGGCGCGGGAGAGTGTGTCCGCGGGCATGCAGCAGGTAGGGTGGGTGGGTGAGTGTTGGCTGCGGGCGCGGGTGAGTGTGTCCGCGGGCTGGTGTGAGGCTGACGTTCCTCGGGCACGCACGCATCCTGCGGGCAGGCAGCGGGTTGCTGCATGTGCCCCCGTGATGCTGCGGGCTCGGGGAATCGAGACATAGGACCATGTGACGATAAACGTGGCTCACTAGACGCAAGGAGACTCGGAAACCAGACTAAGGGGTCAAGAGACTCATCCATAGACGAACCAATGGGTGTGCTAGACACAAGAGAATGATAAGGAAATTTACGTTCACTAAACAATACATGACGACTTGTATAAACTTTGCCAGAAACAGGATCAAGACATCTATAACCCTTATAGTTTGATGCATAGCCAATGAAAACACATTGAATCGACTTAGCCTGTAATTTGTGGGTTTGAGGATCTAAAAACAACGGAAAACCGGCACAACCAAAACATTTCAAACACTCATCGGAGGGGGAACGGTGAAAAAGCTTAGCAAACGGGGATGAACCCTGCAATGCCGAACTGGGAAGACGGTTTATCGTATAAATCGCCGTATATCACGCATCAACCCAATATCGAGTTGGCAATTCAGATTGAATAAGCATAGTGCTGGTCATCTCAATAATGGTTCGATGTTTCCTTTCTGCAACACCATTTTGCGCTTGAGTCCGAGCACAAGACTTTCGAAAATAAATTCCCGAATCACATAAATGTTGTAGTAAAGGAGTGTTATCAAATTCACGTCCACCATCACTTTGGAAAAATTAAAATTTTGAATTAAATAGATTCTCAACAAGTTTCTAAAAAGCTAAGAAGGTCGAGTAGACATCAGATTTCATTTTTAGTGGATATAGCCATGAAAAACGCGAATAATCATCAACAAAAACCACGTAACAAAGTAGTAACAAGGGCATCATAATCACGATCTTGATCCAATGCAGTCAAGGTATACTGAACAAGATCATACTGAGAAACAGGACACTGAATAGCAGCTAAGGAGTCAACAATAATCTTAATTTCACGCAGAAAAACCTCCATAGTCTGTTGTTCAGGCTTTTTCATATGACTCAATCGACCTTTCAGTTCCATAGACCTAGCCATACTAGCATGAAAAAATCTAGACATCAAACGATTCCAAATTTCAACAGAAGTATGTAACTCATGTGCATCAAGCATAACATCATGTGACAAAGTAGCATACAACCACAATTTAATTTGTTGATCAAAACGTAAATACTCGTAGAATTGCGGATCAGGTGTGGAATTGCCAAGATGATCAACACAAGTAGAAGAAGGTATAGAGACAGTACCATCAACAATACCAAGTAACTGATGTGTTAACAAAAAACATGTAACCTGAGTCTTCCAGACGAGAAAATCCTCTGGAGTCATTAATTTAATGGTCACATACCGTGTGATGTCGTGATTGTTAAATTGATGTGCAAGCAACGGCGGAGGAGGAACCAAAGAGGTGTGGTGAGTATAGGTGGGAGGCGCATAAGGAGTTGAATGCGCGCCAAACCCAGGTGGAAAACGAGGTGCACTCGTGGACGGAGATCCACCCATATAAGGGCTGGACGGAGCCAGCAGTGGTGGCTGGGCTGGCGCCTGGGTGTAGGCGGCAGGCTGGTGGTTCAGCCAAGTCGCGCCACCAAGGGCAGTGGCTGCTGCAACGCTGATGATGGAGAGACGTGGCTGCGCGTGAGGCGTCATGGAAGATGCAGCGAGTGTAGTAGGCTACTGTGGCTGCGCCACCCGCGGTTGTCGAACCGGCGTGGTGGGGCTGCGGTGGCCGGCGGAAACGTCCGGCAGGTTGGAAGATCCGGTGGCCATGTGGTGGTGCCGGATTTTCTTTTGATTTTAGGTTTAGGGTTAGAGTGAGCGGAAGAGAGAAAAAAAAAATCTAAACCTAGGCTCGTGATACCATGTACGAGTATTGGAAATAATTGGCTAACCTGTTTAGGTTGCCTGGCAATATTATATATATAGAGAGATGAAAATCTATCTTTACAAGTTAAGAGTCTAATTACCAAATTATCCTAATAGTCCAAAGACCATAATTCCATAACAAATTGAAAACCGAAACGGAGAGAAATGACCTAATAGCTATACCACAAACTTGCCACTCTACTTGCTAGTGCTCTCTAATCCACAAACAATCCTATGGACAGATCTCCACACACCAATCAAACCCTTTCAAGATCTAATCAACTGTCATGTCTCCCACATGACGTTTATCAATGTATACAAAACATCGACAACAACATCGCCCAAAGGATTATCGACAGGTAGCCAGGTAGGAAAAAGGTCTCCAATAATATGGTGGAGTGGAGATGGGGCTCTTTGAAAAAGTGTTTCATCGAAACAAACATTTTTTCTGCTAGATTCAACTAAAACTCAAGCGTATTTAACATCTACCAATTACATTATACTAAAACATCTCTTTTAAAAATCAACCGTCATATGGGGGTTGCCCTATTGGTAAAATTTTCCGTACTAAAGCTTCTCTTTTATTTTGGCTACTATTACCTCCATCTTAAATTATTTATTACTGTTGGATATGCCTTAAATTATCCGTTGGTTCTAATAATCAAGTACGGGGTCTCGCTAAATCTTATATTTTGTTATGGGTTCTAGGCCCATATCTCTTATAGGGTTTCAACCCACATCTATTTAGGTTAACTCTAACAGTGTTTATAAAACCTTTCGGATCATATGGTATGTGAGAATGGAAATTTGGGGATTAGAGGGTAGAATTGGGAGTGGGAATTGATAAGTAGGATAAGGATAAAATAATGTCTATCCCTTGTTTGGTATGAGTTGAGAATAAAGTGGGATTAAATGATAATTTTACTTTGATACCTTTACTAACTCTCTACCCCTTTTCTTTTCATTAAGGGTAGATAGGTCATTTTCTTACGAAATTTTAATCTTACCTCTAATACCTACCCTTCCCCATGTCTTATTTTGGTGGGATAAGACGGCATTTAATTTCATTATCAATCCCTTTAAAATTTTCAATCCCTCCAAACAAACATGGGATTATTACCCATAGAGATTTAAAATCTCATTCCCACCATTTAATCCCTCTAAACAAACACCTCCTTTAAGTTAAACCTATAGATGGTATTCATTATTCAGTTAATCTTAGTGTTGCCTAACACTATTCTGTATTATGTTTCCCTCCTAATATAATTACTCTTTGTCTGGTCTGGTGGACGTAGATAGCACATTGCTAATGAACCACGCTAAACATTGTGTTATTTATTATCTTTCATGTTTTTATTAATCTTTAGCACATCTTCCGTCATAACAGCTACATATACCATAAATGGATGTCCCAATTTATTTGCTACATTTTCCTTTCTTGGCTACTTATGTCTCAACTATACTTGTCACTTCATTACTCTTTATGTTTGTCTTCTTTCTACAATCAATCATTAGACCTACTAAAATTAGTAACTTATATGAGTTACTTTACAAAATGGAAAGTGATCCCAACCTTCCCACTTGCTCTATCTAAATCTTTGTACCAAATCTCTATGTAGTAAACAATTTAGGACGGAGGGAGTAATAATTTTTGTAAAAGTTCTATTACCAATTACCATATTATAAAATTCTGATTGCTACCATATATTTATTCATATGATTGATTGTAAAACCATTTGAAAAAGATGTTAAGGTCTCCAAGTTATCATTCTCCATATTATAATGACGACCCTTAATTAAGCAATTACGATATTATTTTGAATTTTATTTATTTTTTAATTTTCTAAGTTTTGTGCCTATCCTCTCTTCCCTTATAGAATAAAGATAATATTAAAAGATACATTTTTTTAATACTAACGTGCCTAAGTACCCTATTCTCTATACTAATTACTAGCATCAAATGTACAAGATGTGACAATCAAAATTTTAATCAGTGAAATACTCCCTTTCTAATGATTTATTGGCAACGATTGATTTTGCACGCATTTTAAGGTAGAGATTTAAGGATGTAAATGAATAATTTTATCAAAAATATTTTCAAGATTAGTAACATCTAATCTCATTCTTGATTGTGTTAAAACCATTTTCATTACTTTCTTCATCTACACACATTAATCACTTCCTTAAATTGCATGCAAAATCGATTGTTGCCATTAAACAGTTACGGACGGAGTAGTTAATTGTTGCATTAGTAAAGCAGTTTAAAAATTTTGTTTTTTTCTCTTCTGTTTTCTTTCTCCTTATTTTCCACCCCTTCTTCCCTTATATTTATAAATTATATTTTGTAAGCAAATGCTGTCATTTCCTTTTTGCAAAATTTTCATGGTGGAATACAAGATATAGTGGTTCTAATTTATAAATTGGAAAACATGAAAAAAAAAACCAATCAACTACTGCCTCTGTCCCAAAATATAAGTATATTTTCTTTTACACAGTGTACAAGACGCACATTTGACCTTCTATATCCTCAATTTCGTATATTACTGTGGTAAAAATATAAATACTTGACCTTATGAAAGTACATATTACGGCGTTTATAACAAGGTCTTACATAGATATGTTTTCTTATATTTTAATAAGAATATTTGATCAAATATTTAGAAGTTTGACTCCCAAAAATAAGGGGAATTATTTTCAGAGATGATTGAGTAATAAAAAAGGAGGAGGTAGGATACCACAACAAAATACGACAAAAGCTAGAAAAGCATAAAAGAAAGGGAAGGAGAGTCATCCGGCACACTTGCTTAAATGAGAAAGTTCAAATTCTTTTCCTCTAAAAATAGAAAGCATCAATCACAAAACAAGGTAAATTTTGATAGTCAACTCGATAACAAAGACACCGGAGGTTCCTTCACCATCACCAACTCACTAAGCTCTATCTCTATCTTTATTTTATAATTGAAGATGAGGAGTATACTAGAAATCAACATACAAATGGCATAACTTTCTCTCAATAACAATTTAATTTTTTTTTTGGCAGTTTTTATTTGTAAAATAACACCTTAAACAAATAATTTCATCATTTTTTCTTTTCTATTATAGCTTTATGCAAACCTTGATATATTTTTGCACGCATCACTTGACTAATTTCTTTTTGTAGAATAACCCTTTCAGTAAGTCTTTTACATGTATATAATGCAAGAAATCCTTATCCCTTACAACCTTTCAAACACGTTAATTTTTCGTAAAAGAGAGTTCATAATGTCAATATTCACTTTATGCTCTTCATGTTATGCTCATTATCATATTGTGATCATGCTTTAATTTTTCATTTTTTTGATAAGTAAATAAATTTGTTATGAAAACAGAATACAACCTAACTCTCCATGATTGCAAGTCAGTCCTCTTGAAGGATCCCTCAGATCTGAAGAAGAGCAGAACCAAGCTTAGGCTACTCGATCAAGCGTAATTACAACTTATTTACATCACCATATATAGTAAGCTAGTTGTTCCAACCAATAATCTACAAGGCTAATTTCCCCCTATAATACGCCTACTAATTAGCTCTATTTTTTTCCATTTTGTTTTACTTATAACTTATACTCTTTAGTCTTTACAATCAATTTTATCATTCAATAAATATCATACTTCCTTCGTTTTTTTTAATGTGACACTTTCTATTTTAGGAAGTTTTAAATTAAATGTGACACTTTTTTTGGTCAATAAACTCTCTCTATCTCTCTCCTTTCACATGGATTCCCTTATTTTTTTCTCTCTATCTCTTTCCTTCCCAAAAATTGCCTAAGAGTCCGTAAATTTAAAAGTGTCACATTTAAATAAAAACGGAGGAAGTATCTAAGTAACAGACAAGGCACTAGCATTTACCCTTTTCTTGAAATTCTCCCTTTGCATCACTTCCATGACCATATTTGACTAGCTATGGGATTGGCATTTTATAAAACCTAATGCCCGGATGTATGTTTTCATGGCGATCATTTGAAAAGAGACCATATTTCCAAAAAAAAAAAAAAACCCACCACTATAAGGCTCTTAGCTTTGCGCCCTTCAAGGTATTAGGATATTACCCTTTTTATTGGTTAAGTCTTCTACCAAAAATGACATTACCGTCATTATTTTTTGGTTACATGTTTATTACCGGTATGTTCTATTTTGGTAAAGGATATAAATAGGTAAATAGGGTCTGTTCACTCTAACTTATTTTCAGTTCAGTTCAGCTCAGTTTAATATAATTCAGTTCAGTTCCGATCAAGTCTGAAAAATACTTTTACTGTCACATATCACCATTCAGTTGGATTCAGTTGTTTTATGCCAAAGAGAATAGACCCATACTGATATAAAATACTTAAAATAATCATTATTTAAAAGAAAACTATCAAAAAATTTATAATGCACAAGCATGAATTTGCTCTCTGGATACAAACTGCACTAAGATTGCACGCATCCCATAAGATGTTAATGAGTTTCATGTTCAAGGCCACAAACTACACATAGATTATCGTCAGATATACCTAATTAATAAAGCTTGTGATTCATATCTAGTTTGCAGCTTATAAATCAATGTTCAGGAACCGTAAAAGCATTTTATACGTAATACTAAGCTCCGATAGGTCAATAGGTTCCTTACCTACCAGTTTCTTGTAAACCTGATTTATAAGAAATATTTCATGTATGTCCTGACAGTTGACACTATAATTGTTTTAGGACTCATCTTTTTATCTTGCATACGCTCTTTCATATCCATCTTGCAGATATCTCGCTTTCTTTTACTGGTTTGTGTACTTTACAGTTTACAAAAACAAATTTGAAAGAGCAACTACTCGATGTCGCCGTTTTTGCTTAGCGTGGTAGCAGCAATGGTTATCATAAGCTTCACACATTGGATATACAGGTGGTACAATCCACCATGCAAAGGCAAACTCCCACCGGGTTCAATGGGCTGGCCAATTCTTGGTGAAACTCGTCATTTTTTCACCCCTTATACTTCCTTCGACATCCAACCCTTTATCAAACAACGGATGATCAGGTTAAATACTTTATACTATAGTATTATAAATGTACTAATTCTATGAAGCAAACTTCTAGGCTTGTTGAGGAGCATATATTATACTAACCATTCTCAGCAGTTTCTGGTAATGGATCGAGAAAAAGGGCTTGTGGATGCAAAATAAAATTTTCAGTGGTCAAGTTGCCATTCTATGATAAATTTTCTTCAAAACACATATCATTTTTCGGAAGAATGATTCCCAAATGTTTTAGATTTTAGTGGGTCAATAACTCCATCTATTATACTTCCTCCGTTTTTTAAATTTCAACAAAGGAATTTTTTATGTCTCACAAATAATAGCCTTTTGTTGCAATTGAAAAGAAACGGAGGAAGTAATTACTTCCTTCGTCTTTATTAGATGTTACATTTTTTTCACGAATGTGCTAAATAATTTTTGGATAGGAGAGATATAGAGAAAAAATGTTTGTGGGACCATGTGATTGGAGACAGAGAGAGAAACTTTTTTGCAAAAAAGAAAAGTGTAACATCTAATTAAAAACTTCTGAAAATGAAAAGTGTGACATCTAAAACAAAACGGAGGAAGTATATATAAACTTGCTCTCTATGCTAGTATTCATAATCTCTAAAAGCACAAAAACTCTCTTTAGGGTCAACGTTTCCGTTTCCGTCACGTTTTCGTTTTGGAAACTTGGCGGAAACGTTTCCAAAACTCTTGTAAATATTTGATAGTGTTTTGTTAAATATAAAAAATAAAATCTCACAAAATATGCATTTTGTTGCTTCGACAATACTAAATCTCTTAAAAACGAGTCATACTCTACATATATCCCTTCCCATTCTCTTAATTTTCTGCTATAACATGTAACTTCTCCAACCTTTTGAGTTTATATTAAGTTTTCCCACGTTTCCTTATTTTGAAAAATATCTTTTCCCCGTTTTCATGTTTTCGCGTTTCAGTTTCCCGTTTACGTGCAACCTAGTGCACAATGCGTACGAAAACATATAAAGATATTGTTTAGGGTCTTTTTTTTCAAAGATTAAATAACAATTATATCAAATAGTTATAGAGATCAAGTTAGGCTTATTAATTAGGGCTTAACAAAAAATTGAAAAAATTATTAAATTTTTGTGTCCCCTCCTGCCCCCCCTATTGAATAGAGATAAAAACGTGAATAAGCATTGTATTCCTCCATCTTACATGGCAATATAATTACATCTCTAAACTCCCACAAATGTATGTAACTGTAATCGATCTCATGACAACTGCGTAAAATCTCATAGCTTTCTTTTATATCGAGGCTATCCTTTTACCAAAGTAAAAATTTTCAAAATAACGAAATGGGTAAATCCACTGAATTACAACACTTCATTACCCTTCTAGAATTATATACTCCAGTTTATTGCTATGTTACACCATTTAAATTTAAAGTTATAAAATTTTTAAAAAATTATGTATCAATAGTTAATTAAATATCTTATAACCCAATACAACTTTAATATAGCTCCCTTCATGGTTTAATTCTTGACTTTAACATAACCAGTAAGATTTCTATTCCATTATTAGATTGAAATTATAAGGACTTAATCATTTTTCAACTAGTAAGGTAATTAGTTGGTTTACAATAAGACCGTTCTAGTGCTTTCATTACAAATACTACCTCTTTTTTTTAATAGGGACATTTGCCTTTTTGCGCGGACTAAGATAAAAGTACAAAAGTAAAAAAGAAAGATGGTAAGAGTAAGAAAAACGTGAAAAAGGTTGAGAGAAGGGGGGAAAAAGTAGGAGAGAAATGTAAGAATTAGGTAGCCAACCTAGTATTTATTAAAAAAGCCCACACTTTCTTCAAAAAGGTGACTCATTATATATCTTCTTTCTATTGGGTTTGGGTTGTTAATTAAGTCCAACTTTTAAAGTGATACCCATTTTAATATGAGTTCCAAGATTTTACTTGGGTACTTGATTTTTGGAAAGATATTGAATCAATTTTAAGAGCATTCGAATAGGTTTGCTCAACTAAAATTTACCACAGGATCTCAAGCCATCATCTTTTAGTCTATTAGTAGTAGATAAGCTAACCAGTTCATCAAGTTTTATCACTCCTTTATGTATATTGTTATTTTGGTATCTAATTGGTGTGTTGATGTAGGGAAAATTAGGTGGTTACTATTTCCCCTAATGTCAAACCAATACCTAACTAGACCATAAACTAGGTAAAGTGGTAAGTAAGGGCCATTCTTTCACATTGACTAAGGAACACAAATAAGTGTTAGTTAAACAATAAGGTCCGCCGACAAAACGTCGAAATGTGTCAACTACCAACGAAAGTCTATTGAACTAAGCTATCTAGATCACATAATTAAGCCACTCTCATGGTCTCAAACATGTAACCTAGGGATAATCACAATGTCAATCCACAAAACCCTTACTCCAAATTCACTCTCATGAGTAATTAAACAAGATAATAGCATAAATGTCAACCTTTATCTCCTCTCTCGATTTGATTAAGGTATCAATAAAACAAACACCCAAGTTACCAACTAGGTCACTAGAATGCAAGCAGATCATGCCATTAATCAATTAAAAAGCTTAATCAAACCCCTAATTTCATATTCAAACACCCATAATAAACCATAGTTGGGTTTTCACCCAAATCCTAATCAACAAACTACACCATAAACACAAAAGGAAAACTTTAGAGAAATTAACAACCAATATCATGATACTAAACAATAATCTAACATCAAACTAAATAAAATAGATTATAAATAATTAAGCTAAGCATGAACAATTAATCTAAGAAATAAATTGAAATAAAGCAATAAAAGAAAATGGAGAGAGTAAAAAATGCTCATTGATAAATTGCGGAATCTTTAAATACAAGTTGTTACCCTTGAATCTCCAAATTTTCAATCTATCTTTGAGTTTTCTTACTTTTCTTTCTAAACTAATCTATGGAGGCTAACCCTCCTAAAAGTAGGGTAGCCCCCTCCAATGGTGTCCAAAAGGGTTCTTATACAACCTCAAATTAAGGGCAAAAAGGAAAATGGAATGGACAAATGTTTTCGGAAACCCTCAGTGATCGGGCGATCAACGCCCGATCGATAGGGCTGTTCGAACGATCAGATTGGGCGATCTACAGTAGGATCGCCTAACCAGCTGATCTGTCAACACAGGACAGTTGAACTTGTAAATATCATATCTCCTTCGTTTCTCATCGGAATCAAGCGTGTGACCTCTTGTTGGAAAGCTATCGAGATGAACTTCAATCTCCAACTTAATTAACTCCACAAATTATGTTTAGTTTGTGAGATGTAAGCTTTTAAAGTCAACCCTTGTGCAAAACATGATGGAAACTTGGTGGATTTTGTTTCGTTGACCTCCTTTTGCCTATCTTTCTTCATTACTCATGCTCTAAACCTTATATATGCATTCTTGGGATTTTGTAGGTAAATAAAAAGTTTAATTTGATATTACCTACATACAACACGTATAAAATGCCATAAAAAGGTCATAGAAAATGAGCGAAAAGACAAAAAACTACAAAAAAGCTACAATTACTAATGAAACGTGAATTGAGCAAAATGTAACTATAAATTGCAAGATAATGGAGAACAATGATTCAATCAAAGGAAAGTAAAAGGTTTAGATTGATATCAATATCACTCATTATGTGTAAATGATATGAAACACACGGTCTTCATCTTACATAGGCATAAAGTTTGATGTCCATTGTTTAATTTTGTTTCATTCACAGTGTATTTACCCCATAATTATAGTACTTACCTTTTAGGAAAAAAATTAGTATTAATATATTATTTTAATATATTATATTATAGAATTTTATAATTTCAAGTTATATAATACTTCCACCGTTTTTTTTAATATGCACATTTTTCAATTTTA
The DNA here is from genome assembly GCA_947645195.1 of Patellifolia procumbens. NCBI lineage: Eukaryota > Viridiplantae > Streptophyta > Magnoliopsida > Caryophyllales > Amaranthaceae > Patellifolia > Patellifolia procumbens. The sequence goes on from CANSGD010000412.1 coordinate 426,132, forward strand.
GGGTGTTTTTTTTAATTGGTACCTTTTTACCTTTTCTCATAAATGGAAGGTTGGCCCACCTAATTATTACACTTCTCCTACTTTTTCTTTCCTTCTTTCTACCTTTTTCACTTTTTTTTTACTTTTACTATCATTCTCTCTTATTTTTGCATTTTTTGCTTGATCCGCGCGCAAAAGCAAATGTACATATTAAATAAACAGAGGTAGTATTGTTTATATCATCAAAGGTAGTATATTTAACTTGGTCCCAATCTTTATACTTAGGCATCAAATATAGTTAAGACGACATTGACTCTCTGATTCACCATGGTCAGGTACGGGCCGTTGTTCAACACTAGCATTGTAGGGAAGGCGATTATAGTCTCAACAGATCCCGAGCTGAATCACATAATATTTCAGCAAGAAGGCCAATCCTTTCAAAGCTCGTATCCAAACACTTTCACTGATATTTTTGGACAAAAAAATATCGGGTCCATCGATGGGTTTATGCACAAATACCTTAAAAACATGGTCCTAAACTTGTTTGGTCCTGAGAGCCTAAAGAAAATGCTATTTGAAGTTGAAGAAGTGGTGCTTAAACATTTAAATTATTGGTACACTATGGACACTGTTGAGCTCAGAGATGCAACGGCCGCGGTAAATTAAACTGTCAAATTCTGTACTTCTTTTATCATTCTTTTTTACCCGGTAATATAAAATTCAAATTAATTGCATATTTCTTGTCTAAATTCCATTACAAAATAAGTATGGCTTATGTAATGCACAAAGTAAAAAAACAAAAAAAAAAGCAATGCACAAAGTTGGGTCTGATATAACACATATCTCAATTCAATATTACTAAAATTATTGGTTTGAACATTTCAGAACTATTATGAAACAATGAAGTTGCACATAAACTAAGATATAGTCATATGTTTTATGGTTGTTTTGTACATGGGCGGATCCAGGGGTACATTGGGGTATAAACATACAACGACTCTAAAAATGATAAAGAAGCAAAAAACGGAAGGCTGGACCTATAGTATATGTATTGATAGCTCTTTTTAAGACGAATATAGGCCAAAAAGACCTCAGAAACACATATTTTGCAGCAAAACAAACTTCACCCAATATGGATTTTCACGTTTTCTCTATTTCAGTTTTACGCCACTCACCTCACGAGCTCAAACCTCGTCTCTCCTCTATCTTTCAAATATCTAATTGGTTACTGGGTATATAATTGTAGGATTGGAAGATGAAAAATAAAAATGTGGAGCTCTTTCCAAAGGGAGGTGGAGGAAAGTCACAAAAATCCTCTATGTCATCTTCTCTATTTTTAAGCGACCTTTTCTTGGAAGTTAGTGATGATGATGGAATGTGTCGTTTCCAAAATATGAAAACTCGTAGAATATAATTTACAAAAATCCACTATTTGCATAACGTTTATTTTTATGTTTACATTGATTTTTGCAATATTTAACTGTTTATTTTTTAAAAAATTGTCGAATGATTGATTTTTATTGTAACTGCACCTCAACCTTTCAAATCCTGGATCTCCTGGTTTTGTAGACTAACAATAGAAAACAGTTATGCCATATAGTAACATAATTTTATTTTTATGTACTGTTTACATGTATAAGACTATATTAGGTTGTAATTTATAAAGCCTAGTGAGGTTATATATATTAATGTTGAATTAGTCATTCTTTATTATGCATGGAGATGATTTTTAATTTTGCAGCCAAAAAGCTTAAGTCACGATACATACAACTCTTCAGAAGATCTAAGGGAAAACTATATCGAATTAAGAAGGGATTAATCTCCTTTCCATTGAACATTCCTGGCACAGCATACCACAAGTGTTTACAGGTAAATTACTTTGTTTTAAAAGATTTCATGCCTCTTTTGGTAGCTGACTATAGATAATAAATTAAATTTACATGTAATTTCTTAAATTATTACGTTACGAAAACCTCTATCATATTGTTTAGAGGTTGCTTAATATAGTCGATACATTGCTTAATGCTTAGGGTAATTTACGACTCTTTCTTTTGAATTAATATTTTTGATCGTCATGTATTAAGTACTTCTAACAAAACGGTTGGTGAAGCTAAGGTTAACTAATTGACGTGCAATTGGTAAGTAAATGACTAACTTAGCAACTCTCAACCTGGGTGCAGGGAAGAAAGAAGGCAATGAAGACTTTGAAAAACTTAATTCACGAGAGAAAAAAGAATCCTAGAAAAAACAATGAAGATTTTTTTGATTATGTACTAGAAGAGCTATCTAAGGAGCAAACAATCCTAACAGAGGAGATAGCTTTGGACCTAATGTTCGCGCTTCTCTTTGCTAGCTATGAGACAACATCTCTAGCTCTAACTTTAGCCATCAAATATCTCACAGATTACCCTCTCGTGCTCCAAACACTGGTGGTAATGTTATCTGTTCTTCAACCACTTTTCATTTTGTATTATTAACATACTCTTTCTGTTCTTCTTATCCGTTATTACCTGAATATGGCTTGAATTATCTTGTTGGTTTGAATAACCAAGAACGGAGGTGTCGCTAATAGATCCTTAAAGTTAAATCTCGTATCATTCAGTTATTAATGTTGCCTAACACATCTGTATTAAGTATTTTAGTTCTCCCTAATCAAACTACTCTCCCTCTAGTATGGTGGACGTAGCTAGCACACTGCTAGCGAACCACGTTAAATTTGTGCGTGTTAATTATTGCTTTACGTTACATTAATTTTTAGCGTTACATTGTCACATAGCAATATATTTTCCTTCCTTCTTTATAGTTAAATTTGTATTTTGTATAAATTCCAAAAATGTTTTTGTTGGAAAACAATCATAATTTGTTACCACGTAGCAAGTAGAAGAGAACATGGAAGAAGAAGAAAGAAACGTGAAGATAAAGCACGACTCTCGGAGAGCTTGCAACACACGGAATTTTGCCGCAAGAAACCCCGAGTCACGGCCCCTACAGCGGGTCGCGGGGAGCGACGTGGCTCGCGGTCCGCGAGCTCCTACTGCGTGCACGTGAAGGCGATCTCGACTGTTTTTTATTCTTCTTTATTGTGTTTCTTTATTTATTTTATTTGTGATCTTTTTTGTTATCTTATTTCTAACTTTTTCCTAGTTACTAGAGATGGATGTATTTAGGAAATAATATAGAATTTTGGTAGGTAATCTTTTAGGAATTAGACTTGGAGAGCAAATACCTTTCCTAAAAAGGTTTAGGGTTGTTTAGTTATAAATAGTGAAGTCTTTTAGGCTAAACACAACACATCGAGGGATTGTGTTATTGTTGTGAGGTTGAATACAATTAATACAATATTATTTTGAGGGGAGGAAAATCAAATTTCCTCATTACAAACTTGTCTAGATTGTCCATAATTTCTTGTCATACTTTGAATTACAATTCTATTTTGTGAGGGATCGTCTTATTCTTTGTGCGCATCGATTCTAATATCCTTACGCCCATGCTTCCGTTACAACAATTGGCATCAAGAGCTTTGGTTAGTTTCTTGCGATGGAAGATTTAAAGACTACATACAAAGTAGATTTATTCGACGGAATAATTAATTATTCATTGTGGCAAAGTACTATCAAGGATGTTCTTTTTCGTCAAGGTCTTCAAAAAACCTTGGTTGACAAGAAATTGGACGAGGTGGATGAAAACAAGTGGGTGGATATGCAACTTCTAGCTATTGGCACGATTCGTTATCCCTTGCGCCTGAAATCAAGTACAAAGTATTGGATACGAATAAGATTTGTAGGACAAACTGACGAAGATGTATGCGTCAAAGTCTTTGGTGAACAAGTTGCTCTTAAAGAAAGATCTTTACGCTCTCGAGATGGAGGATGGGACATCGCTACAAGATCATCGAAACAAGTTCAATGGCTTGATCACTCAATTGGGCGAGTTTGGATGTAAGAATTGAGGAGCAGGACAAGGCAATACTTATGTTAGCGTCTCTTTACAAGAAGTTAACCCTGTGATTGCAAGTTTGCTTGTTGGGAAGACTACAATTGCTTTGGATGACATTGTGGTTGCCCTAATCGAGGCGGAGAGTTTCATGAGGCAAGGGGCATCATCAAGCTATGAAGGAGCGGGGTAAGTATCCGAAGGAAGCAAGAAGAAGGGATAGAAGAAGGCAAACAACTCCAACATCAAGTGTTGGTACTGTGAGGAGGGTGGAGTGTGGCTTCTATTGCTATTAATGAGGAGGATATGTGTCTCACGGTGTAAGAATCAAAAGGTCATGAGGAGGAATGGATTTATATTCGGGATGTTTCCAACACATCTGTTCTAGGAAAGAGTTGTTTAGTTCCTATGAGCGTGTTGAGGGGTTACATGTCTCTTTGCCTAATGGAGATGAGGTGAAGATTGAGGGGGTCGGTGTTGTGGAGATCAAGCTCGAAAACGAACAAGTTGCAACTTCAACCGAGGTTAGACATGCCCTAAGGTTGCGGAGGAATCTAATTTCTTTAGGGAGGTTACCATTGAGGAGGTGGTGATCATGCATGGTAAGAGGTATGAGAAAAATCTTTTTGTGATGGAGCATGGAGGGATTTTAGCGTAAGGGGAGACGTGTAGCACATTGAGCTTGAGGGGAGAATTGTTGTAAGACAATCACAATGTATTAACACGTAGCAAGTGGAAGAGAACAAGGAAGGAGAAGAAAGAAAAGTGAAGATAAAGCACGAAGGTGCATACTACAGTTGTATAGTATGGGCCGCGACTCGCTTAGAGCTCCTGGTCGCGGCCCATACTACAGTTGCGGGACGCGTCGTAGGGCGCGACGTGGCTGGCGGTCCGCGAGCTCCTGGTGCGTGCGCGCGAAGGTGATCTTGACCGTTTTTTATTCTTCTTTATCTTGTTTCTTTATTTATTTTATTTGTTATCTTTTTTGTTATCTTATTTCGATCTTTTTCCTATTTACTAGAGGTGGATGTATTTAGGAAATAAGATAAAATTTTGGTAGGTAATCTTTTAGGAATTAGACTTAGAGAGCACATACTTTTCCTAAAAGATTTAGGGTTGTTTAGTTATAAATAGGGGGAGTCCTTTAGGCCAAACACAACATATTGATGGATTGTATTATTGTTGCGAGGTTGAATATAATTAATACAATATTATTTTGAGGGGAGGAAATTCAACTTTACTCATTAAACACTTGTCTATATTCTCCATAATTTCTTGTCATACTTTGCATAATAATTCAATTTTGTGACGGAGAGTTTTATTCTTCTGTGTGCATCGATTCTGATAACCTTACGTTCATGCTTTCGTTACAACAGTTTTGTTATAATATGACTCTGATGCTCTACTCCATTTTAACTTACCCTTGCATTTTTTTTATCAAACTAATCTATCACTATCTACTTTTCTTTATTTTAGCCAAATTCTAACGCAATACTGCCTCTCCTCCTAATCTAAGCATATGTGTCCATGAGTGCTGCAATTATAAGAAAGTAAAGGGGCAAGTACTTAATAAAAGTCCGTTATGGTTAAAAAAAATTACTCATGAAATTCATGATCGATCAAATGTTGATCGTGGCATGTTAAAATTGAAGTTTTAGGGAGGAAGAAAGAGAGGACAGCAAGAGCAGTCGTTGTTGGCATGTTGCATGAGAGCTCGTAGTGCTTTGAGCGATTTAGAAAAATATTAGTTCCTCTGTTTCTCAATACTCGCATTATTTCTAGTTTTCACACTATCTAATGTAATACTTTAAACCTTAATATATCTAATTATTGATAAGTGAAAATTATAAAGATAATATGCATGAAGAGAAATCAAATAAGACTCCACTTGACTATAATTTAGTATTTGTTTTCTAAAACTCAGAGCTACTAATTAACTCTGAAGTATCTGGAAAGTACCATAACTAACTTAACACCTTGACTAAACCATGAACGCCAAGTCTCCAACAACTCCCAATGGTTGCATACATTTCCAGTTTGAAGTACTGAGGGTAATTTTTCTTTTTTGGTTGGTGAAAATAATTTGCCCTATCGGGTCGGAACTTTGCATAGGTCTGCCCAATCCGGATAAGCGCACTAAGCACTTGAGAGTAGGGGGGAAGGGTAAGAGGAATCCTTACACTCAATGTGCCCCTAGTGGATAACCCCCAACCTTTAGGTTGGAAGGATCCCTTCCTTCCCCGCTAGATCAAATACTAGTTGATACTTAAGTAAATTAGATATAATTATTGATGCTGTATGCAGATGGACTAAATCCTTGCATCAGTAACTCATAATGAACTTGGAACTTTTTGTCACTTGCTAGCACGAACAATCAAAAGAAGAACACATTTGCGGGTTTGTTGCTTGAATTTTGTTTCACATACAACACCATGTACCACCAGCCACCAAGTATACCAAAATGTTTGGTCAATATTATACCAAACCATCACCACAAGCTGAACACTTAATATATACACCCAAAAGAACCACAGTGCACCTAATCCAGAATACTTTGTAACTTCTTATCCTCCTAATACACCACTTGCATCAACCACCAATCACACAAAATACATCACAACTCCAATTAGGGATGAGAGGAAAAGTGAAAGATTATGATAATCTACTTGAGAAGGTTATTCAATTCATTAACAATATATAGTGTACAAACTAGGGTTTACAAGGGAATATTTACGGAAATAAATACACAATAAAATATTTACATATTTATATTCTAACACACCCGTGTAGTTGGAGCAGGAGGAGGACGAACGCTCAAACTGGAGAGAAAGTCATAGAACAAGGATCTAGGGAGTCCTTTGGTGAAGGTGTTGGCGCATTGGTACGCGGAGGGAACATGGAGAACACGAACATGACCAAGTGCAACCTTCTCTCGTACAAAGTGAATATCCATCTCGACATGTTTAGTGCGCTGGTGCTGGACAGGATTATGAGACATGTAAACAGCACTAACATTGTCGCAGTAGACTACAATGGCCTTCGGGAGAGGGCAATGAAGCTCAAGAAGCAGGTTGTGTAATCAACAGGACTCAGCAACGACGTTTACAATGCCGCGGTATTCGGCCTCAGCACTCGACCGTGAGAGAGTAGCTTGTCGTTTAGACGACCAAGATATCAAATTATCACCAAGAAAGACGCAATACCGAGAAGCGGAGCGCCGTGTGTCAGGGCAACCACCCCAATCAGCATCAGTATAAGAAACCAGTCTGGTAGCAGGGGTGGAAGTGTAATGCATGCCATACTCTAAGGTGCCTTTTAGGTATCGTATTCAAGGCATAAATATGATGCTCGCGAGGGCATGCATAAATAGGCAAATCTGCTGAACTGCATATGAGATGTCAGGGCGGGTGAAAGTAATGTACTTAGAGCACCGGCAAGATGGCGATATAATGTGGGGTCCTTAACATTAGGACCGCTAGAGGCGCTGAGTTTGGCCTTAGTATCGACAGGGATAGCACACAGACTGCTGGAAGTCATACTGGCCCGCTCTAGTACTTCCTCAGCATACTTTTTTCTGACAAAGGAACATGTGCTGTGGAGTATGAGTGACAGATTTACCAAGAAAATAAGACAAAGGGCCCAAATCATTCATAGCAAACTCAGATCTCAGAAGGGCTATGATGCGGGCCCGCAGGGACTCCGATGAGGAGGCTAAGACGATATCATCCACATACAATAATAGATATGCCATATTCTTTCCATTGCGATAATTTAATAGTGAGGGATCACACTTACTACTGACAAACCCAAAGGAGAGAATATAGGTGCCAAATCGTTGGTACCATGCCCGAGGTGCCTGTTTAAGACCATAAAGAGACTTTTGTAGCACACAGACATGCTTGGGGTTAGTAGAGTCCTGAAAACCTGGAGGTTGAAACATATAAATAGTTTCCTACAAGTTGCCATGTAAGAACGCATTTTTCACATCAAGTTGGTGAATCGACCACCTACGAGATACGGCAAGGCTAAGAACCGTGCGTATAGTGTTAGGGCGAACCACAGGACTGAATGTCTCATCACAATCAACACCAACCTCCTACTTTTTACCATTCACAACAAGACGAGCCTTATAACGCTCAAGTGACCCATCAGAACAAAACTTATGCTTAAACAACCACATACAATGAATAACATTGGCCCCTTTGGGACGCTCAATCAATGTCCAAGTATTATTTTAATTAACGCATTCTACTCATCACACATGGCAGCTTTCAAATTAGGCCCTGAAGGGCTTGTAGGTGGGAGCGAGGGAGAGGGGATAGGGGCGGTGGGCTATTGATGTTACAAAAACGGTGGCCAAGATATGGGTTGGGTTTGTAGATACCGATTTTGCTGCGTGTGGTGGCTGGGCTGGGTGGTGGCGGGTAAGCGGGAGGTGGGAAGGTCGGCAGGTGGGGTGAGGAGCATTAGCGGTAGGTGTGCTGCGAGGCAGTGGTGTGGTGGGATGGGGAGTGTTTTGGACGTTTTGTGAGGAGGGTGAATGGTGGGCTGGTCTAGCGGGGAATAAGGGCTGGCGAGGGGGAGAGGGGAGGGGGCTTGCGGGACGCGGGGAAGGGGTAGCAAAGTGGGCTGGGTGGTTTGGCGTGTGTTGGGCTGGGGCAAGTGGCGTGGGAGAGGGAGGATTTGTGTGGGCTGGATAATTAGTAGGAGAGGGGAGAAGCGGAATGGGGAGCAAGGGTGTGGCGCGAGATGAAGATGAAGGGGACGGGGATGACCCATGATGAAGGAACTCATAGTCCGCGAGGTGGGGAGAATATTGGGAGGAGAAAGGAAATTGTGACTCATCGAAAGTGACGTGTCGAGAGATGATGATTTTTTTTGTGGAAAGATCAAGGCAACGATACCCACGATGATTGGGTGTGTACCCAAGAAAGAGACAAGGAGTGGAACGTGGGCTAAGCTTGTGAGGCATAGTGGAGCTGATACTAGGGTAGCATAAGCAACCGAAGGTACGAAGATGAGAGTAAGAGGGTGCGCGATTATTGAGGAGGTGGAGGGGAGTGAGAAAGTGAAGAGTCTTTGTGGGACGAATGTTTAAAAGGTAGGTAGCCATATGGACGGCTTCAACCCAAAAAGAGGAGGGGAGAGAGGTTTGGAAGAGGAGAGTAAGAACCACATCATTGGTGGTGCGCATCATGCGCTCCACTTTGCCATTATGAGAAGAAGTGTAGGGGGCAAGAGTGGCGGAAAACGATGCTATTTTGGGCATAAAAAGTTTTAAATTCAGTTTTTACATATTCCGTGCCATTATCACATTGGATTGTTTTGATAGTGGAGTTGAATTGATTTTTAATATGAGTGAGAAAAAGAAGAAAAGTGGAGAAGACATGAGATTTGGATTTAAGGGGAAAAATCCATAAGTAGTGAGAATAGTCATCCAAGCAAAGTAAATAATAACGGAATCCCGTGGGACTAACAATAGGTGAAGTCCATAAATCAATGTGGATAATAGAGAAAGGAGCATGAGTAGCATTATTAGAAGGAGAAAAAGGTAAGCGACAATGTTTGCCTAATTGACAAGCATGACAAAGAGGGGAGGGGGATTCTTTATTACATTGAATGCATTTGTGAACTCTAAGAAAATCTAATATAGTAGAGCCAGGATGACCAACGCGATTATGCCAAGTGGTAGGGGAAAGAGCAGCAAAAACTGATGATGGAGAAAATAGTGGGTAAAGGTCTCCGGAACTATTGCACCTCGTCAAAGTTGTCCCCGTCCTCAAATCCTTCACAGTGAAACCAAAAGGGTCAAAAGTGACATAAACATAATTGTCAGTGGTAAAGCCTCGGACAGAACTAAAAATTTTAACTATAGTAGGGGCAAATTGGATATTGCAAAGGGTAAGGGAGGGGTGAGGGGGGTAAAGTATAAGTTCCTAAACCTTTAATTGGAATTAAATTACCATCACCAACCATAATATGAGAAGTACAATTACGCGAATTAGAAATAGTAGGAAGAATATCTGGATCATTTATTAAATGAGTGGAAGCGCCCGTATCAAAGTACCAATTTTCATCGGGTTGTTGTAGTATCATAGCATTAAAGAGTTGGGGGAGCTCCATGGGTGTCATGGCCTCGACAGATGGGGCGACCAAGGCGTGTGGTGCTGCGACTGCTTGCGGACGAGGGTAGCCAGGGGCATGTCCAAGCAGCCCAGCCTGGCGGGCTTGCTGTCCAGCGGGTCTGTGGCCCATAGTGGGATACGGGCTGGGCGGGTAGGCCCAATACGGCTGCCAGGGTACATACAACCAAAATAATTAGGAAAACCATAGCAAGGAAAATAGGAGGAAGAGTTACCCGAAGAAGAGGAAGCACCCCCGCGGCCTCGTGATTATTTTTGCCGCGACCACGGGTATGGAGATTGTTGTGGCGGTCGTTGCTACGCTGTTGGGACTACTGCTGGGCACATGCAGGTGGGCACGCTGGTGGGTCGTCGCACTCGTCAGTTTCAGCAGCGACGAGCACAGAATTGGCAGACGAGGAGGACTTTTGCTGTGTGTTGCGTCGAGTCTCTTCAAGGGCAATTATGGACCGCGCATTCTGGAAGGATGGGAGAGGTTGAGACTGTTGAATGAAAGTGAAAACGGTGTCATACTCGTCAGTGAGGCCCACAACGATTTGAAGGACCAACCGTTCGTCAGAGACGGGATGGCCCAAACTTGAAAGTTGATCAGCAACGGATTTCAATGCCTGACAAAAATTAGAAGAAGAAGAGTGGTCTTGCATTTTAATGGTGCCGAATTGGTTTTCGAGGTGAATAATACGAGTACCTTTGTTATCTTGAAAAAGGGCACGAAGAGTATCCCAAGCCACCATTGCGGTTGCCTTTTCATCAAGAATAGTGAGGAGGAGGTCCTCGTGAATGGTGTCATAAATCCATTGTAGAACAACAGAATCAAGACGACTCCAAAGGTCATCATCAATGTCGGATGGCCGAGAAACAGAAGATATATGGTCAAGCACTTGATAAGCGCGAGCGGTGTTGCGGAAGAGTGTGGCCCAAGAAGTATATAGGGGTTTGTCCATGTTTAAAGTGAGGGGGATAGCTTTGTGATAGGAAACCTGTATGGCAGGATGAAAGGAGGAGGAAGAAGGAGGTGGAACGAACTGTTTGGGGTCGGTGGCCATTGATGACGGGGGGAGGTCGAGAGATGCACGGGTGATAGGGGAGAGAGAGAAAAAAAATTAGGATTGGGTGGCTAGGGTTAGACTCTGATTACCATAAAAGATTATGATAATGTCCTTGAGGAGGCTATTCAATTCATTAACAATATATAGTGTACAAACTAGGTTTACAAGGGAATATTTACGGAAATAAATACACAATAAAATATTTACATATTTATATTCTAACAAAAAGATAAATGAGAGTGAATATAGAAGGATAACATGTTTCAGAGTGAAAGGAGAATGAGAAAGTTAGTTATTAAAATGAGCTGAAAATATAAATCATTAAAAGGGAAATTTTAAATTGGACCGTTTTGGATCTCTTAAATGGTATTTTCTTACTTGATCTATAGTATTTGAAGTAACGTTGATCAAAGTTACGAAGTTAAGGTTTTTAATGTGACGAATCAAAGTATAACAAGTTGCAAACATATTGCGGATGACGAAGGTGTCCGCGCTATGCCGATAAACGACACAAGCAAGGCGTGACTCGCATTACATGACAACTTTTTGTCTTCGATTAGGGTATCTTATCTCCGTCCTTATTAAAGTTGTTTACGAATTGGGAACTTTTAATTGTGCCCGCTCTTACAAATCTCATATTTTCGTGGTCGTACTCTTACTCTACAAACATCTAAGGTTATGTTGTTTCCGAAGGTAAAAGGTACGCCTTGGTGTAGGTATGTCTACATACACCCAAAATATCTCAACCAAATGAGTATGACTTAGGCTAATGAGTATGGTTTTTCAAATAAGCGTAGGTTTTCTAAATGAGTATGAGTTATTCAAATGAGAATGAGTTTTCCAAATGAGTATTATGAGTTACTGAAATGAGTATGAAGCCAAATGAGTATGAGGTCAAATGAGTATAAGTTTTCGAAATGAGTATGAGTTTTCCAAATGAGTATGAGTTACCTAAATGAATATAAGGCCAAATGAGTATGAGTTTTTCAAATGAGAATAAGTTGGGTTAAGGTTTGATATAATTATTTAATTATGATATTTTTTATTTATAAAATAAGCATACTCATATATGTTTAATGTACTTATTGATTAAACGTACTCAAATGCTTATAAATTAGTATGGAAACTGCTCAAATGAGTCTGCCAATTGTTAAAATACATATGAACTGTACAAATGAGTATGAATTATATGACAAAAATTAAATGAAAATTAAATAAGGGGCAGATTTGGTTGAAATATAGAGTTGAACTCCCCTGTAACCACTAAGCCAAATCTTCTAATCCGGCACACGAAAAATCAATAACATGATTACCCGGGTGTACCTATCACAAGGTATACCTGGGTGCATCTTATAATTTACGATGTTGTTTTGGAATGATTTGGAGTTTAGTTTAGTGTAATTCAATTTGCTTATTTTGATCTAGTTCAATTCATCTTGTTTTTACTGTTTAGTTTTGTTTACTTTAGTATTTTTACGTTGCTTTACTTCAATTTAGTTTAAATCTACACAAATGAATGTATTTACCAGGAAGTGAGGAAGAACAAGAAGAAGTTTGTGCGAGGCGCGAAGTTTTGGGTTCTCATCTTTCATGGAAAGACTATAAATCAATGACTTTCACTTTTAAGGTGTGCAAATAATTTCGATCTCTTTAATTTGAGGTTGCGTGCCTGCTTTTTTTCTAATAATTCTATGAAATACCTCCTCGAATTTTGATGAGTTACGACATTGTTCGTTTTTTAGAATGATTAATGTTAGTTGTAACTTTGGTTTATTTCGTTAAAAAGGTTATCTTTATCTCTAAAAACATTATATAAACCTCTCTTTTTATTACTCCCTCTGTCCCAAAATAAGTGCTACATTTTAACCAATAATGTAAAAGCTTTTGGTCAAAATATAGCACTTATTTTAGGACGGAGGGAGTAGTTTTCATATCACGCTCTTTCACATGCACTTTTTAAGATTTGTGTCTTTCTTGTTTTACAACTAGTTCACAGCGGAGGAAGTATATTATATTCGTACTTGAGTTCTAGTTACCTCAGCAACTAAATTGAGTCCTTTATTTGTAGTTCATCAATGAAACACTGAGACATGCAAACATAGCTCCCGTGATCTTCAGAAAAGCCCTCAGAGATGTCAGTTTCAAAGGTATGTACCAACGAAGGGATGATATGTATAATTATCATACAATTATTTTTTTATTTTTTTTCAAATTTGTACCAAAATATTGAAATTTATTGTTTTCTTTATAAAAATATCTTAATTCTTTATTTTAAGTATTCTTTGCAATTGTTAAGAAATTATATGTTTTTAATAAAATTGGAAATGGTAGGTGAAAATTTAAAAAAGAAATTTATTAAGGTGAAAAGTCTAGGTGATAAGATGCGATTTATCCTATATTTTGTGATAAGCTTATGTACTTCCTCCGTTTTTTCGATGTTACACTTTCTATTATAGGAAATTTTCAATTAGATGTTACACTTGCTTTATTGGTAAAATTTTTATCTCTATCTCTCCCCAATCACATGATCCCTACTTAGGCCCCGTTCAGTTCACCTTATTTTTACTTAACTGAACTTATTTTTGCTGAATTGAACTTATTTTTACTGAACTGAACTTATTTTTACTAATTCATGTTGTTTTTTCTTCTTTACAATACTGATTTTTACTGAACTGAACTTATTTTTACTGAACTGAACTTATTTTTACTGAACTGAACTATTTTTACTGAACTGAACTTATTTTTGCTGAACTGAACTTATTTTTACTGAACTGAACTTATTTTTGCTGAATATTATTATTTTAAGGTGAACTGAACAGGGTCTTACTTTTTCTCTTTACTTAATTCTCTCATATCAAAAAACTGTCTAGAAACCATTGAAAAAAAGTATAACATTTAAATTAAAACAGAGGTAGTATAATATACTACCTTCATTTCTAAATAAGGAATACACTTCATGTTTTCACGTTTGCTAACGCATTATTTTAAACATTAATACCAACAATTATGAATAAGTGAAAACTATAAAAAGTTGTCTTGGAACGTAATAGAACACTCAAGAAAGGGGGTTGAATTGAGTGGTAAATTTAGAATCGAATTATCGCAAAAACGAACTTTACGGCACTGTTGTGAAACGAATGGTAAATTTAATTTTTCACTTTTAAACTCAATCAACTATTGTGCCACAAATTAAGCAGCAAAAAAATGATAGAAACAAACATAATGACTTACCGTGGTTCGAACCCAACTCTGAGATCTACGTCCACCCTACCTTTTGTGTTATTAATATTCAACTCAAAATATCAATCGTTTGAAACAAACTAGTTTCTCGATTCTATACCGCCGAAGTATTGTTAGTTACGTTGTTTGAACCTCCCTTATTGGTATAAGCATGGTGAACATAGCAAATGTCCTAGGTTTTATCATATGATATTTCTTGAGTTTTAATCTGCTTTTTTTTAATTTAGTGCTTAGTTAGTTCTTCTCCCTAATATCGTCTGAGGTAAATATTTAATTGAACTTAAACACGAAAACTCTTCTTCTTGTGGATTAGACCTGTACTTGCAAAGTTTATTTTGATAACAAAAGACATTTTGCGCTGGTTATTATTATGATTTCCTGTTATCATTTCCACATGTTCTACTCTCAATTGCTCAATTGGTGAGCGACTGAAGTGAGTGTTAGATCTTTACAAGTGGTACCAATAGCTTAGTTGGTTTGTAGTGGTCGGCTAGATTGTGTTTAATAGGTAGAGTGAATGACATGAAGGTGAGGATCGAAAGATTCGATTGGAGAGATTTCGGTTTCTAGAAGTTGCAGATTGAGGATCGTCTATACTAGAAAGATATGTTCCAACCACTTGTAGAGAAGAAGGCTGAAGCAATGAAAGAGGAAGATTGGATATTGTGGATGGCAAGGCACTATGTATGGTTCATTTGACATTAATAAAAAGCGAGACTTTTACTATCAAAGTCGTGAAGAGGATGATAGAGTTGATCAGGACTTTGTAATATATATATATGTACGAGAAGTGCAGTAAATAAGATAAATCTGATGCCTCGTTTATTTGAACATTAGATTGATGATGGTAGTTCTGCAAAGAAATCTATTATAATAAATTTAATATGATTATTATTCAATTAGCTTCAATTCTATGAATATTACCTTTGAGGATGAGGTAAAAACCTTGCTATTGTTGCCGTCTTTACCTAAAGAGTGGGAGACTATTGTTGCTGCTATTAGTAATTTCTCGGGGAAGGAGGTAAAAAAATTGGATGATGCTAGGGATTTGGTTTTGAGTGAGAGACTATTGTTGCTGCTATTGGTAATTTCTCGGGGAAGGAGGTAAAAAAAATTGGATGATGCTAGGGATTTGGTTTTGAGTGAGAGTACTTGAATGAGAGATTTCACGGAGTCATCTGGATGAGCATACTATACTGAGAGTAGAGGGAGAAAATAACAAAAAGTGTCTAAGCTTGGAAAGTCTAGGGGCAAGAGCATTGGAAGAATGAATCTGCCAGAGGCCTTTATTACTTTTTGTCATCAACTCTAATGTATGGCTTAATTAAAATGAATAACAAATATTCTTTATTGCTTAATAATTCATATTTCCATCAATATTCTGTTCCCATTAGAAATATCATTATTTGTAATTTATACATTATGAAAAATATTGGCATGTGAACCTGATTAGATTCGTTTCAACATATACTATTCATCTTTTAATTATTTATTATCAAAGATATGAATGGTCAAAACTTTGTGTTGGTAAGTGTGAAATTCACATTGTGTAAACTAAAAAGAATTAGAGGTAGTATAAAGCAAAAGCCAAACGCGGTTCATTGGTCTAAAATGGCATTATTTTGAAATCAATAGAAAAAGTTACACTCAAATTTTCATTATATAATACTATTTTCATTGAAAAGAACTAAGTTTTTCTCTTAAAACCTCTACATAGGCATTTTAATAATCATTAAACTATATTTATTTTTATATTTTTTTACATAATTGTGACAGGAAAGGTTTAAATTGCACGTTCTATGCTCCCAAATAAAACCCGATAAATCATTGTTGTTTTGATCTATCACAGAAATTCTTTGAAAGACAAGAATCAAATAATTCTCTGTGGTAAAACAAAATATCTCCCTCGAATAGATTCTTTTTTTTTGTTTTCAAGGGAATGCCCTTATGTTGACTTGACTGGTGTACAAATCCTTTGAATCCGGTACTCTTCACAACTTATCAATGGATATAATCCATTTGGTATGAATAGTTTATCGGTTTGGGCGTGGATGTTCTTATTTGGACATGACAATCAAATTTAGATTCTTCTAGATTATCAGATTTTTTTAGACCAAAACCCCAACCCTGCTTGAGTTCAGATTCAAATTTGGATTCAATTATCAATTAAATTAAGTCTATTATTTATTTTTGGTTCTAAAACTAGCAGTTCTGGTAGTCGACTCGGTTCTTTCAAATTGTTTCTCATTATTAAGAAAAGGTAACAAAGATAAAATACGAGCTTGTTTTATAGCAATAGTAATTAATCGTTGTTGTTTCAAGGTCAATCTATTTACTCGCCTAGATAAAATTTTTCCTTGTTCACTAATAAATCGACTAATTAAACTCATGTTTCTATAATCAATTCGATCCCCCGATTGGATCGGGGGCAAACGCCTACGAAAGGATCGCTTGGATTTAATAAAGGGTCGCTTGGATTTATCCATAGTTTGTTTAGTTTATTCCTTATACCGAAAATCCTATTTCTTACATTCTAATTTTTTTTAGGTCCAGCCGAAATAGGATTTTATTTGTTTATGTTTATTTATCTATTTATATATAATAATATGAATTAAATATATAAATCCATTTTCTATTAAATATAATAGTAAATAATATTATATATAATGAAAATTGTTTTGTCCCTTTACTTGAAAGGATAATCGACAGACGTTCGGTTCGATCTATTTCTTTATCTCTCCATGAATTGTATGTTTGTAACAATAGGGACAGAATTTTCGCAATTCCAACCGACTAGGCGTATTGTGGCGATTCTTTTGAGTAATATATCTGGAAACGCCCCGTGATCCCTTATTAACACTCTTTCGAACACAACCCGTACATTCCAAAATAACTTTTACTCGGACATCTTTACCCTTAGCCATGAACCTCCTTTGGTGTATCATACCAGAATGGAAAGATAATAGTAGATTGTGTATCACGTATATACCTTTCATTTTTTTATAATTAATAAAAAACTAATAAAAAGGCATGTTGATTATATCAAATTTTTGGGGCACCACTTTTTTTAGTTCATCATGGGTAGGGACACTATTGCTGATATAATAACCTCTATACGAAATGCTGACATGAATAGAAAAGGAACGGTTCGAATAGTATCTACTAACATCACCGAAAACCTTGTTAAAATACTTTTACGAGAAGGCTTTATCGAAAATGCGAGAAAACATCAAGAAAGAAACAAATATTTTTTGGTTTTAACTCTACGACATAGAAGAAATAAGAAAGGGCCTTATAGAAATACGTTCTATTTAAAAAGGGTCAGTCGCCCTGGTCTACGAATCTATTCTAACTATCAACGAATTCCTAGAATTTTAGGTGGAATGGGGATTGCAATTCTTTCTACCTCTCGAGGTATAATGACGGATCGAGAGGCTCGACTAGAAGGAAATAACCCCTCACGTGCGAAATTATAGAAGATCCCCTTTAAGATCAAAGAATTCCATCGAATTGAGTATGATTGTATGTGTGATAGCATCTACTATACCAGGAATATCAATGAACCCGATTATTACAATTGCTCAGGATACCCTTTTTTAGCTTCTAGAGTCTATTTCTTAGTTCAAGATCCCTCTTACTAACTGGAATAATAATATACGGCCAATGTGAACCGGGCGTACTACTTCCCAACGTGGACCTTTCTTCTCTTATGATTTTTGCTACTTTCTTTAGTTTAGTGATTGAATCAAAGAGAGTCTCAGTCTAGTCACTCAACTAATCTACTCGTAGAGTGCTAGTAGTCTAGTAGTAGCGTGTGTGGTAGTTAAGACTTCGCTCCTTCTTCTCCGCTGCGGTGCTAACGATTTAATAACTATCTTTGTAAGAAAACTCTTTTTCTTTATTGAACGTTTTATTCTCATTTGAAATAAGTAAAATTTACTAGTAATTCGTGTCGTTCTCCCTAAAATGCATATTCATGTGGAGATCAATATATCACTCGAGACTTATTATCGTTTTTTGCGTGTCCCCGGAAATTTAGAGTTGGTGCAAATTCTCCTAATTTATGACCTACCATACGATCTGTTATATAAATGGGCAAGTGTTCTCTTCCATTATGAATAGCAATTGTATGGCCAATCATTGTGGGTATAATGGTAGATGCCCGTGACCAAGTTACTATTATTTGTTTTTCCGCCTTTGTGTTAAGCTTCTCAATTTTTCTTAATAAATGATTCGCTACAAAAGGATTTTTTTTAGTGAACGTGTCACAGTTAATTACTCCTATATTTTTTTATGTAAAGACGAAGAAACTAATTCTATTTTGATTTTCTTTCCTATTTACTACGTCGACGAATAATAAAATTATCACTATATTTATTCCTTTTTCTACTTCTTCTTCCAAGTGCAGGATAACCCCAAGGGGTTGTGGGGTTTTTTCTACCAATTGGGGCCCTCCCTTCACCCCCCCATGGGGATGGTCTACAGGGTTCATAACTACTCCTCTTACTACAGGACGTTTACCTAG
>CANSGD010000412.1:450000-455000 GCA_947645195.1 Patellifolia procumbens
AAATTAAGTAGTATTTCTAGAGTCCACTTCTTCCCCATACTACAAGTGAAAGAGAAAATGTAAAAACTACCATTAAAGCAGCCCAAGCGAGACTTACAATATCCATGTGAATTATGTCCCCTATTTCTATGAATATGAAGGAATTATTCCATTATTGTTTACTAATAATAGTGAAATCCATGGTACAGAGTCAAAAAAATTTCGAACTCTTAATTTAATGAACCACTCCAAGAGGAATGGAAGGAAATGGAGAGGTCTCGACAACCCTTCCACTACTTACTAAGAACGAAAATCTTTCCTTGAATCCTAGACACAAGAATTTACAGAACTTTCCCTTTTGATAATCCCCAGATACTTAGAATCAAGTACGTATCAAGAGACCTTTTCTCCTTCCCTTTGGCTAGTCAATACAATAATCCGGGGAGTTATAGGTTATAACAGTCGATAAGGGATTTCGAGTCTTTTGTTAATTAGAATCAGGCGACACCCGGATTTGAACTGGGGAACAAGGATTTGCAGTCCTCCGCCTTACCACTCGGCCATGCCGCCAAAACGATACAAAATAGACGAAACTAGTACCCTTTTGGGATGGATTACTGAACTTCTTTTTTTTATTTATTGTACTTGTCTTTTGAATCTCTTTTCTTTGCTAGCCCTTCTACTACTTAATAAGATACTTAATAAGAACGAAAATCTTTCCTTTTTTTGTTTTGATTCGATCCATACCAAAAAATATGGACTTTCAGTCAAAATTCATGATAAAAATGATAAATTGGAACCATTAACTATTGACTTTGATTTCATGAACGATTCTTAGATTTTTATTTCAAATTATGTTTACCTAATGACATAAGAAAATCCAAATGATAACTAATCAGTATTGCGTCTTTTCAATAAAAAAATCGAAAAATATTGATTTCCATTTTTCTTTTTCTCAATTTCAATTATAACAACATATATGAGTATATGTAAACCCCGGAACCAGAACAAAAATTACACAGACAATCGAGTATCTTATATATGATATATAGATATCTGCACGTGTTTAAATTGACTATTTAATAGAATAAAGATAACCCGCTTTATAATACAATCATATTTTAGGAATTCTACAAAATAGTACTAAAATATCTCTTTTCTCCGCAAATTCTTTTTGTAACAATACAATAGAAAGAGCAAAAAAGGTTGGTTAAATACTTTATTGTTTCTGATTATTCTATCTTTATTTCGGCGAAGGGATCAAATCCTGTATCTGTTTTGTTTTTGATATCCAATCGGATTGGAATATGTAATATCATAATAATGGTAGAAATTGAACTGATATTCTATACTAAACTAACTTTTATAAATCGAATAAATATCTAATGTAAGTAGCAGAATTCTTTTTATATGAATGTTTTATCAATTCATTTCCTTTGCATTTTGCAATTTGAGTAGAAGAAACTTTTCTTTATTCCCCTCTTCATACGTATTTCATACATTCTGCGCAGCAGCACCAACTATGAGAAATCCACCAATCCACATATGATGTGTAAACAATGAAAGTTGGGTACCATAGTCAGTAGCTAGATATGGATAAGGGGGCATCGAATACATATGGTGAGCTACAACAATGGTTAACGAGCCTAACATAGCTAGGTTAAGAGATAATTGAGCATGCCATGACGTTGTTAGGATCTCATATAGGCCTTTATGTCCCTGGCCCGTAAATGGACCTTTATGAGCCTCTAAAATATCTTTTAGACCATGACTCAAAGAAAGAAAATCAATTAGTTATTCATCAAAGTTTCATTTATTCAATGACTAGAGTTAAACGAGGGTATATAGCTCGAAGACGCAGAAGAAAAATTCGTTTATTTGGATCAAGCTTTCGAGGGGCTCATTTCACAGAGAGCCGACAAGGAATTCCATTAATAACTGGCCGTTTTGACTCTTTGGAACAACTTGATGAATTTAGTAGATCCTTTTAGGAGGCCCAATGACCATAGACCGAACCTATCCAATTTTTATAGTGCGATGGCTGGCTGTTCACGGACTGGCTGTACCTACCGTTTCTTTTTTGGGGTCAATATCCGCAATGCAGTTCATCCAACGATAAACAAAACCGAATCTGAATTATAGAGCTACGACACAATCAAACCCAACGAACAAAATGTTGAATTGAATCGTACCAGTCTTTATTGGGGGCTATTACTTATTTTTGTACTTGCTGTTTTATTTTCTAATTATTTTTTCAATTAAATAAAAAGAACGAAAGAAATATAGAGTAGGAATTCTCTTATCCCATTCGGAAGGACCTCATTTCATAATTATCCATGACTGTTTATGTCTCTAGCACGACCACTTGATGAAATGTGGAGGGAAGCGGGGTAAATGGCCGATACTACTGGAAGGATTCCTCTTTGGATAATAGGTACTGTAGCTGGCATTCTTGTGATCGGTTTAATAGGTATTTTCTTTTATGGTTCATATTCTGGATTTAAATTATTTCTTTGGCCCAATTATCGATTAGGTACTAGGTTTCATGTGAATTGGGAAATACCCCCCTTGTTCCAACACTTCTCCTTCGAACTAAGAAGGGGAAGGAAGGAAGCGAGTGGGTAACACGAATTCTTCATCCTCAAATAAATCCTTCCCGTGGATTATTTTCTCAACGAAAAAGTAATTGTGTAGGAGCCATATTTTACTATAATGGGAAAAAGCAACCTGCAAGTCCAAGAATATAAAAGAAATATGTATTTCTCATATTTCTTTTCTTTTTCTCGGATTAAACAAAAGGATTCGCAAATAAAAGTGCTAATGCTACAACCAATCCATAAATTGTTAAAGCTTCCATAAAAGCTAAACTAAGTAATAAAGTACCTCGTATTTTTCCCTCTGCTTCGGGCTGGCTCAGGCTGGAATACAATCATAAAGTTGAAAGTACCGGAGATTCCTAAAGGCATACCATCAGAAAAACTTCCTTGACCAATCGGGTAGATCAAGAAAACAGCGGTAGCCGCTGCAACCGGAAATAGTATTCAGAAGTAATCTATATGGAACGTCTGAAGCGTCTATTTTTGTTAGGGCCCGGCGTGAGATATCACATTGTTCGAGGAACCCTAGATGCTGTCGGAGTAAAGGATCGTCAACAAGGGCGTTCTAGTGCGTTGTAGATTCTTATCCAAGACTTGTATCATTTGATGATGCCATGTGAATCGCCGAGATCAATGCAGTCAATTATGTCTCTCCTAGAAGTTGGTTAGCTACTTCTCATTTTGTTCTAGGACCCTAATCGAAATGCATACATTTGTCTCATACACTATGGGGATGGTGAGAAGAGATATATTTTACATCCCAGAGGGGCTATAATTGGAGATACCATTGTTTCTGGTACAGAAGTTCCTATAAAAATGGGAAATGCCCTGCCTTTATTCGATACGTGCAATTTCTTTTCCATCGATACGGCCGGCAATTTGGATTTGAATTCCTTTTGTATCAGCTTGTTCGGTTAATTCGATAGCTTTTTTCATTGCTTTTCGAAATGATACCCTACTCTTTAGTTGTCCGGCTATAAATTCGGCAAGAATATTAGGGTGCCAGGCAACCATATACTTCGACCCGCATTGAATGCCGGGCCACTTGTTGAGGATAAAAGGACATCGAACCCATATGAAGTTTTGGGACAAAAAATAAAGCAGCTGATTCAGTAGCACGGGCTGCAATAAGGGCTCGCTGTCATTATGTTAATAAAAAGTGGCTTGGGGGTATGTTAACGAATTGGTCCACGACAGAAACGAGACTTCATAAATTCAGGGACTTGAGAATGGAACAAAAGGCAGGGAGACTCGCCCGTCTCCCAAAGAGAGATGCAGCCGTGTTGAAGAGACAATTTTTGAATAAATGGATCGAGTCCTATGGTTCAAATTCTGGGGAAAGAAAGAACAACGAGCTTATCTTCATAATTTGAATGATTTCCCAATCTAATTAGACGTTAAAAGAAATTAGTGCCTGATGCGGGAAAGTATTCTACCACGAGTGGATACTTTGTTTTTTATAGTGAATCCTAACTATTCGATTATCTGTTCTCCATAAGAGGATGGAGATGAATGTGTAGAAGAAATAGTATATTGATAAACTACTTTATTCCAAAATCAAAAGAGCGATTGGGTTGAAAAAATAAAGGATTTCTAACCATCTTATTTTGTTATAAGATAAAAAACTAAAAACCAATTAGATGGAAAAAATAGAGAGTCCGCTGACGAATTTACCCGTCTTTGAAAAACCCCTTCTTTTTCTTCTTTTCGACTATAAACGTCGGAATCGTCCAACGCGATATATAAAAAACAAGCAATTTGAATATGCGGTAAGAAATGAAATGTCACAATATTTTTTTTATACATGTCAAAATGATGGAAAACAAAGAATTTCTTTTACATATCCACCCAGTTTAGCAATTTTCTGGGAAATGATACAAAGAAAGATTTCTTTGGATACAACAGAAAAATTCTTATATGATGATGAACTATACAATTATTGGATTTATACGAATGAACAAAAAAAAACAGCTTAAGCAATGAATTTGCTAATAGAATTACAGTGCTAGACAAAGCACTTTTTTATATAGATGTACTCGATAAAAAAACTAGATTATACCTTTACATTCGTGGTTACCAGATAATTTGAATGAATTTTTTTTCATAAATTCTTAACCTTCCTTACCTTTTTTATTTTTACAAAATATGGAATTTTACCGATCAGTAATAATAATACCAGCTATTTTAATCTGGTATACACAATACCTTATTGATTCATTTTATCAAAAAAATTTACTAAATAAAATTATGTATGTTGATTCATTTCTGGATATAATCGATACATGATCGAATTAGTATCATGTATCGAAATTGAATGTACGACAAGGCATGGGGGCCTTTATTTATCTACCAAATAATAGGGAATCCTTTCAACTAACTAATTGAAACTTTTGGAATATTTGGAATATGTATGAAGTATTAATA